>SJYQ01009713.1:0-19778 GCA_006410935.1 Redunca redunca | reverse complement strand
ATCAGTAAGTACTTAAAAATGATTGTTAATAGATTTTAAAGTTATGACTTAAATGAAGGTATGAAACAAATACTTTAACTACAATTTCAAATACCTTTAATGAGTTCCTTCAGAGGAGTATCTTGGAAGCTCCTTTTTTTCTTGTATTTATTTTTCTGTAAAGGAATGCCTTAAATATTTCTTTCTGTGCTCATTGCAGATAGGAAAATATGGCCAAATGAAATAAGACCCTTGGATAATAATGTACATTTCAGCAGCAATTTGTAGAGTGCTTCATAACAGTACCCTCTAGAATTGCATAAAGCAAACATTGAACTTTTAGCAATCAGCTAAAAGCCTGATTAAGCAAGTAAACTTTAAGCAAATATTTCAAACACTCAAGATTGATGCCTGAAGTTTCTAAGCACAGGAGCAGCCTTCTTTTAACTACAAACAATAAGCCCACGAGACAGAATCAAATCTCATATCTAAAAACAGGACTTTTGATATAACTGAAAAGCAAGATTGAGACACATTCCAACAATCTAAAGAATGAACTGCATAATTTAGAAGTTGCATCTCTGGCTTATAAGTAACCAGTGCCAATAAAGTGGTAAATTGAGGGTGGTGCTGGACCAGCGAGATAGGAATAGAGGCCCAGATGCACCAAGGACTTAGGAAGAGCACTCTTCTTTCATTGGGTCACTATCTTTAAGAAAACTTGTGTCAGCTAAATAAGTATATGCTTCCAGTTTGGGGAGATGTATTCTGATTACAAAATTAAAATCAATAACTTCATATCTATTAACTACCAAAGTTGATATTTCTTGTTAATAAATATTTCTTGAACTACAAACAGAACTCCCATCCCCTCTCACACACAAATAGAGAAAGAAAGGTGAGAGAAAGATTTATATCCCCTTTGAGTTCATTTATATTGCCTCTTAGAGGTGTAATTTGAATTACTGCAGTACATTTCCTTAAACAAGTTAAATTACTTGAAATACTTGTTATTCAAATTGTGAATCAGGTGACAAAGTGATAAGATATCATTTCTTAAAAAGCAAGACAGTATCTACTTCAAAGGCAATTTGTTAATAAATGACTTGGTAGCATACTCATTCATTATCATCAACCTAGGCATCCCACCTAAAATACTAGTTAACACTAGTTTCTCATGTGCTGGGATTGTGCTAAAATCTTTGAAGTCAAAGATCTCACCTAATTTTTGTAAAAGTCAAACATTGTAGTACATGTGGTAAATGCTGTGATTGTTACTAAGTCGTGTCTGAATCTTTGTCACCCCATGAACTATAAAATTCCAGGCTTTTCTGTCCTTCACTGTCTCACTGAACTTGCTCAAACTCATGTCCATTGAGTTGGTGATGCCATCCAACCATCTCATCCTCTGTTGCTCCTTTCTTCTCCTGCCCTTACTCTTTCCCAGCATCAGGTTCCTTTCCAATGAGTCATCTCATCACATCAGGTGGCCAAAATATTGGGGCTTCAGCATCAATCCTTCCAATGAATATTCAGAGTTGACTTCCTTTTGGATTGACTGGTTTGATCTCCTTGCTCTCCAAGTGATTCTCAAGAGTCTTCTCCAACTACTACAGTTCAAAAGCATCAATTCTTTAGCTCTCAGCTTTCTTTATGGTACACCTCTCACACCCACACATGACTACTGGAAAAAACATAGCTTTGACTATATGGACCTTTGTTGGCAAAGTAATGTCTCTGCTTTTTAATATGCTGTCTAGGTTGGTCATAGCTTTTCTTCCAAGGAGCAAGCATCTTTTAATTTCATGGCTGCAGTCACCATCTGAAGTAATTTTGGAGCCCAAGAAAATAAAGTCTCTCACTTTTTCCATTGTTTCCCTATCTATTTGTCATGAAGTGATGGGACCAGATGCCAGGATCTTCATTTGACTGACCTTAATTCCTCAAGATCCAAAAATCCAGAGCAAAAGTAGATATTCACCACAAATCACATTGCTAGCCTAACTATCTAAGCCAACTAATTCAGCATAGCCAAAGTTGCAGGCCCAAAACTATACCTTTTTTTCAGAAAGAACTTTATCATTGTCCAGAAGTCACCACCCAACCCCCCCCCCCATCCCCCAACCCCACTCCATCACCCAAAGGCCAATAATGACAAAAAGACTTCCTTTGGAATTGCAGGATTTAAACAATGCAGATCTCCTGGGTTAATCTTTCCCATATACTTTTTTCACCCTTTTCAATTTAAATGATCAATAACTTGATTTTTAAAGTGGTTTTTCTTTAGATGGCATATATGTTTGGATCTTGCTTTTTTAGTCAATATGGAAATCTCTGTATTTTAACTGTTGTGTTTACTCTATTCATATTTAATGTGATTACTGATGTGATTGGACAGAGGAGCCTGGCAGGCTCCTTGGTGTCCAGGAGTTCATAAAGAGTCAGACAGGACTGAGCAGACATGCATAGAGACATTTAGTCATTTATTATAAGAGTGAGCTTCAGGGGCCTCTGGAAACCTATGGCAACTGTATATAAAATTTTGTGTGTATGTGTTTGAGTACAGCTTTTGTGAGTGAAACCAAGTTAACAGACTCTCAGATGCATCTACATTTTCCCCACCAAAGAATATTATTTAAAAGGAAAGAGAAGTGCAACATAGTAATAAATAACAATTTCTAAGTATGTATCTTTGTAGGTCAGCACTGTTTAAGAGAATTGCATTTATTAACTCACTTGTGATTTTCTTAACAATCTCCTGAGGAAGTTACTATTATTATTCTCATTTAATAGATAAAGAAACTGAAAGATTTCAAACAACTGGCATGAGTGCACAGCTAGTAAGAGGGTGTGTGTGTGTTTATGTGTGTGCACTCAGTTGTGTCCAACTCTTTGCAACCCCATGGCCTGTAGCGTGCCAGACTCCTCTGTCCATGAAATTTTCCAGGCAAGCATACTGAAGTAGGTTGCATTTCCTACTCCAGAGGATCTTCCTGACCCACAGATTAAGCCTGCATCTCACGGGGCTCTCTTTACCACTGAACCACCTGGGAAGCCGTTAGTGGTTAAATGGATGTCAAATCTAGGCTCTCTGACTCTGGAGATTATCCTCAATAATATACTGCACTACCAATCATAAAACTCTCACAAACTCTGAGATTGTTAGTCTGTCCATGTTGACACCAGCAGCAAAACATCCTCTTCCACAGATACTGATTTTCATTTGTCAAATAACTGCATAAAGCAGTTCATCAGTTCTACACTCTGGTGGCCAACTGTCCAATAACTGATAAAGAAAGAAGAAATCAGTCTAGAGGAGCTAGTGTGTGCTTTTAGAAGCTGGCAGACATTGTGTCAAGCGTGAGAAACATAGATCTAGTCAGTGAAACAAGTTATCACAGATTTCCCTTGTGTACAAGCTCATGAGTGCTCAGTTGTTTCAGTCCTTTCTGACTCCTTGTGACCCCATGGACTGTAGCCCATCAGGCTCCTCTGTGGGGATTTTCCAGCAAGAACGCTGGAGTGGGTTGCCATTTCCTGCTCTAGGGGATCTTCCTGACCCAGGGTCTGAACCCGTGTCTCCTGTATTTCCTGCACTGCAGGCAGATTCTTTACCTCTAGAGACACCCGGGAAGCCATCATTTGGTTTATATTACATACGAAATATTTGACCATTTGAGCCCCCCTTTTTTTTTTCCTGAATAATCATTTACAGTTTTCTCTAGTGCAGTTTTAGGACCTGAATAATGTATAACCTAACCAACATTAAAGCATATCATTGCTACAAGGCCATAAAAATATAAAGGAAATTTCTATTTCACTTTGTAAATAAAGAGAATATATTGTCTAAAAGTCATAGGTCAAATTATATACAAGATCTACTCACTGAATCAGAAGAAATTTCCTGCAGTGGTCTGGAAGAACAACATGCCACCCCAAAGGAGAAGACAACAAAATAGCCCTGGATGGAGTGTGCTTGGTAAAATCCAAGAACAGAAGAGAGTCCAACATGGCTGAAATTTAGATGAGTGATTAATTTACTAAGAGATGATTCAAGCACTGAAATTGATCTTATAAATCCTTGAAGGTCTTTGTGCTTTGTCCTGACTAAAAGAATCTAACAGCTAAATCTGTCCAGGAAAAAAATGGAATCAGGGAGACTAACTAGGAATGCTTTGCAATAACCTAGACAAGAGAAGATGCTGGCCACCACTATGAAAGCAATAGAAATGATAACAGATGTTTAAATTTCAGAAATATTTTGAAGATAGAGTCAAAAGCATTTGCTTTTAGAAAGGATACATGAGGGAAAAAAACAGGTCAAAAATGACCCAAGATATTTTCATCTAAGCAACTGGAAGAATACTTCAAATTTCACTCAGATTGGGAAGAAGTGAATGGAGTAAATTTCACAGGAAAGGTTAGGATTTCAGTTTTGGGCATGGATTTGATATCAACAATATTGAGTAATAGTAAGTGAATGAATGAATAACTCTCATACGAGATGAGGCAAAGAAAGTGTAAAGTTTTTCTGAAAAACAAACTGATTTTTGTCGATTAGAGGCATTGTTAACTTGATATACTTATTATGTGCCAGAAGCCTTTCTGAGATTGAGGGAATATACTGATAAAGAAAACAGGCATAAATCACCATTCTTATGAAAATTACATTACAGTGGGTAGAGATGGAAAGTTTAAAAACTAAATAAAAAAACAAAATATATAATAGCTTAGAAGGTAATGTATTCTTTGAGGAAAAACAATGTATGAAAGGATAGGGGATATGGAAGTGTTAGTAAGACAGGGATGGTGTTATTATTAAAATGACTACTGTATACCTTGCAAAAATATCTAGGCAGTTAGGTAAACACTTGTAGTTTTCTCAGAAGTTACACTATTTATAAAGTGCTTGAGGCAGAGGGGGCTGTAAGCATCACTTATAACCTTTAATTTAACCTAAGAGGACCTTTCAAATGGAAGGATTCTATAAATATATCTGACACCACAAATAACACTGAGACATGAAATTTGCTCACATCAGTTCAATTCCATCATTCATGCTTAAACAGTTCAGCTCCTACTTGTGGCCTGGTGAGGTAAGAGGAGACCTGCTTTTCAGCTTATACAATCAAGATTTCATCTGTTTCCAGTGAAGGAAAAGATGGAAGAGAAATATGAGGGGAAAAATAAGAGCTTTGTAGAGGAAATAGACAGGTGGTAGAAAACAGAGTAAGAGTCATATAGCAAGAATACTGAAGTGAGTTGCCATTCCCTTCTCCAGGGGATCTTCCCGACCCATGGATCGAACCTGGGTCTCCTGCATTACAGGAAGATTCTTTACCATCTAGGCCACCAGTACAGCATCAGTGAAAACCTAGGCTGTAAAATCTGGAAAGGTAATAATTTAAATGTACTATTTACTGTCTGATAGAAACCATTCTAAATGCTATACATTTATTAACTCATCTAACTTCATAACAACTCTGAGAAATAGATGTGTTTTTTTTTACCCCCATTCTATAGATGCAGAACTTGGGGTTCATAATGTTTAAATAGCTTGTCAAATTCACACAACTAGGAAGTGATGAAGCTGTGGCAATCTGATGCTGCATCATATGGTCTTACCTGCTAAGCAATGCAGCCTGCCTGACTCTAAGGTGAGAATAGCCTGCCCTAGTTTCATATAAGATTTGTTGCACACTCTGTTAGTCGTCTTAGTGCATTTACCAAAATAGACTACAGCACTGGAAAAAACAAGACTCAAGGCAAAATGCCACACTACAGAAATTTTAATTTTGGAGGGTACCTTTTTCCTTTCAGAAATGATTAGAAATGTAAGTGACCACAGTATATTCAACTATATATAATTAATATATGAACACACACATATGTATATAATTATCAATAGTGTTAAACTTATAACCAGTAATCTATAAAATTTCTTATTACATAATTTGGAAGTTAGCAAATTAATGAATAGACATTCATCTTTCTTTCTCTCCATTGCTTCCCTAACCTTAGTTTGAACCACTTACAAAGGATGACAATAATAACTGTCTTTTTAAATTTTGCATGCAATATTTTCTTTGATATTTACACCAGCCCAGTGATGTAGCAATTGTTTCCATTGTGGAAGACAAGGAGTTTCTTTTTTTACTTTATTTTGCTTTACAATACTGTATTCGTTTTGCCATACATTGACATGAATCAGCCGCAGGTGTACACGGGTTCCCAATCCTGAACCCCCCTCCCACCTCCCATCCCATATCATCTCTCTGGATCATCCCCGTGCACCAGCCCCAAGCATCCTGTATCCTGTATCTTACATAGACTGGCGATTCATTTATTACCTGATATTATACATGTTTCAATGCCATTCTCCCAAATCATCCCACCCTCTCCCTCTCCCACAGGGTCTANACAGTCCAACTCTCACATCCATACATGACCACAGGAAAAACCATAGCCTTGACTAGACGGACCTTAGTCGGCAGAGTAATGTCTCTGCTTTTGAATATGCTATCTAGGTTGGTCATAACTTTTCTTCCAGGGAGTAAGTGTCTTTTAATTTCATGGCTGCAATCACCATCTGCAGTGATTTTGGAGCCCCCCAAAATAAAGTCTGACACTGTTTCCCCATCTATTTCCCATGGAGTGATAGGACCAGATGCCATGATCTTCATTTTCTGAATGTTGAGCTTTAAGCCAACTTTTTCACTCTCCACTTTTACTTTCATCAAGAGGCCTTTTAGTACCTCTTCACTTTCTGCCATAATGGTGGTGTCATCTGCATATCTGAGGTTATTGATATTTCTCCCTACAATGAAGAGCAACTCATTAATGAATTTCACACTCTACAGAGTGTAGAGTTTCAAGTCTACAGAGCTGAGCAAGACCTGATTTGGAAGACTATACTTAGGAGTGTTAAAGCATAGAATGCTGAGAACAGATGAGAGAAAAAGTTAATATTTGTACAAGTCAAGTAAACTTAAGGGAAGCTGTTCTTTACATAATTGAAAAGAGCTGGGTTACACATGCTTTATAAAAAAGAATAAGGCTATACACACCTTATTATAATTTTTAATATAACATTAGTAACAATGAAAGTATCTGCTAATTGTATCTGATGACCAAACAGTGCAACAAACACTTAAGTGTTATAGTCATCTAATGTTAGCACAGTATCAAAGACAATTTATCTTTGAGTTTCATGATTTAAAACTTAAATATTCAAGACTCTGATAAGCACTATCATCTGGAAACAACAAATTTACAAATGCTATCCAGGAAATGATATTAAAACTGCAGATTTATTTTTTATCTATTTTAACAGACAGCTTCTGAAGGTGTTGATAGTAGTAAATCAGAAACCAGAAAAGTTTCATTAAGTACGTAATTGTCAAGGTACTTAAAAAATATGCCTGGTGGGCTGCCATCTATGAGGTCTCACAGAGTCGGACACGACTGAAGCTACTTAGCAGCAGCAGCAGCGGCATATTTTTTCATCTTCATTCTCTATTTGCTTTGTTTGCACCTAGTATTGCCATAATACAAGAGCCACATACATTTTGAGTACTGTTAAGTTTTTCAACAGGCTTCCCAGGTAGAGCTAGTGGCAAAGAACTCACCGGCCAATGCAGGAGACATGAGACAGGATTCAATCCCTGGGTCAGAGAGATCCCCTAGAGGAGGGCATGGCAATCACTCCAGTACTCTTGCCTGGAGAATCCCATGGACAGAGGAGCCTGGCAGGCTACAGTTCAAAGGGTTACAAAGAGTTGGACATGACTGAAGCAACTTAGCATGCACTCATCCAAGTTTCTCTATATTCCAATACTTTGGCCACATGATGCAAAGAACCAACTTACTGGAAAAGACCCTGATGCTAGGAAAGATTGAGGGAAGCAGAAGGGGGTGACAGAGGACAGGATGGTTGAATGGCATCACCAACTCAGTGGACATGAGTTTGAGCAAACTTTGGAGAATGAAGGACAGGGAAGCCTGGCATACTGATATATTTAGAATCATATTATTAACTGAAAATGTAGACTTTTTACAGCAGAAGCCAGGAACTGGCCTGGTCCACTTAAGCATGCACTGAAAATTTACATATGTAAATGAGAACTTGTGAAAATCCTTGTGAAATTAGTGATAATCTTGTCTAATTCTAATATTGTAGGCTAACTTGAACAGATGCTAAATGAATTGGATACTTAATTTAGTCTAAATCTAGTCACTAGTTTTATAGGCAGCTGCATTTTAACAGATTAAGGGAATGCAAGTGGCAGCATTAATCAGTGAATTAGTTTGAAAGACTAGAAAATATAATGTTCATAAATCCAAGAGAGCAAGCATTTTCCTATGGGGTCTATTTATTGCACCTTTAACTTTTTCTAGCCATACTTCTATTTTCACAATACATAAATTTATGTATGTAAAACCACATTTCAAATATACTGGCAAAGTGATTTTTTAAAGCAACCTAGAAACAAGTTTTAGAAAACAAAAATATCTGGCAGTGGACTAACTGTTGGTAAGGTTTACTTTTCAATAAGCTTCTGTATCTGTAATATATATTGATCATCTCATAACAGTGAAAATTTCACTTTCCAGAGAATTAGACCATCTTAGATATAAAAACACCATGTCATCCTGGCCCAGTTAGAACAACAAACAATCAATATTAGCTCTTCAAGTAAATGCATGGTAGTGCATATGTATTAGTACATAAGAAATGATAAGAGAGTTGGTTGTTTGTGTAAAATGTTTGCCAAGTCAATAATATGTCTAAATTTCCCAGTAAGAGTCACCATTTTAGATCAAGGTACAAAAACCCTTATTTAAATATATTTTGACTTAATTTAAGTTGGTTTATCAAATTAACCTTAAATTCTCTAGCAAGTATCACAAAAAACACCCATAAATAAAAAATAGAAGGATTGAAGACAGTAAAATACTATAAGCTCCTACAGAGCCTTCGAGTTCACTTGGGACCTGTATTATTTTTTCTATTGTTGCTACAACAAATTGCCATAAATTAACCAATTAAAAAAAAAAGACACATTGCTAGTAGTTAAGGAGTTGAGGGATGAATAGGCATTATAGAAGATTTTTAGGGCAGTGAAACTATTGTAAAATGTACTATAATAATGGATACATGTCATTATAAATTAGTCCAAATCCATAAAGTTTGCACCACCAAGAATGAATCCTCGGGTAAACTTTGGACTTTGGGTGACTATGATGTGTAATGTAGGTTCATCAATTGCTAACAAATGTACCTCTCTAGTGGAAGATGTTGGTAATGGGGAAGTCTATGTGTGTGTGGGGCAGGGGATATGTGAGAAATTTCTGTACTTTCTACTCAATTTTGCTTTGAACTTAAAACTGCTCCAAGAAAAAAATATATTAAATAAAACAAAACACCTATTTATTATTCATAGTTCTGTAGGCCAGAAGTCTGAGTATGGTATGACTGAGTATGACTGTAACGGTTTACAGTGGCACAGACAAGGTGTTAAGGAGGCTATTTTATTTATCTGGATTCTCTGGGGGTGAATCTTCTTCCAGGTTCAAGCAGGATGTTTTGCAGAAATCAGTTTTGTGCAGCTGTTGGACTGAGATCCCTTTTTCCTTACTGGACACAGGCCAAAGGTTCTTATTTTGTAGAGGGTGCCCACATTCCTGACCTATGGCCTCCTCCATCTTAAAAGCCAGCAAAGATGTAGAGAATCCTAATTCTATTTCTTCTGCTTCTTCTTGCTTTAAGTCAATCTCTGCCTTCCCCTAGCCATTGTCTTCTATTCTTGAAGGACTCCTGTGAGTATACTGGGCCCACCCAGATAATCCAGATAAATCTCCCTGTCTTAAAAGCTACTGATAGTAACTTTACTTACTATTTGCAAAGTCCCTACACACTAGATTGATGCTTCCCTGGTGGCTCAGAGTGTCTGCCTGCAATGCGGGAGACCTGGGTTCGATCCCTGGGTCGGGAAGATCCCCTGGAGAAGGAAATGGCAACCCACTCCAGTATTCTTGCCTGAAGAATCCCATGGGTGGAGGAGCCTGGTGGGCTACAGTCCACGGGGTCTCAAAGAGTCGGACACAACTTAACTTTCAAGTTCACTTTCACTTTACACACTAGATTAGTGTTTAATTGAATAACCAGGAGTTGCAAATCTTGGAATGCCATCTTTAGAATCTTCCCTGCCCAAAGAAGTACATCTACTGCCCTGGGAGAAAACTGGGGAAAGGAAAATCAGCTTCATCAAATTATTTATGAGAATAACCATAAATCCAAAAATCCCAAGCTTTTCTTTTTTTAATTTTGGATTTTTGGATTTTAAGATTTTTTTGGTTGTTTACCTTTTGTTTTTAATGTGATATTTATTTGTAATTTAAACTTGATCATTATGAAAATTTTAAAAAATAGGATAAAAATGTGAAAATGTTATGCATAGTCCCTCCACTCAAAAACAAAAGTCCTAACAATTAATGTGCTTCTTTTTTCATGTCTTAGAAACAGGTTGGATGTGTATGCTTAATAATTTCTAATGCTTAAGTATAATCACATTTATCTAGATTTCTAAATGGTGGAAACCTAACTGTGGGAGAGTATATTCCTAAAGAATTGGGGCAGGGGGAATTCAACAATAGTCTCATTTATGTCATCATCATTTCAGTTCAGTTGCTCTTTGTGAACCCATGAACTGCAACACGCCAGGCTTCCCTGTCCATCACCAAAACACATAACTTGTTTACACTCGTGTCCATTGAATTAGTGATGCCATCCAACCATCTCATCCTATATCATCGCCTTCTCCTGCTTCAATCTTTCCCAGCATCAGGGTCTTTTCCAGTGAGTCAGTTCTTCGCATCAGGTGGCCAAAGTATTGGAGTTCCAGCTTCAGCATCAGTCCTTCCAATGAATATTCAGGACTGATCTCCCTTAGGATTGACTGGTTTGATCTCCTTGAAGTCCAAGGAGATCAAAATAAAGTCTGTCATTGTCCATTGTTTCCCCATCTATTTGCCATGAAGTGATGGGACTGGAGGCCATGATCTTAGCTTTCAAAATGCTGAGTTCTAAACATACTGTTTCACTGTCCTTTTTCACTTTCATCAAGAGGCTCTTTAGTTCTTTGCTCTTTGCCATAAGGGTGGCGTCATCTGTGTATCTGAGTTTATTGATTTCTCCCAGCACTCTTGATTCCAGGCTTGTGCTTCATTCAGCCCAGCATTTCACATAATGAAACTAAGATTATGGCATCTGGTCCCATCACGTCATGGCAGATAGATGGGAAAACACTGTAAACAATGACAGACTTTATGTTTTCAGGCTCCAAAATCACTGCACATGGTGACTGCAGCCATGAAATTAAAAGACGCTTGCTCGAACTTTTGGACTCCGGGGGAGAGAGGGAGGGAGAGGGTGGGATGAGATGGGAGAATGGCATTGAAACATGTATACTATCATGTAAGAAACGAATCGCCAGTCGATGTCCGATACAGGATGCAGGATGCGTGGGACTGGTGCAGGGAGAGGACCCAGAGAGATGGTATGCGGTGGGAGATGGGAGGGGACTCATGTTTGGGAAAGCATGTACACTCGTGGGAATTAATGTCAATGTTTGCAAAACCAATACAGTAAAGTAAACCGAAGTTAGAATAAAAATTAAAAAAAAAAAAAGACGCTTGCTCCTTGGAAGAAAAGTTATGACCAACCTAGAGAGCATATTAAAAAGCAGAGACATTATTTGCCAACAAAGGTCTGTATAGTCAAAGCTATGGTTTTTCCAGTAGTCATGTAAGGATGTGAGAGTTATAAAGAAAGCTGAGTCCAGAAGAATTGATGCTGTGGTGTTGGAGAAGACTCTTGAGACTCCCTTGGACTGCAAGGAGATCTAACCAGTCCATGCTAAAGGAAATCAGTCCTGAATATTCATTGGAAGGACAGATGCTGAAGGTGAAACTCCTAAACTAGTCTCCCCTTCTTCTCCCTCCCCTCTCCTATAATGCTCTATTTCTTTTTCTCTAAGTCTGTATGTTTCTGTTTTGTAAATAAATTCATTAGTATCAGTTTTTTAGATTCCATGTATAAGCTGATATCATACAATATTCCTTTCTTTGTCTGATTATGATTCTAAATAACTTTATTAAGAATTGAAAAGGGCATTTTGTCTGAACCCAGGTATTAAGTGAAAGTGTTTTATTATTGCATTCACATTTAAAATATATCTCAGCTCGATATAAAGCATATTGAATTACAAACTTTTCTCTATCAAAACTAAACTTTATCCAATTTGATATTAAGTTGCAAAAGAGAAGATTAAATTCAATATGATGTATTCTGGAGATAAGCAGAATTTTCTACTTAAATGTATATAGGAGTTTTCTTTATCATTAAACTTGAAAATGTCTCAAGTATTTTTCTAGATGTAGATCTCCATATTTGTTTGTGTATTTTTCTTTGAGCAACATTGTTATTTTATCTCTACCTTGAATTCTGTAATGGGTCAGGAATAAATCAGTTTAATATTACTGTTTCTATAATTATTTTGGTATTATATCCAAGGACACTAACAACTTAGATTATATCTTTGCTTTCTGACACATGTGTCACTTTCTCTGTTGTTTTACTCTTCCTATGAATACTCTAGAAAAATGACTTTGGAAGAACGACTCAGGAATATTCTTCTGCAGTACTGGTACCATTTGACAGTGTCATTTCTGGTCTTTCATTTTTAGTTTCCTGCAAACATTTCTATGTTGCTATCTCTCTTTTCACAAAATGCTGTAAGCTTTATATCTTTACCTATTCCTGCTACATGATTTCTGTTTCTTTATCATATTTTTATTTCCTATGAAAGATACCAAACAGAGTTTTATAATTTCCTCTTGGTTCTTACAGGAAATCATTTTCAAGGATTTCAGGAAGATACTCTCTTACTGCTGTTCTGCAACACGAATTCATGGTACCATGTTTCTTTGTATGAATCTCCTTGAAAGGTGAGAATTAGATTCAATACCTGTGTTGGCCCACAGATAATTTATTTGCCCACAAATAATGTATAAAAATACTCTTGATCTTGTTATCTGTTAATTTTAGTGCTAATCAGCCCTCTCTTTCAAATGGCTAACTGAAAACAAAACTGACTTTGAATTTTAAAATGAATTTACTTTGTTAAAAATATTCTTATTGAAAGCAGCTATTTCAGACTTATCTTGCTCTCTTCCCTCTAGTTTTATATGTTTCTATATAGCTAAGGCACTTGCATTATCAAAATCTTTATTACACGTTGGTGACAAAAATAATTTTGATTTCCATAACTACAATTAGTATTATCTAGTGAGAATTCAAAAAGATCAGTTTTTGAATATCCATGCTATCACTTTCTAGTTTTATGGCTTTGGGAAAGTTTCCTAATTTTGTTAAATCATTTTTATTATCACTCACTTCTCAGGATGGTTGTGTTGGTTTTGTAAATTATATGAAAAGACACACATAAAGTTCCTAACACTGGACATACCACATAGATGAAAACAAGTAATAGATTTAAGTATTACTAAACTCCTAGTATGTAATTTTGCTTCCCCTGTGTCTCTGCGATAAAGAATCTGCCTGCAGTGCAGGAGCCACAGGAGATGCTTATTTGATCCCTAGGTCAGGTAGATCCCCTGGAGAAGGGCATGGTAACCCACTCTAACATTCTTGCTTGGAGAATCCCAAGGACAGAGGAGTCTGGCAAGCTACAGTTCATAGGGTTGCAAAGAGTCAGACATGGCTGAAACCACTCAGCATGCCCCCTAGCACAGGATGTAATGAGTCACCATGAACTACTCTTGTCTTCCTGTCCAGGTTTTCCCTTCAGTGTTGCAGATTTTGACTAAATTTTAAAAAAGCAAATTTGTACTGAGGGATGAGATGGGGAAGGGATAAGGTTTGCATTTTGCCTCAATAAGTGGCATACCCTCAGGAGAGAGACAGTTGATTACTTTTACTATTGGTATAGATCTTGAATGTAGGAGCCAAAAGGTAAAATGTCTCTGCTAACGAATTGCAGGCAGAGACCATATAAACTATCAATTTTATTTTGCAATTCCATTCCCTCAGGGTCTTCAGTTGGAGGAAATTTCTCACAGTTTATTACAATAGGTTGACAGCCATCCCTTAATGTTAGTGTGTTTGTTTATAATATGCCTTAGTATGTATTTTAGTGGTTAGATGGGCTACTTCAGAGGCTGCTGCTAGATGCCATTTGGACCAAAAAGCTATGATTTAGTAAAATTTCCCTCTTTAACTCAAAGTTATTTCAGTCTTATTTTAAAAATTAGCAACTTCCATTAAGGCACTCATATGATAAATTTGCCAAATGCATTTGGGAAATACTGGGTTGGAAAAAAGTAGTAACTTTACTGCACTACTACTTAAGAGTTATGATATGCTATCGTGCATTATCAACCTCAGGAGGCACAGCATAGACAGTTTCTCACATCAGTTTGACCATGGGAAGAGTTTGGGAGGTAAGCAGCTACAGTGGACTTTCTTGACCTGCCACCTAGAAAACCACACATCCCTTTATTGGCACTGTGCCCCACCTCCCAGCTTCTGCTTTCTGGCTGCTAAACTGCTTCTCCTGGAAATGTCTTCAAAATATCAGTTTTGGCCACTGGAACAGTCCTGCCAGTTGAGTGAACTGGAAATGGAGGAAAGTGTATACCCCTTTCATGCTCATTCCTCTCCCATCATCCTCCTGATTAATAGTCAATGACTGACAGGTGTAGGAATACAAAAGTCTACATCCTTTGCCGGGAAAGCTCTCGGGTGTACTCCGGTACTTGCCTGTGGTTTTATGCTGAGTCTGAGACTTCATTGGAAGTTCCATCTTTATTTGAAAGTGCCTTTTCCAGCTTCCTCACTGCCCCACTTCCCCATGTTTTCTCCCAGAAGCATATTTTTAATAAATCGCTTGAATTCAAATCCTCAGCCCAGAGTCTCTTTCTAGAAAGACACAACCTAAGGCAGTAGAATATTTTGGACCTATTGCTTGAGAAACATGAATCGAAAACACTATTTTTATAGCATTAGGTGTTTAGTTGCTCAATTGTGTCTGACTCTGCAACCCCATGGGCTGTAGCCTGCCAGGTTCCTCCATCCATGGGGATTCTCCAGGCAAGAATGTTGAAGTTGGTTGCCATGCCCTCCTCCAGGGGATGTTTCCAACCCAGGGATCAAATCCAGGTCTCCTGCACTGCAGACAGAATCTTTACTGTCTGAGCAATCAGGGAAGCCCCTTTTATAACATTATATACACTCAAAATATCCAGAAGTGTGTTTCAGAATGTGAGTATTCACAAGCAGTTCAAGTAGTGTGATGCACTTTGATGTTTAAGAGTGAAATTGTAAGAAGGATGTTGTTGTTATTTTGTTTTGGTTCAGAGACAAATTCATGTCTGACTCTGTGACCCCATGAACTTTTGAACTAAAAAGGATAGGAATGGGAGAATTTAATTCAGATTGTATCTACTACTGTGGACAAAAGTCCTTTAGAAGAAATGGTGTAGCCCTCATAGTCAACAAGAGTCCAAAATGCAGTACTTGGGCACAATCTCAAAAATGACAGAATATCAGTTCATTTCCAAGGCAAACCATTCAACATCACAATAATCAAAGTCTATGTCCCAACCATGGATGCTGAAGCTGAAGTTGATCAGCTCTATGAAGACCTACAAGACCTTCTATAACTAACACCTAAAAAAGATGTTTTTACATCACAGGGGACTGGAATGCAAAAGTAGGATGTCAAGAGATACCTGGAGTAACAGTCAAGTTTGCCATTGGAGTACACAATGAAGCAGGGCAAAAGTTAACAGAATTTTGCCAAGAGAACACACTGGCCATAGCAAACACCCTCATCCGACAACACAAGAGATGGCTCTACACATGGACATCATGAGATGGTCAATGCTGAAATCAGGTTGATTATATTCTTTGCAACCAAAGATGAAGAAACTCTATACAGTCAGCCAAAACAAGACCTGGAACTTACTGTGGCTCAGAGCATCAGCTCCTATTGCAAAATTCAGGCTTAAATTGAAGAAAATAGGGAAAACCACTAGGCCATTCAGATAAGAAGTATATATTAGTGAATATCAAATGTGTCCCAACAAAGAAAACCTTCCACTATTGTCTACTGGTTCAAGTCTCTATCATTACATTCTTCAGACATATTTCTATAATTTCTTTTGAAGATTTTTTATCATTACTTTTTCAATTATGTTAAGCAGTCACCTCAGGAAGTTTTACTACCAAGAGTAAAATTTATATTAACCTATTTGAATTTCAAATAGTAGGCTATTAGAGCTGGGAGAGACCGTAATGATCATCTATGCTAACCCTGTCATTTCAAAGATGAGGAAACTTAAATTTAGAGAATAAAAGTTAAAGCCCAAAGACACACAGAACCATCTCAATTTCTTGATTCCTAGTCAGATGATATTTAATTTTTACACAGATTGCCTAACTTTACAAATCATGATTGAGCAGAAATGTATTATATTTCTAGAGTGCTCATTTTAGCTGTATTTCTCTTCACAAAAATATGATTATTGCTTTACATAGAGATCTTATTTAACATTCTAAACTCCACAAATTGAAAACTGATTTTTCTGTTTATCTTGATTGTGGGAAAGGAAGACAATATTTAAAAATTCATATATGCAACCAAAAGCAATAAAATTGCTAATATTTTCATGGCTGATTTTACTTTAAAATGTTTAGTTATTATAAAAAATCTTAATAATGCTGGCTCCAAAATAAAAAGGAAATCTTTTCTGTTGCTCAGAAGAGACAGCAGTCATTTAAATACTGAAAAGAAACATACTTTAAAACTTCTCTATAACTTGAGTTATAATAAAATTTTGTGATGTGAGAAAGGATACTTTTGAAAATGAAAAAGGGTGCTAGTAGTAATTATGTTGGATCTATCCTAGTAAATCGGGATGTGTGGTTATTCTTCTCATGAAAGTATTACCAGACTTTCTGCAAATCCTGTTGTCTCCAAAAGGAATCCCTCATTCATCCTGACCATCTATAGCCTAGGGGTATTTCTCTTCTTTACCTCAAGTCACTTGGTTTCTTTCTGTCTGTCTGTTTACCTCTCTCTCTCCCCACATATTGCATTCTCCACAGTGGCTAGAATAGTACCTTTGTATTCACTGGTGTCCAATAAGTGATGTCTCAATTTGATTACTTTGGAGTCAATCATACACAGATGGCTAGTGTGCACACTCAGTCACTCAGTTGTGTCCGAATCCTTGCCACCCCGTGGACTGTAGTACCTCTCTCCATAAGATGCTCGAGGCAAGAATACTGGAGTGGGTTGCCATTTCCTCCTCCAGGGGACCTTCCCAATCCAGGGATCGAACCCGAGTCTCTTGTGTCTCCTTCATTGGAAGGCAGATTATCAGAGAGCCACCTGGGAAGCCTAGACTTCAACCTAAAAATAACACATATATCAAGTCAAGCCAAACTCAAAGTCTTGTTTTCTATATTTTGTTACCAAGCACAGAGACATAGGATGCAGAGAAGTGATAACCAATTTTCACTGCTATACACATATTAAGTGGCTTCAAAATAATTTTCTGAAAAGATAAAATATACATGTATATGCCTCAATCGTTTCTTACTTACATTTTAGATTTTTATATAGATATTAAAAATCTATACACATATTAAGTGGCTTCAAAACCATTTGCTGAAAAGATAAAATATACGTTATATGCCTCAATTGTTTCTTACTTACATTTTAGACTTTTATATAAAGAATTCAGAGGAGTTATAGACATTTGATGACAAAGAACATTCATTAGCTTTCTATCCTTTTCTTTCAACCCAAGCTAATTCTCCTAATAGCTAATGATTCTTCTAATTCCATTACAAGCTCAGGGAATATTGATCCCAATGTAAATATGGAGGAAAATAAGAAATGAATAAAATCAAAAGGAAAAGCCTATGCAAATTCTTCTCACTATCTCCTTGCATGCAACGTGATGCTTGTTGATACTTAAGAGCAATCAGCATCTCTGTCTACCTGGTTCTACTATGACAAGACTGATTAAAATATCAGTCCATGGTAATAAAATCAATGTGTGCAGTATTGGTACTGAAGCATTAATATCACAACATCACTTCACATTCTTCCTACATGGATTATAAATTAATGTCAACTGTAATTTCAACCTAAAGATTCAGAAAATCCTATAGCTTAGGAGATAATATTTTCTGATGTTTTCAAATACCAGAAACAATTTGGAATTTACTGTCCTTGGAAATGCTTATTCCATATGATACAAAAGGTGAAAATGGCTCCAACATATAGAAAAACCATCAAGCCCTGGGATCAATTTTGTTAACTATCCTAGTCCCTAATTAGGCTAATTCAATAATTCATAATGCTTGCCAGTAGACAACAGTTATGAACAGTTGCAGTTGAAAAATATCAGAGATGTAATAAATATTTAGCAGATTTCATTTTATGCACTTTCATGTATTATTTCATTTTATGCTAAAATGACTCTGACAGATATTATAATTTTTGTTACTGAGATGGAGAAAACGTGACTGACAATGTTTAAAAGTTTCCCTCAGTGTCTACCATTTACCATAGTGGCAAAACTATGATTTGAACTTAGGTTCTTTTCTAACTCCAAGTATGCTTTCCAATATAACAGAGAGTTGTGAATTCTAACCACAGGCAAAGCATATTTTGAAATTACTTTTAGGCCCTTATGGGCTTCCCTGGTGGCTCAGCTGGTAAAGAATCCACCTGCAATGCAGGAGACCTGGGTTGGGAAGATCCCCTGGAGAAGGGAAAGGCTACCCACTCCAGTATTCTGGTCTGGAGAATTCCATGGACTATATAGTCCATGGGGTCGCAAAGAGCTGGACACGACTGAGTGATTTTCAATTAGTTCTTTATATTTTATCAATATCAACTTTATTAGTTCATTCACAATGTGAAGACATGTGTTAGGGTATCTAGGGTAGTTGAAAAAAATAACCTTGGAAGTTGAAGCCTGTATGACTTTGGGCAAGTTACTTAAAGACATTATCAGTTATTCTCATCTTTAAAACAGAATGATAATAACTGTTTCTCAGAGTTGGGAAGACTAAATGATAAAAGTATCTGGTATAACATTTTATTAATCATAAGATACTGTTTATGTATGGGATATTTGTTGTTGTTTACATATCAGTACATATTACATACTGCTATGCTTTCCACGTCAAACCTCATACTACAAATCTGCACCTCCCTCTTAGAAGAGAAGGTATCAGAAATTCAAAAAAATATATTAGAGATAACTTTGTCTAAATATTTTCTTAGAATGAGTTTGGAAGTTTAACTTCCTCTGCAATTTGTTGGAAGAGTGTAAGTAGGATAGGTGTTGGCTCTTTTCTAAATTTTCGGTAGAATTCAGCNAAGCCATCTGGACCTGGGCTTTTGTTTGCTGGAAGATTTCTGATTACAGTTTCAATTTCTGTGCTTCTGATGGGTCTGTTAAGATTTTCTATTTCTTCCTGGTTCAGTTTTGGAAACTTGTACTTATCTAAGAATGTTTCCATTTATTCCAGGTTGTCCATTTTATTGGCATATAATTGCTGATAGTAGTTTCTTATGATCTTTTGTATTTCTGTGTTGTCTCTTGTGATCTTTCCATTTTCATTTCTAATTTTATTGATTTGATTTTTTCCCTTTGTTTATTGATGAGTCTGGCTAATGGTTTGTCGATTTTAT
>SJYQ01009710.1:12009-23845 GCA_006410935.1 Redunca redunca | reverse complement strand
GCTCCCTGCCTTGAGTCTCCCTACCCCAATGCCTCCCCCAGCATCAAGTATGGGGGTTTGTGAAGTGGGGACTGAGGTGGGGGTATTTCTCTGGAAGAAAGGAATTCCTTTAATCTCCTGTACACTCTCTCCTTTTTTCTTTTTCCTTCTTCCACCTGGTGTCCTTGAGTCACACCATACTTGGAAGGATTTGAGAGCTGGACTATAAAGAAAGCTATGTGCTAAAGAACTGACGCTTTTGGACTGTGGTGTTGGAGAAGACTCTTGAGAGTCCCCTGGACTGCAAGGAGATCCAACCAGTCCATCCTAAAGGAAATCAGTCCTGAATATTCATTGGAAGGACTGATGCTGAAGCTGAAACTCCAATACACTGGCCACCTGATGCAAAGATTTGACTCATTTGGAAAGACCCTGATGCTGGGAAACTTTAAGGTGGGAGGAGAAGGGGATGACAGAGGATGAGATGGTTGGATGGCATCACCTACTCAATGGACATGAGTTTGAGTAAACTCTGGGAGTTGGTGTTGGACAGGGAGGCCTGGCTTGCTGCAGTCCATGGGGTTGCAAAGAGTCAGACATGACTGAGTGACTGAACTGAACTGAACTGATACAGGTAATTTCAGAAAAATACCAAAAACATAAGTACAGTTTACTACCAAATTACAGAGCTGACACCAGTGTGTTTATCATCCGGGTGGAAAACAGAGCCTCTACCAGCACCCAAGCCCGATGCCCCTATGCCTCTCCCCACACAGACCCCACCTCCCTCTGCTTGGGTCCACTCAGTGACCCTCCCCCGCCCTCTCCTCTCTGGTTCCTCCCCCCACACCCGTGGCCTCCATCCCATAATGTCAGTGTTTCCTGCCTCTCCGCACGTCTCCAGGAGCCTCCCTACCTTTACAGGCACTTTGGGATCTCCTCTCCCTCCTCTTTCTCCACTCTCCTACTGCATCCTAGGAATGGAGGTTCCAGAGCTGATTCTCCAGAGGAAGAGTCTATAAGTCTGGCAGTAGCCAGATGAAGTGACGGTACTTGGGCTTCAAGGTCCCACCCCTTGAAAATGAGGACACCTTGTATGTTGATGGGCTCCACCCTGGACCTGGCATTACAGCCTTGATATCTGATCCTCTCTGAGGCCGAAGTCCTTGGTTATTTAATGGGGAGAGAAATGTCCATGCCAGCGTGTATTTTGGGTGACAATTCCGACTTTGATTTTGACACCGAATGGACACCAGCTTGTGTGCACAGCACTAACCCACGGCTAGGAGCCTAAGGAGAGCCTGGGCAGGTCTCTGGTAAGGAGGTCAAAGGGGAGCTCAGGTGTCCAGTCATCAGTCCTGTGGCCTCACAGAGGCACGACCACTCTTTCCTCTCCAGTTCTGCACAGGGAAAGCAGAGGATGCATTGTGGTCTGAGTCAGACAGAGATGGCTGCCCTGGCCCAGGAAGGGGGTGAAGGTGCTTTCTGAGCAGCTCTGGGGTCAGGCTTGAGGGTACAGCAAGGATTAGAGGAGAGGAGACCCTGAAGCCCTGCCTTGTATCGCAGATTTCCATCTTTTCTCTCCATGTCTCCTCTCTGAAGCTCGTTGATGAAAGCATCCTAGAAAGTTGATAATCCCTTCTTCCATTTCCTGTTTGTTTCTAGTTGATATTAAAATGTGCTTTCATTTTAGTACAGTTTGAGATTTACAACCAAGTAGCATAGTTAGTCGGAGAAGGCAATGGGACCCCACTCCAGTACTCTTGCCTGAAAAACGCCATGGAAGGCAGAGCGTGGAAGGCTGCAGTCCATGGGGTCCCTGAGGGTCGGACACGACTGAGCAACTTCTCTTTCACTTTTCACTTTCATGCATTGGAGAAGGAAATGGCAACCCACTCCAGTGTTCTTGCCCGGAGAATCCCAGGGAAGAGGGAGCCTGGTGGGCTGCCGTCTATGGGGTCACACAGATTCGGACACGACTGAAGTGACTTAGCAGCAGCATAGTTAGTAGAGAGTTACTATATATCCCACACCCTGTGAGGACATTTTATACCACCATCATACATTCCTCACAGCTGATGATGACCAATATTGACACAGTGTTACTAAACTCCAGAATTTATTTGGACATCATTAGTTTTCTGTTAACCTGATCCAGGATCCCATGAAAGACACATATTAAGTCTGAATTGTGTCTCCTTCAGGCTCCTCTGGCTGAGACAGTCACACAGACTTCTCTAGTTCTTGATGACTTTGATGTTTTGCAGAGTACTGCTGAGAGACATAGTAGAACACCTTTCGATTTGTCTGGGGTAAAGGGTTTTGGGGGAAGAGGACCACAGAGATGAGTGACAGTCTCCAGTCACCAAGGGGATACACTGTCCACTGGGGTGTGACTAAAGTTCACTTCATCACCTGGCTAAGGTACATTTCCCAGGTTTCTTTGTGAACTTCTATTTTTACTTTCCCACTTTTCACCCTGTGATCTTTAGAAGCAAGTCACTATGTGCAGCCCACACTTAAGGGGCTCTCTGATATGCACATTGGTGTGCAGTTCAGTTCAGTTCAGTCCCTCAGTCATGTCCAACTCTTTGTGACCCCATGAATCGTAGCACGCCAGGCCTCGCTGTCCATCACCAATTCATGGAGTTCAGCCAAACTCATGTGCATCGAGTCGGTGATGCCATCCAGCCATCTCATCCTCAGTCATCCCCTTCTCCTCCTGCCCCCAATCCCCCCCAGCATCAGAGTCAGGTTTGTGCAAATATAAGTTTTCAAATGAGTTGGAGAAATACTAGATTGATCAGTGGACATGATGGAGAGTTTCTGTGTAGCTTCGTTAGAAACTGCTGACTCTCATTTCTGGTGGCTGCGCCGCTTCCTATCCCTGCCCCAGTGAGTGAGGGCTTCTGCTGCTCTACGTCCTTCTGCTGCGCCAACCTTGGCATCACCAGTTCTTGGACTGTAGCTGTGCCATCAGGTGTGATGCACATTACTGTCTTTGCAATTTGCATTTCCTAACATTCAAAAGCAGAGACATTACTTTGCCGACTAAGGTCTGTCTAGTCAAGGCTATGGATTTTCCAGTAGTCATGTATGGATGTGAGAGTTGGACTGTGAAGAAGGCTGAGCGCCGAAGAATTGATGCTTTTGAACTGTGGTGTTGGAGAAGACTCTTGAGAGTCCCTTGGACTGCAAGGAGATCCAACCAGTCAGTCCATTCTGAAGGAGATCAGCCCTGGGATTTCTTTGGAAGGAATGATGCTAAAGCTGAAACTCCAGTACTTTTGCCACCTCATGCGAAGAGTTGACTCATTGGAAAAGACTCTGATGCTGGGAGAGATTGGGGGCAGAAGGAGAAGGGGACGACACAGGATGAGATGGCTGGATGGCATCACTGACTCCATGGATGTGAGTCTGAGTGAACTCTGGGAGTTGGTGATGGACAGGGAGGCCTGGCGTGCTGCGATTCATGGTGTCGTGAAGTGTCGGACATGACTGAGCGACTGAACTGAACTGAACAACATAAGATGTTTAGCATCTTTTCATATACATTTCCATTGTTATATCTTCCAGAAGAGGTGTCTGTTCAGACTTTATTTTTAAATAGTTATTTTCATTTTGTTGAGTTGAAGACTTCTATGTATATTCTAAAACAAGTCCTTTATCAGATATGTGAATTTACAATAATTTCTCCCAAGCTGTGGCCTGAGCTCTTTTACTGATATAACAGTATTCATTAATGAACAGTATACTTTTCTGGAAAGCAAAATGAGAAATTTCTAACTGCACTTGTTTCTGAGTAGAGGACTTGAGTGAATGGGGAATGAGGGGAAGAACATGAATTATTTATTTTTGTATACGCTTGAGTATCATTTCAGTTCTCTTGTGTGCTGGTACATACTTTCAAAAATTACATGAAAATGCCTTACATTTGTAAACACTTGACAGATCACCCTCAGCTCATACACTAGGAGGTACATTCTGGTCCTCTGGCTGGGCTGGAGCTCACCATGCATCTGTGTTGTTCTCCTGTTGGACATAAGTCATCTCACAGAAGATCAGCATCAGACAAGGACATCTGAGTGCACGACACAGAGAGACAAAACAAGAACAGGACAGCATTCTGTACAAGCACAGACCAACCAGACAGCACGGTGCCCCTCACCGTGGACCAAACCTCTCCCTGTGCTGATCCAGAGACCACTGCTTCCTCCCAGTCACAGCTGTATCCTCGTTCTAGTCTGCCTTCTTTGTAGCCGAGGCTCACTGAGGGGCCCGGGCATAGAATTGCCCCCACTTTCTGACCACACGCAATCTACAGTGAGCCAATCTCATATAGACGCTTCTCAAAATCAAAGCCCACATTCTCTATATCAGAGGTCCTCAATTTTTTGGCACCAGGAACTGATTTCATGCAAGACAATTTGTCCATGGACCAGGGATGGGAGGAATGCTTTCTGGATGATTCAAGCACAGTATATTTATTGTACACTTTATTTCTAACCTAATGTTGGCACTGATCTGACAGGAGGTAAAGGGCCAAGCTCAGAGTTAGGGGACTCCTGGCTGTATATGTTCTAACACCTTACAAGGACACTATCTATCATCCCTGATACTGTGTAATTTTCCTCTCTGTACCCAGTATAAATCCAACTTGATTGCCCACAGATTTGCTTCTGATGGTCTTNTTGACTCATTGGAAAAGACTCTGATGCTGGGAGAGATTGGGGGCAGAAGGAGAAGGGGACGACACAGGATGAGATGGCTGGATGGCATCACTGACTCCATGGATGTGAGTCTGAGTGAACTCCGGGAGTTGGTGATGGACAGGGAGGCCTGGCGTGCTGCGATTCATGGTGTCGTGAAGTGTCGGACATGACTGAGCGACTGAACTGAACTGAACAACATAAGATGTTTAGCATCTTTTCATATACATTTCCATTGTTATATCTTCCAGAAGAGGTGTCTGTTCAGACTTTATTTTTAAATAGTTATTTTCATTTTGTTGAGTTGAAGACTTCTATGTATATTCTAAAACAAGTCCTTTATCAGATATGTGAATTTACAATAATTTCTCCCAAGCTGTGGCCTGAGCTCTTTTACTGATATAACAGTATTCATTAATGAACAGTATACTTTTCTGGAAAGCAAAATGAGAAATTTCTAACTGCACTTGTTTCTGAGTAGAGGACTTGAGTGAATGGGGAATGAGGGGAAGAACATGAATTATTTATTTTTATATACGCTTGAGTATCATTTCAGTTCTCTTGTGTGCTGGTACATACTTTCAAAAATTACATGAAAATGCCTTACATTTGTAAACACTTGACAGATCACCCTCAGCTCATACCCTAGGAGGTACATTCTGGTCCTCTGGCTGGGCTGGAGCTCACCATGCATCTGTGTTGTTCTCCTGTTGGACATAAGTCATCTCACAGAAGATCAGCATCAGACAAGGACATCTGAGTGCACGACACAGAGAGACAAAACAAGAACAGGACAGCATTCTGTACAAGCACAGACCAACCAGACAGCACGGTGCCCCTCACCGTGGACCAAACCTCTCCCTGTGCTGATCCAGAGACCACTGCTTCCTCCCAGTCACAGCTGTATCCTCGTTCTAGTCTGCCTTCTTTGTAGCCGAGGCTCACTGAGGGGCCCGGGCATAGAATTGCCCCCACTTTCTGACCACACGCAATCTACAGTGAGCCAATCTCATATAGACGCTTCTCAAAATCAAAGCCCACATTCTCTATATCAGAGGTCCTCAATTTTTTGGCACCAGGAACTGATTTCATGCAAGACAATTTGTCCATGGACCAGGGATGGGAGGAATGCTTTCTGGATGATTCAAGCACAGTATATTTATTGTACACTTTATTTCTAACCTAATGTTGGCACTGATCTGACAGGAGGTAAAGGGCCAAGCTCAGAGTTAGGGGACTCCTGGCTGTATATGTTCTAACACCTTACAAGGACACTATCTATCATCCCTGATACTGTGTAATTTTCCTCTCTGTACCCAGTATAAATCCAACTTGATTGCCCACAGATTTGCTTCTGATGGTCTTTGGCTGAAGAACATTGAGACATGTTACCTGTTTGCCAAAAGTTTTTATGTGTCTCCATTGGAATAGGGGCATATGTTTGTATCCTGGGAGTGTCTGATTGACATAGGAAAGATTTCTCTGTTTTGATGGCTTTTAATCTTTGGGTCATAAAACTCTTCATTCCACAAGTGTAAAAAATTCATGTATATTTTTGTCTAGGAGAGAGGGGTCCAAGGGTGAAGAGGAGCAGAAATGATTGAATTTGGGAAGAAAGTATAGCAGAAGCAGTAAGTAAAAAGTAATAAGGTGGCGAATTCTAATGTTCTGCTTTACAACTTTACAAGTATGTACAAGTCTTACAAAGTATTGATATCTGTTATGTTCAATAAACACTTTCTTTTGGGCTCAATGAAGGCTTCTGTGTCTCCTTATGTTTACCAGGTTAAGGAAAACACCAAGAGATCAAGGATTATATATAGTGATGAGCAGTTTTGAACACTTACAACCTTAAGGTATAAACCATGGTTTGGCTAATGTCTGAACACTCTATCTGTTAAAATACACATTAAAGAAACTTTCAGAGCATGCTGTATTTAAACATATATCTAAGACCCGCACAGACAAATCCATGACTTCAAGATTAAGATTATTTTAACGTGCATCAACCGATAAGTCACACAGGATCTTTTAGGGGAAAGAGACAGGAGAGTAATTAACAACATTCTAGATATGCATTGACCAATATGCTAGCTAGTAGCTACATATTGCTATTTAAATTAAATAAAAGTGCTTACCACAACAGACACTTTAAGGTGCTAAATAGCCTCATGTAGCTACTGGCTACTTGAGTGGACAGCACAGACATAGAACAATTCTTTCACCACAGGATGTTCTGTTGGAGTGGATGACTCTTCATGATTTGTGGGCCTCCAGTCATGTGCACTAGACCACATGAGATGAAAGGGCCAATGATATTTTTCTTAGACACTATGTCAGATTTCTGTCTGGGATATGAATACATATTAAGCTGGTGTGTAACAAAATCAAACTAGGTTATGAGTGGGTCTGGCACCTTCGGGTACAAACTGTTCCCACTTCCAAAGGGGAAACACCTGCCCCCCGACCTCCCTTCCCAGACTGAGGACACTCTCTGGCATCACTTTCTAGGGGGTGAGTTCTCTCCTAGAGGAGCCCAGGCACAGGGCCCTCAGTTGAGTTTGGGGAGGCAGGGAGTCCAGCTCAGGTAAAAGCATTTTCCAAAATGAAGAGGAGGTGAAGGCAGGGATCAGTTGAGAGACGCGCTTCTTCATTCAAAACAGCAGTTCTCAGAGTGTGGTCTGTGGAACCCTTGATGTCACTGAGCCCCTTTCATGAGATCCCTGAGATGAAAGCTACTTTCTTAGCATCACTCAGATATTATTTGACTTCTCAGTATGTTGACATTTGCTTTGATGTATAACAGCAGTAATGGACACTATGGTAGCAAACTGCACTAGTAATTATTTTCACCAAAACTTTCTTGTAGAAAATAAGAAAACTTATAATCAGGTTTGCTTTAAAACATCCAGAATGACACATTAAAAATTCTTATCTGTCCTTAATAACCAAAATGGAAAACAATACAAAAAAGAATATATCTATACACATATATAAGTGAATCACTCTGCTGTACAGCACAAATTAACATTATAAATCAAATATTCTTCAATAAAATAAATTTTTAAAAATAAATTTTAAAATGCTTATGTTTCCTAATCATCAGTCTTAAATACACATTTTAAAAGTATCTTCTGTGATGACATGGAAAGTACACATCAAGCACTTCTACTACATTTCAAAGTCCTATGGCCCAAGAAAAAATTCTATGTGCTCTGAACTACCCTCTTTTTCATGGAAAACAACTGTTCTTGAAAGAATGAATGAGCAGAAAGATCTGTATAATTTAGTGAAATAATGTATTACTTTGTAAAAATCTTGTACTAGTACAAGAGATGTTCAATGAGCAAAACAGGCTTATGGATTTTAATGTAACCAAAGAGAAAATAGTCAATGATATTGTTTCAGGTCCACTGTGGAAAAACCTTTGAAAAACTACATTTGTACAGTTATAGTTTTGTAACCAAGATCAACATCCACAATTATCTGAAAAGATTATTAAAAAATACTACTCCTACCTATGTGTGGGCTTTTTCACTTTCACAGACTACCATCAAAATAACAGATTCAATGCAAATGCAAACCTGAAAATCCAGTGGTCTTCTAGTGAAAGAGACGGGAAAGATATTTGGAAAATATGTAAAAAGCTCTATGCTTCTCAACACCCTGTTTATTCTGGGAAATAGTTATTCACATTAAACACATGGGTTATTAATATTATTCTAAATAAACAAAAACTTTAAGTGTATTATTCGTAGTATGGAAATTATGCATAGAAGTGGTTACATAATTCTATCCTTAGGGTCCTCACTAATTTGTAAGATTGTGCAGGTATTTTAATCAAAATCGCAAACAGCCCCAGAGCTAGGACTCAGGGAGACAATGGGACAAAGAGCTCTCAGAGGGGAGTTCAGTTCGGTTCAGTTGCTCAGTCATGTCCAACTCTTTGTGACCCCATGGACTGCAGCACGCCGGGCCTCCCTGTCCATCACCATCTCCCGGAGCTTGCTCAGACTCATGTCCATCAAGTCAGTGATGTCATCCAACCATCTTATCCTCTGTCATCCCCTTCTCCTCCTGCCTTCAATCTTGCCCAGCACAGGGGTCTTCTCCAATGAGTCAGTTCATCCTATCAGGTGGCCAAAGTATTGGAGCTTCAGCTTCAGCATCACTCCTTCCAATGAATATTCAGAACTGATTTCCCTTCAGATTGACTTGTTGGATCTCCTTGCAGTCCAAGGGACTCTCAAGAGTCTTCTCCAACACCACAGTTCAAAAGCATCAGTTCTTCAGTACCCAGGTTTCTTTACAGTCCAACTCTCACATCCACACATTACTACTGGAAAAACCATAGCTTTGACTAGATGGACCTTTGTTGACAAAGTAATGTTTCTGCTTTTTCATATGTTGTCTAGGTTGGTTGTAGCTTTTCTTCCAAGGAGCAAGTGTCTTTTCATTTCATGGCTGCAGTCTCCATCTGCATGATTTTGGAGCCCTCCAAGATAAAGTCTGTCACTGTTTCCATTGTTTCCTCAGTTCTTTGCCATGAAAGGATGGGACTGGATGCCGTGATCTTAATCTTCTGAATATTGAGCTTTAAGCCAACTTTTTCACTCTCCTTTTTCACTTTCATCAAGAGGCTCTTTAATTCCTCTTTGCTTTCAGCCATAAGGGTGGTTGTCATCTGCTTATCTGAGGTTATTGATATTTCCCTTGGCCATCTTGATTCCAGCTTGTGCTTCATCCAGCCCAGCATTTCACATGATGTACTCTGCATGTAAGTTAAATGAGCAGGGTGAAAATATACAGCCTTGACGTATTCCTTTCCCAATTTGGAACCAGTCTGTTGTTCCATGTCCAGTTCTAACTGTAGCTTATTGACCTGCATACAGATTTCTGAAGTAGGCAGTTCAGGTCGTCTGGTATTCCCATCTCTGGAAGAATTTTCCACTGTTTGTTTTGATCCACACAGTCAAAGGCTTTGGCATAGTCCATAAAGCAGAAGTAGATGTTTTCTCTCTTGCCTTTTCAATGATCCAGGGGATGTTGGCACTTTGATCTCTGGCTCCTCTGGCTTTGTTAAATCTACCTTGAACATCTGAAAATTCAGGGTTCAGGTTCTGTTGAAATCTGGTTTGGAAAATTTTAAACATTACTTTGCTAGCGTGTGAGATGAGTGCAATTATTGGGTAGTTTCAACATTCTACCTAGCAGGAGGGTACCGTGGTCCAGCCCTGGTTGGATCCAGGGTATCTTCAGGGGGATGGCATCAGTGACAGAAATTTATTTATTTAGAGATATAGAAGGAGATAAAGAAAGAATTTTGCAGTTAAGAGAATAGAGGAGACAAAGAGGCTGATATTCCTTGGTTTACACAGAAAGCCAATAAAGCCCAGCACGGGACTTGCACTGTTCATGTAGGCCACAGGCGCCCTCTTCAATAGCTGAAAGTGCCCCACCTTGGGCACCTTCTCGAGTGGGTTTTAGAAGCCCAGGCAGGAAAGTGAACTCAGAGGGCCCCTGCGCTTCAGGGAATTAGCCTGAAGAGAAAGAAAAAGAAAGAAAGAAAGCACAACATGGGGAGGCCAAGCAATGGTGAGGTGAGGCCCGAAACTATATTTTCAAAGGGAGCTTTTATACCTTAAGTTGTACACAGAGAATAATGGAAAATGCAGAGTCAGCAGTCCTGACCCTTATTGAGACCAGGCTTTCTTTCTGCATACCTATCTGTATACATAGGTCTTAGGTGATTTACATCATCTTCTGGCCAGGAGGCCTATTAGCGTTTTATGACCCTTTTCTGATAAGGGTCCGTCAACCAGAAAACTTATTCTTCCTAAAAGCGTTGTTCTTTCTAAAGTCTAGTGCCACTCTCAGAAAGCACTAAATAAAGTTACATTCCTATGGGGCAAAGGTGTAATGGGCTATAACAAGGAAATAATTTATTAACTCAAAGTTTCATGTTGTTAATATCAAGGCCACTACTTATATTTCAACTATATTAATTAATGCACTCCCAGGTACACAACAAAAGATATGAAAACTTGGTGGCAAGCATTGGCTCAACAATGAAATCCTTAACCAGTTCTATTCTAATGATTTTTAACTCCTTGAAAGGCTCTACATTCCTAGAATGTTTTAAGCTTCCTGTGCCTCTTGCCTTTGGGGGTCTGTAAACAAACACATGCCTAAATGTAAAAGTCCGGATAAACCTGTCAGGCAAGTTAGAGAGCCATCAGAGGGGTTTGAATTGAAACACTCCCATTATGCCCAGGAGACTTATTTACTAGAGCTCTAAGTTGATTTTCTTTAGAGAAAGGTGGTTGGGGATAGCTCCCTGTTAATGTCAGAAGAGTTTGGTGAAAGGCGTAAAATAGTAAGACAGATTTTGGTTTTGGGAAGATGTTCAAGCAGGTGCAGGGGGTCCCTCGAGTCCTGATTAGCCTTTGCCCGTCAGGTCTCTTGCCATGGGTGGGATCTCCCCAGCTCTTGGCAGGACAGGAAGGATCAGGGCAAAGTCCCAGGTGCCTGGAGGGCAACCGCTCAGGATCTCAGGGTCAAGGGCGGTGTCTGTGGCTGGAATGCTCCATGTTGGGGATTCCCCTTCTCCTCGAGTTTCACTTTCTCTCTCACAACCTGTGTTTAGCCCTGCTGCCTGGACATTCATGATGCGGCTCCAGTTCTCACTGCCACTGGGTGTCTGGTTTCTAGAAAAGCCAATTAGCGGATCCCGGTTATAAAGTCTCCACCGACCCACCCAGACTCTGCTTCTTCCCAGACCCAGAGGATGCGAGTCATGGGGCCTCGAACCCTCCTGCAGCTGCTCTCGGGGATCCTGGTCCTGACCGAGACCCTCGCTGGTGAGTGCAGGGTCGGGAGGGAACGGCCTCTGCAAGTGGCGAGGGATCGCCCCAGAGTCTGGGGGGCAGGACCCAGACACAGAGCGACCCTGACATCCCTACTCAGACCCCCACCCCCACCCCCCGGTCCCGGTCCCGGCCTGTCCCTCACTTGCTTCCCGACCCCTCTTTTCTACCCCTTTCAAAGTTCGGACAGCTTTTCGACCGCTTCCATCTCACTGGCCTTACACCCCCTACTCCCTCCCGGCCCCATCACCTCGGACCGGGACCCGCGCTGGGAGGAGGTCA
>SJYQ01009710.1:0-11942 GCA_006410935.1 Redunca redunca | reverse complement strand
GTCCCTCACTTGCTTCCCGACCCCTCTTTTCTACCCCTTTCGAAGTTCGGACAGCTTTTCGACCGCTTCCATCTCACTGGCCTTACACCCCCTACTCCCTCCCGGCCCCATCACCTCGGACCGGGACCCGCGCTGGGAGGAGGTCGGGCCGGGTCTCACCCCTCCCGCCCCCAGGCTCCCACTCGCTGAGGTATTTCTACACCTCCGTGTCCCGGCCCGGCCTCGGGGAGCCCCGCTTCATCATCGTGGGCTACGTGGACGACACGCAGTTCGTGCGGTTCGACAGCGACTCCCCGGATCCGAGGATGGAGCCGCGGGCGCGGTGGGTGGAGCAGGAGGGGCCCGAGTACTGGGATCAGGAGACGCGAAAGGCCAACGACCACGCACAGACTTTCCAACTGAACCTGAGCACCCTGCGCAGATACTACAACCAGAGCAAGGCCGGTGAGCGACGCGGCCCGGGTCCGGGTCACGGCCCCCAACCCCAGGGACGGCGGGGTCGCCCGAGTCTGCGGGTCCGAGGGTCACCCCAACACTGCGGAACACACCTGGCCCCCAGCCCGGGAAGAGCCGGGGCGGGAGGGCTTTACCCGGTTTCATTTTCAGTTTGGGTTTAATCACCCTTGATGGTCGGGGCGGGTCAGGGTCTCACACCCTCCAGCTGATGTACGGCTGCGACGTGGGGCCGGACGGGCAACTCCTCCGCGGGTATGAGCAGTTCGGCTACGACGGCAGAGACTACATCGCCCTGAACGAGGACCTGCGCTCCTGGACCGCGGCGGACACGGCGGCGCAGATCTCCGAGCGCCATGCTGAGGCGGCAGGCGATGCGGCCCGTGTGAGGATCTACCTGGAGGGCGAGTGCGTGGAGTGGCTCCGCAGATACCTGGAGACCGGGAAGGACACGCTGCAGCGCGCAGGTATGAGGGGCGCGGGGCCGCCCTGGTCTCCCCTCGGGCTGGAGCTGGCTTCCCACGAGCGGAAGAAAGTGGGGTCCCTGTGGGAACAGCGCCCCGGGTTCCTGTCAGGAGAGGGAGGAAATCCGCCCAGGTTTTCAGATTCTGTACAAGACAGTCACCACTGGCGCCACTTCTCTGAAGGACAATCAGGGAATCCAGTGTCTTTGACAAAGAAGCAGGAAACAAACCATCCCTGAAATGGCTGGTCGGCGGTGCCCTTTGACCCTGGCCACCATCTTGTGATCCATGACTTTCTCTCTCAAGGCCTCTTCTCACCCTGACAGCATCTTAGGAGGCCTGACTCCAGCTTTTCTGAGTCATTCAGCCTCCACCAGAGTCAGGACCTTTAGTCTATATTCTCCCCCTCACATTTTTAGAGCTCCTATCCTAGTCTCTCATTCTAGAAATTTCCAAGGACTAATATAGATCATCCCTGATCTCTGATTTGAGGCTGTTATCTAGCTCTTGTGCTGCTTTTCTCAAAACCATGGTCCTGAATGTTCCATAGCTCAGAGGGTAAAATATTTCAAAGTAAGTCTGGGGAGCTGATGTACAGCCTGGTGACTGTAGTTAATAATAAGTCTGTATTGTATACTTTAAAAATGATCTTCATCATTCTCATCACCCCTGTCAAACAGACACACACATAAGGTAAGTTGATGAATACATTAATTACCTTCACAGTGTCCATATATATCAAAGCAACATGTAGGACACTCTAAATGTGTACAATTTTTGTTAAGTATACCTCAGTAAAGCGGGGGATAAAATCACTGTTCTGTCCTTCCTTCCTCAATATGGTCACATGATGCTGCTTCACTGACCCATGGAGGTTACACAAACTGTGAATTTTCTGATTCTTCCTCAGACCCTCCAAAGGCACATGTGACCCATCACCCCATCTCTGAGCGTGAGGTCACCCTGAGGTGCTGGGCCCTGGGCTTCTACCCTGAGGAGATTTCACTGACGTGGCAGTGCAATGGGGAGGACCAGACCCAGGACATGGAGCTTGTGGAGACCAGGCCTTCAGGGGACGGGACCTTCCAGAAGTGGGCAGCCCTGGTGGTACCTTCTGGAGAGGAACAGAGATACACATGCCATGTGCAGCATGAGGGGCTTCAGGAGCCCCTCACCCTGAGATGGGGTAAGGAGGGAGATGGGGCTGGAGCGTCCTCTCAGATAAAGCAGGAGCCTTTCAGGACTCAGTTCAGCAAGTTCAGGGATCAAGCCTGAGGTCAGGGCGTCTTCCCTTGCCTCCACAGAACCTCCTCAGACCCTCTTCCTCACCATGGACATCACTGTTGGCCTGGTTCTCGTCGTGGTGACTCTGGCGGCTGTGGTGGCTGGAGCTGTGATCTGCAGTGAGTTTTCTTGTCTCAGTGGGGGTTTCAAGCCCAGGTAGTTTACCTGCCTGGTTACTGGAAAGTATGCTCCACACACGCATGGAGTCTGGAGCTGATGCTAACATTTTGCTTTTCTAAAGCATGTTTGAAAATAAAAGAGAAAATTTTCACCTTCCTAATTCCAGCTGGGGACCAGGTTTCCAGCACTTGAAGGTCAGAGGGAGGTCCTTGATGAGGACAGATCTCCAGGAGGGCAGTGGCCCAGTCCTTACACATTTCCCTTCTCTGTGTTCCTGTCCTAGCATGAGTTTTGACCACAGTTCCAGAAAGTTCTCTGGGGTCCAGGACTAGGGGTTCCTGAAGGGTTTCATGACTCAGCCTTCTCCCTGGCCTCTCACATGATATTTTCTTCTCACAGGTGAAAAAAGATGGACCTACACCCAGGCTGCAAGTAAGTATAGAGGGGGTGATTTCTGAGATCCTTGTGAGGGTACAGACAGGAGGCCATGGGGGGCTCACCCTCCTCAAAGTTCCTTCTCTAGTTTCTCTCCTGTGGGTTCTGACCACGTCCTGGTCTTGTTCTCCCCCAGGCAGTGACAGTGCCCAGGGCTCTGATGTGCCTCTCACGGTTCCTAAAGGTGAGACCCTGGAGTGTCTAGATTGGAAGGGGGATTGGGACAGAGGGGACACATTGGGCAGCAGGGATCTTTGAGTGGGACATGTGGGCATGTGGGGGGCTGTGGAGAATGTCAGCCCTTACATGACTGACCTGAACTGGTTCCTGATTCTGTTCTCTCACAGTGTGAGACAGGTGCCTTGTGAGGACTGAGTGATGTTCAGTCCTGCTTTGCGACATCAGATCCCCTGACCCCTCTTTCTGCAGCTACATCTGAATGCATCTGTGCTTCTATTAGCGTAACGTGAAGAGGTGGAGAGACAGGCCCACTCCTGCCCACCGCGCCCCCTCCCCATCTGACCTGTGCTCTCCTCCCTATTGGACTCCCTTGTTTCGGCAGAGGCGGGGCTAGGCCCTTTCTACCTTTGTCTTAACATCATGCTGTGCTGAGAAATACTGAAAATAAGAATCTGGATGTGAATTTGTTTTTTCTAATCCATGTCATGAGGGTTGATGGGTTAATAAAGGAAAAGATTCTTAAAGTTTGAGACAGGAAAACAAATGGAACCACTGAGAATCTTCCAGCATCTGCATGTTTGCTGTGCTGAGTCTGATGTCAGTGGGACCACAGAAGGATACGAGGAGGCATGAGCCCTCTCCAGTGAGTGCTGAGTCCTTTGTGGGCTTCAGAGCGGTCACTGGTTGGATGGGTCATCTTCTCTGTTTCTTTGTCCTTTTCCCTTCAGTAGAAACTTGCCGCACCAGAACCTGTGATCACAGGGACTCACAGGCAATCCAGGAGCTCAGCCAGATTGGGAACAACTGAGGTCAGTGATCAGAGAGCATTCGGATTGGAGAGGACTCTTAAATCCACACTTCAACAGTTGTACTTTCCTGGGAAGAAAAGGGCTAGAGATGCATATTGGTTTCTCTACCCTGAGGTACATAGGCAGGTGGAAGACTGAAGAAGTGTTATCAACTCAAAATAATGAAAATCAATGAATCCTGCTGTTTAGAGCTATTACTTAAATGGATTTCTCACTCATTCCTTAGTGTAAACAACAGAATACAAGTTTTTCTGTTACATAAATGAAAATTGTGTGTATGTGTACTCATTTCATTTCAGGAAAAGCCACAGAAAAAGCTTGAAGCTACCCAGCCAGAACAGAATCCACAATCCTCCTAGGTGGGGTCCCATATCGGACCCACTGGCCCCAGCTGAGCACAGACGTCACAACTCATACCAACCCGTTCCAGGCTGGGACTGCTTTCATTACTTCCCTTGGCAAATGGGTGTCATGACTGCCATTCATGCCACCTTTGCCAAATGCATTCTTCACTGTTTCAGCTTATGTCACCACCCCCTGAGCCGGAGTCAGTATGTGGTCACCTACTGTGGACTTATACTGTGTCCATGTGCAAGAATGCTGGGGAAGCAAGTATCCTCTCATATGGAGGGAGGTAGTCTCTGCCTTCTACCAGGGCACTTAAAGTCTGGGATTCCCCTAACATGGGAAGAGGGTACAGTTACTGGGGGTGGAGGTTGGGAATGAGAGATGGAAAAAGAATGACAAATTTCATTTTGGTTTTGGCTGTATTTGAACATTGCTACGGGCCAGTGACTCTTTGTTGCCTCCCATTTCTCCCCTTTTAAATGTGTCTGGGGCTTCCCTGGTGGTCCACTGGTTAAAAACCTGCCTGCCAATGCAGGAAACATGGTTCAATCCCTGTTCCGGGAAGATCCCACCTGCCGCGGGGCAACCGGGCCCACTGGCCACGGCTCCTGGAAACCACACGCTCTAGGGCCTGTGCTCTGCAATGAGAGAAGCCACCACAGTGCGAAGCCCCCGCTCTCCACTGCTGGAGAAAGCCAGTGCACAGTGGTGAAGACCCAGCACTACCAGAAATAGACAGATAGTTTTTTTTTTTAAGTGTATGAAGGTTATGCCCGTCCCACCGTTGTACATTAGATCTTGATACAAACGGCAAGATTCCATTATTTTATATGGCAGACTAATATTCCTCTTCCATTTTCATATCCATTCAATCATTGATGGGCACTTAGGCTGTCTCTATATCTTGACTATTGTGGTAAGCAATACTTCAGTGCACATGGGGGTGGACATCTCTTTTCTCCCCACTGATCAAGCTGGCTTTAATTGTTGACACAAAAGTTTGCATGTTTCATAGTAAAACTGGCCCTGCACAGGTGTCTGATGAATGACCTTTTGACAACAGAGCCCCCTTCCCCCGTCATGCGCCACCATTTTTTAACATGGGTCCCCTGAAGAAACAAGTAATTCAGATGCAGCTCTGAAGAGCAGATTACCTCACCTTTTTCGTGCCTCCAATGTCCTTTTCCCATGCCTAAGACCACCCTGCTTGGGGGATGGGGCGGGGGAGGAGGAGACAGGCATTTGGCTTGTAGGATCTTATTTCCCCCACCAGGGATTGAACCCGGGGTCCTTGGCAGTTAAAGTGCTGAGTCCTACTCACTGGACCGCCAGGGATTCCCCTGGCCTGCTTCTTTGTCCCGTAAATATCGCAAGCTCCTGGCATTTGGGGAAGAAAACATTCAGTCTGTCCTCTGTCACCTCACTTGGCCGCCTTGTGACTAAATCCTTTCTCTGCTGCAAACCTTGGCATGTTGTGGTTTTGGCTTGCTGCTTACTGGGCAGATGAACCTGTCTCAGTAACATCCTCACTTCCAGGAGGGCTTTAGGCTTTACAACCTTGCCTTCTGCCTCCCACTCGCCTTCCAGACAGCAGCAGCGGAGGGAGGTGCAGGCAGAAGGGCTTCCTTTAGTAGAGGTTTGACGGGGGGGCATGGCGCTGGCCAGTCAGAGGCACCTGAAGAAGAGCTTGGGGCCTCGGTCCAGGGTGCACCCTTTGGGGCCCAGCTGGCAGGCAGAGCATCACAGTCCTCAGTGGTGAGATGGCTGCTGCACCATAACCTTGTGCCAGAGGCCCAGGCCCAAGGGCCTGGACAGCACAGCCTGGCAGGTGGAGGGAGCTGAGGCCTTGGGAACGATCCCAGAGGGCAGCCAGGAGCTCCTCCAGGCCAGTTCAGCTGATCTCAGGGTTGGCAGACAGGTGAGTGAGACCAGTGAGGAGCAGAGACGGAGACATCTGTTCAGAGCTCTTCAGGCCACGTTGCCCAGGTGGTTTGCCGACAGGTTCAGGTACCCCAGGGCACAGTGTTTCTGGATCAGGTAGCTGACCAGGGTCCATGAGGCCTGGGTCACTCTTGCTCGCAGCCACAGCGCTGAGCTCCAGGTCCAGGAGGCGGTGGGCCGGCAGGCTGCTCAGGGCCTGGGCTAGGGCAGTGGCACCCAGGCCATTGTAGGACAGAGCCAGTGTCTTCAGGCGCTGGGCGTCTTGGAAGGTGCTGCTCAGGGCCACCTGGCGATTCAGGGAAAAGCTGGGCCCTAAGGCACAGGCTTGGAAGTACACGGTGCTGAGCGAGGGGCAGGCCCGCAGGACGGAGGCCAGAGCCTGGCCACAGCCATCCCACCAGGAGTTCCCCTAGCTGGTGGCAGACGGCGGCCTCCTCCTACAGCTGCTCGCTCCTCTGTGCTCTGGCCTTGGCCTTGCTCAGCTGGCAAAACTTGTGGTCCAGGCTCATACTCGGGTTCGTTCACCCAGTCACCCCACCCAGGGTTCTGGACATCCCGCGTTCTCCATCGCCATGGCTGCCACATCTCTTTTTGAGTTAGTGTTTTCATTTTCTTCAGATAAACATTCAGAAGTAGAATTGCCAGATCACATGGTAGTTCCATTTTTAATTTTTTGAGAGATCTCCATTCTGCTTTCCATAAGGGCTGCTCTAATTTTATATTCCCACCAACAGTACATGAGAGTTCCTTCTTCTCCACATCCTCGCTCACATTTGTAGAAGACTTTAATTATCTGGTGTATAATTATCCAGGGTATCTGGTGGCTCAGACGGTAAAGCGTCTGCCTGCAATGCGGGAGACCCGGGTACGATTGCTGGGTTGGGAAGATCCCCTGGAGAAGGAAATGGCAACCCACTCCAGCACTCTTGCCTGGAAAATCCCATGGAGGGAGGAGGCTGATAGGCTACAGTCCATGGGGTCACGAAGAGTCAGACACGACGGAGCGACTTCACTTTCACTTTAATTAAAGTCCAGCTTATCAATTATTTCTTTCATGGATTGTGCCTTTGGTGTTGTATCTAAAAAGTCATTAGCATACCCAGAATTCATCAAGGTTCTCTCCTATATCATCTTCTGGGTGTTGTATAGTTTAACATTTTACATTTAGGTCTATACTCCATTTTGAGTTAATTTCTGTGAAGGGTGTGAAGTCTGTACGAGACTGATGTTTTTTCGTATAGATGTCCAGTTGTTCCAGCACCATTTAGTAAAGAGGTTATCTTTCCTCCATTGTATTGCCTTGCTCTTTTGTCAAAGGTCAGTTGACAATATTTATGTGGGTCTATTCCTAGGCTCCTTATACTATTCAGTTGATCTACATTGTTCCTTAGCATCCACAGGGGATGAATCTCAGGGCCCCCCAAAGATACCAAAGTCTTTAGATGCTCAAGTCCCTTTTAAATGATGTCAACCTGCACACATCCTCCTGTGTACTTTAAATCATCTCTGCTACTGCTGCTGCTAAGTCGCTTCAGTTGTGTCCGACTCTGTGTGACCCCATAGACGGCAGCCCACCAGGCTCCCCCATCCCTGGGACTCTCCAGGCAAGAACACTGGAGTGGGTTGCCATTTCCTCCAATGCGTGAAAGTGAAAACTGAAAGTGAAGTCGCTCAGTCGTGTCCGACTCTTGGTGACCCCATGGACTGCAGCCTACCAGGCTCCTCTGCCCATGGGATTTTCCAGGCAAGAGTACTGGAATGGGCTGCCATTGCCTTCATACCTGTAATACAATACATGTAATTGCTATGGAAATGGTTGTAAATACAATGTAAATGCTATGTGAATAGTTCCCAGTGTGTAGTAAACTCAAATTTTGCTTTGGGGAACTTCTGGGAATTTTTTTTTTTCATGCTGGGGGCAATGGTTTGCCCTGTTTCCTCTGTTTTATGAGTTCTGGAAGAATTGGTAATTTTTCAGCTCCTTCAGGTTTTTACTTGTCTTAAGGACAAAAAGGTGATTTCCAAGCTGCTTATGTGTAGAACTGAAACCAGAAACTCCCCAAAGATCTTTTCACAGAACTTCCATTTTCCATTTCTAGAAAATATGGGCTATAGTATTATGGACAAATCCTTCCACTGAAAAGAGGTAAAAATACCATGTTAAAATCAAAAACCATCTTCTTAAAAGCATCAACGAGTTGACAAGATAGTGATAAATGACTTAGCCTCCCAAGGAAGGGAAAGATCCTGCTTGCCCTTCATGAAGAACAGTGTCCTGGAAATGGAGAAACAGCTCTGTAAGTTTATTGCACCAGAGTCCAAACATGGCAGTCCTACACTTCCAGCTCTTTGCCCCAAGTTCCTGACTTTTTCTACCCGTCTGTCTTCCCTTTCAAACTTTAAACCAAGTTTTTAAAATTCTGATTATAATGTATACAGACATTCTATAATATATGATAAAGTATGTTCACTACAGAAAATTTATAAAATGATGAAAATAAATGATACTAAAAATAGCTGTAGCCTTCACCCTTGGAAATATTCTGTTGTATTTTCTGCTAGTTTATTATAGAAACTGATGCTGCCCAGGTGCCAAAGCTCTAAATTGATGGGCACAGATCTCAGTGGCCCCAAGCTCTGTGTCTGCATCTCTGCCTTCCAACCAGTGATGATGGATGGTCCCTCACCTATCTGAGGTCACTTCTCAGCTTGAGCATAAGATTGGGCCCCTGTTTCCCCCAATAATCAATTGCCTAGTCTCTACTGTATCACTCATTCTTGCATACAATGTGCTGTAATATTAAAACCTCTCATTAGAACAAACAAAAGGAAACCAAATAAATGAAAACAAAACGGTTCCATTAAAATCCACCGCTTGATGCCATATCCCCCTCCAACCAGTGCCCCATTTCTATGACTTTCCTTATAGAACAATACTTGAGTCCATTCTCTCACCTACTGTGTTGTCTTTTATTTTTATCAGATACATATAGGCACATATCTTGAAAAATAAATACCACTACAAGGCCTGTTAATGGAAATAAGTGAGTGAGTGAAAGTCACTCAGTCACATTCAACTCTTTGCAACTCCATGGATTGCAGCCTCTGTCCATGGAACTATCCAGGCAAGAATACTGGAGTGGGTAGCCATTCCCTTCTATAGAGGATCTTCCTGACCCAGGGAATGAACCCAGGTTTCCCACATTTCATGCAAATTCTTTACCATCTAAGCCACCAGGGAAGCCTCCCACTCTTCCATACATCCCATTTCTGATCCCAGAGCCAACCTCTTTAACTTTGTGTGTTTCTCTTATTGGTATTTCTGTTCCTTTAAAAAGCACATTCATAATACTCCTTCTTTGTTTTTGTATGTGTATCATTTTAGTGAATTAGCTCTCTTTAACATACCGCAATCCTTCAAATAGTTGTTTTATAAGTTTTATTAGCTCAGTGTTCAGTGTCTACATTATTATGACTGTGTAAACAAATGCTACTCACAGCTAAGCATTTAGTAGACCATGATCATTTTTCTCCCCTGAATTTTAAAAACATTGTTCTGGAGTTAATAAATGTCTTATTCCTTCATTTGCTTAGTTTCTGTTGTATTGGTTATGAGATCACTCCCAAACTTTCCTCTACAGCCTAAGGACTTATGAATATATTCAAGCACATCAGATATTCTTCCAGCTTTGTCTCTTTGCACAGACTTTCCCACGGCCCTCGGTGCTGCCACACGGGGACAGGTTCCTTGCTCGCCTGGGCGTGGCTGACATTCGGAATCTCCTTCACCTCATCCCAGGCTGACCTCTGCCTCTCTTTCCTCCTGGCTTCCCTGTTGCCTGGATCTCACATGTTCCTCTTTTTGGTTTTCTCAAACCCTTTCCCTTTATTCCATCTAGTTAGTATCCTGAGAGAGGGAACATGTAAAGTTAAATATTGAAACTCTAAATATCTTAAAAAAAAAAAAAATCCCCTGGAGAAGAGCATGGCAACCCACTCCAGTATTCTTGCCTGGAGAATTCCATGGACAGAGGATCTGATGGGCTACAGTCCATGGGGTCTCAAGAGTTGGACACGACAGAATGACTAGCACACACACACACACACACACACACACATCTAAAAATGTCTTCAGTCTACTAGCACTTATTCACATAGTGACTTGGTATAGAATTCTGTGTTGGAAATAATTTTCCTCAGGATTTAGAAAGCATTGCTTCAGCATTTTCTAGCTTCTCCAGAGCAGATTATTTTTGCCTCTTGAATTTTCAAAGTCTCTTCTTTTTAAAAAAATTCACCTACTTTATCTTTGGTTGTGCTGGATCTTCGTCGCTGTCCGAGGGCTTTCTCTAGTTGCAGGTTGCAGGGAGCAGGAGGCGGCTCCTCTTGATGTGGAGCACAGGCTCTAGGCTTGCGGGCGCAGTAGCCGGGGTGTGCAGTAGGGCAAGCGGGCTGTGTAGTTGTGACACACAGGCTTAGGAGTTGTTGTGCCTGGGCTTAGTTGCTCTGGGCATATGAAATCTTCCCAGACTAGGGCTCAAACCCGTGACCCCTACATTGGCAGGTGGGTTATTATCCATGGTGCCACCAGGGAAGTGCTCAAGGTCTCTTCTTTTCCACCCTTTTCACCAAAATTTCATCTGTGATATATCTTTGTGTGGATCTGTTTTCCTCTTCTGTGCCGAGAACTTGGTTGGGACCATTCAAAGTATAAACTTTTGTTTGTCAAACTCTGAGCACCTTTCTTGAAATTTTAAAAATATTTGCTACTTTTCCATTCTCTTTGAAACTTATGTTCTTGATGTGTTGGAATCCCTTGCTGATCACCCAGAATTCTTATAGTTCTTTCCTTCTTGCCTTTACTTCTCCATTTTGTAGAACTAAATGGAAGTACAACTTAATTTTCTAATTCTTCTATTGAATTATTTACTTCTATGATCATATTTCTAATTTCAAAGAGTGCTTTCTTCTTCTCTGTATACAATAGTATGTAATTCTGGTCTTGTTTCATATGCCAGATCTTTTTTGCATCCTTTATATATTATTGATTATAGTCATATGGAATCTATTAGGTCTCTTGATTATTTTCTTTTATGATTTCTGCTAAATGTTCACTTCCCTTATGACAGGTAAAGCGCCATATCACCAGGGTCTTACTCTTGCTCTTCCTTCTGTTTCCAGGAACGAGCAGATCCTGACCCACTGCTGCTGCTGCTGCTAAGTCGCTTCAGTCGTGTCCGACTCTGTGCGACCCCAGAGACGGTAGCCCACCAGGCTCCCCCGACCCTGGGATTCACCAGGCAAGAACACTGGAGTGGGTTGCCATTTCCTTCTCCAATGCGTGAAAGTGAAGTTGCCCAGTCCTGTCCGACTCTTAGCGACCCCATGGACTGCAGTCTACCAGGCTCCTCCATCCATGGGATTTTCCAGGCAAGAGTACTGGAGTGGGGTGCCATTGCCTTCTCCACCCACTGGAGGACTCAAAACATATACTGGATGATGGACTTTAGTGTGGCTCAGGCAGTCAAGCCACACCGCCACTTGATGTCCTCCTGACTTCTGAACCTAGCAGCCTCTTCTCATAGAACTTTCTGGAACACTGCAACAGTTCACTAGCATGGGGTGCAGAGTCATGCCTGCTACCTGATGGACAGGGAACTAATGGAAAATAGGTCACAAATGTCTCTGAGAGAAGATATCCTGGGTTCAATCCCAACCCCAACTCCACCACCTCCTTAAACTCTCTCAGTACAAAATGATCACAAATTGGATGCTTCATGGGTTTGCTTTGAGGATAAAATTTGACCATGTAAATCACATGGCCTTATTGCCTGAGACATATTAAGTGTTTCTTTATTCACAGTTACCATTGTTATAATGGGCTGCCCTGGCAGCTCAGATGGTAAAG
>SJYQ01009705.1:0-20198 GCA_006410935.1 Redunca redunca | reverse complement strand
GCAGGTTCTGGGTGAATCCCAGTTTGGAGTGGGAACCCCAAATCAGAATGGGAACCCCAATTTGGAGTGATCCTCCTGGACTGGAGGGAATGACCATCCTATTACCTAGGGCTTTCAGGCCTGAGACTAACTTTCCAGTACTCTTGAGCTTTGAATGAGACACAGATTTTTGTCTCAGAAGAGGAATGCAAATTTTGGGTTTATTTTCTCCAGCTTTGAGGTAGTTTTCCATTAGACTGAGAGAGCTAAGATGCTGCTAGAATCTTGTTAGAAGGATTGTTTGTGATTAGATGAGATTTATTTGCAATTTAATTGTGGTGTAACAAGCAGTGCTAATTTGGGACTCTGGGATGAGGTGCTGAGGTTTAAATCCAGGCTCCAGCACATACCAGCTTGGTTGTAAGGTTCTGACCTTCTCTCTGCTTTAATGGATTTGTTAAGAATTTTTGTTTGTTGTTTCTTTTGGGGGTTTCTTTAAGAATTCTAGACTGTATAGTCCATGGGTTCACAAAGAGTTGGACGTGACTGAGTGACTTTCACTTCACTTCACTTAGTCTTTTAAAATTTTAAGTAATTCATAATCTTTAAAAATATTTTGATTATGTGTCTTTATTAAATTTCTTCACTGGCTTCCAACTACAATTAGAATTAAATCTAAATCTTTGCAAGGTCTGTCACTAAGCCTCTTGAGATGCTCTAATCTGGGCCTGATACCTCTCACTAGTTTATTTCTGAACTGATTTTTCATGGTAATAAAGTGAAGATGATAATAGCAATTTCTAGAGAGGACTGCAGTAAATGAGACAAGAAAAATATTTTTATGTTTATATGCTTATATGTTATAAACATTTATATATCATAATACAAACATTTGGCTATATAAAAATACTTTGGGGCACACATTATAAAAATAATAGATATAGTTACATATCATATAATACAAATATATGTATGTGGGCTTATTACTTAGATATTGTATAATTGAAAGTAAAAGAAAACTTCTGAAGGCCTTTCCATTCCCACCCCTCTCCTCTATCTTGCATGCAATATAAATCAATATATTCAAATTGATATATTCTACATATGTATATGCATACATTATATATGCCTATATGTGAATAAAATTGGGAAAAAAACCCACAAATGTGACCCCAAAATTACTTCTAAATTTTTCCAAGTGGTATTTTTCTTTTAAAAGTTCTCTAAGGAACAAGTGTTACTTTTCCTACTTTAGGATGAGAAAAATGGAGCAATGAATATTCTTTTTAAAATATTACTCTAATAAAGTTTCTGGCTTATGAGCTCATGCAATAAACCCAGGTCCCATAAAAAAAGAAGTGCCTTTTAGTTCCTCTTCCTATAGATCCTAATATAGAGGTCGCCCGTGGTTAATGGTATAAAATCTAGAGTAGGTAATAGTGCTTCCCAGGTACTACGAGCAGAGAGAAGGGTGACCTAAACAAAGACAATATTATACCACAATGTGTTTTGGAAAACCTGGGTCAGGAAAGAAGCCTTGCCAGTACTTTCCCTACTAAGTGTCCATTTTAATGTGATGTAAAAATCACTTAGAAAGCACTGCCAGGCTATTGCAAAGAAAATGAAATGACCTGGTTATAGAGGACAGGAGCCAATCATGTTATATTCAAACTCATGTCATTCTGGCTTTGGATTGGAATTTTTTTGTATGTCAGAAGATGCTATTGAACATGTAACAAAAGCCTTAAAAAGCTTTATGTCTTTCATCTCAATAATGCTATTTCTAAGAAATTATTCTAATAAAATAATCAGAGTTGCATTGGAGATTTGCATTGTAAGATCATCCTAAATGTCATCACTGACTCAGTGGACATGAGTTTGAGCAAGTTCCAGGAGATGTGAAGGACAGGGAAGCCTGGCATGCTGCAGTCCATGGGGTTGCAAAGAGCCAGACACGACTGAGCAATTGAACAACAACAAAAAATGTCATCAGAGACTGGTTAGATAAATTATTGCCCATGTGTATGATTAGATAACTTACAGATTTTCAAATCCATATTGTAGAAAAAAAGACATCAAGTTGTACTTATAATATTATCAGTGGAAAAATACACTTACACCTCAGAAGTACAGCGTGTTCAAATAGGAGGGAAAATATATAAACAGTACTAAAATATTTGGGAAGAAAGACAGTAAAATATTATTAGGTAGTTATCTTTGTTTTTTTAAATTATTTGTTTATTTGTTTACTTTTGGTCGCGCTGGGTCTTCACTGCTGCCTTGGGCTTTCTCGAGTTGCGGCGAGTGGGGGCTACTCTCTAGTTGCGGTGCACTGGCTTCCCATTGCTATTGCAGGGCACGGGCTCTAGGTACGCGGGCTAGTAGTTGTGGCTCGCAGGCTCAGTTGCTCTGAGGCATGTGGAGTCTTCCTGGACCAGGGATGGAACCTGTGTCCTCTGCATTGGCAGGCAGATTCTTATCTACTGTACCACCAGGGAAGTCCTATCTCTGTTTTTTATTAAGTTTTTTAAAAATTGAAGTATAGTTGATTTTCAATATTGTGTTAATTTCTGCTGCGCAGCCAAGTGACTCAGTCACACACACACATGTGCATGCACACACACACACATATACATATACATCATTTTTTTCAATATTCTTTTCCATTATGGTTTATCATGGGATACTGAATATAGTTCTCAGTGCGGTACAGCAGGAACTTGTTGTTTATCCATTCCATTTATAGGAGCTTACATCTGTTAACTGCAACCTCCCAGTTCATCTCTGCCCCTACCCCCTCTCCCTTGGCAACCACAAGTCTGTTTCTGTTTCATAAATTGGTTTCATTTGTCCTATTTTAGATTCCATCGATAAGTGATATCATATCGTATTCATCATTCGCTTTCTGACTTACTTCACTTAGTAAGACAATGTCTGATTGCTGTAAATTATATGATTTCATTATTTTTTATAGCTGTGATATTTCATTGTATATATATACACCAGATCTTCTTTATTTGTTCATCTGTTGATGGACACTTAGGTTGCTTCCACGTGTTGGCTATTGTGAATAGTGCTGCTATGAACATAGGAGTGAATGTATCCTTTTGGATTAGAGGTTTTGTCTGGATATATGCCCAGGAGTGGGATTGCTAGATTATATGGTAATTCTATTTTTAGTTTTCTGAGAAACTTCCGTACTATTTTCCATAGTGGCTGTGAGTGAGTGAAGTCGCTCAGTCGTGTTCGACTCTTTGCGACCCCATGGACTGTAGCCCACCAGGCTCCTCCATCCATGGAATTTTCTAGGCAAGAGTACTGGAGTGGGTTGCCATTTCCTTCCCCAGGGGATCTTCCTGACCCAGGGATCGAACCCGGGTCTCCCGCATTGCAGGCAGATGCTTTACCATCTGAGCTACCAGGGAATCCCATTAGTGGCTCTACCAACTTACATTCAGAGAAGACAATGGCAACCCACTCTAGTACTCTTGCCTGGAAAATCCCATGGATGGAAGAGCCTGCTGGTAGGCTGCAGTCCATGGGGTTGTGAAGAGTCAGACACGACTGAGCGACTTCACTTTTACTTTTCACTTTCATGCATGGGAGAAGGAAATGGCAACCCACTCCAGTGTTCTTGCCTAGAGAATCCCAGGGATGGCAGAGCCTGGTGGGCTGCCGTCTATTGGGTCGCACAGAGTCAGACACGACTGAAATGACTTAGCAGCAGCAGCAGCAACTTATATTCTCACCAACAGTGTAGGAAAGTTCTCTTTTCTCTACATCCTCTCCAGCATTTGTTATTTATAGAGTTTTAGTGATGGCTGTTCTGGAGGGTGTAAAGGGTACCTCATTGTAGTTTTGATTTTCATTTTCTCTAATAATTAACGATGTTGAGCATCTTTTCATGTGCCTATTGGCTATTTCTATTTCTCCCTTGGAGAAATGTCTCTCTCCTCTGCCCATTTTATAGTTGGGGTTTTTGCTGTTGTTGAGCTGTATGAACTGTTTGTATATTTTGGAAATTAAGCCCTTGTCAGTTACATCATTGGTAAATATTTTCTCCTATTCTGTAGATTGTCTTTTCATTTTGTTTTTGGTTTCCTTTGCTGTACAAAAGTTTGTAAGTTTGGTTAGGTCCCATTTGTTAATTTTTGTTTTTATTTCTATTGCCTTGGAAGACTGAAGACATTGGTACAATTTATGTCTGGAATGTTTTGATTAGGGCTTTTAACTTTGGATGGTAGAATTATAGGTGATTTTTATTCTTTTATCTTTCCTGTATTTTCTAAAATGAATACAAAAAGCATTGTTATCATAGTCAGAAAATCATATCAGAAAATGTTTGTTATAATATCAGAAAACAACTGCAGAGGGAAAACAAGGAGATTCTGCTTTCATTTGATTCTTTGGTTGATTTTATTCTGTAAAATGATATTTTAGCAATGGTTAGAACTGGTTAAAAGATCTAAGGACACTGGACTTAATGATACTAAGCAGAGCTGGACCCAGTTCAGATCCTTTCCACATTCATATACTGGAATAAAAATAGGACTTTAAGTAGAGCTTTTAAGTTCATGTACATTTAACATAAGTAACACACACAAATGGTAAAGATTCACACTGTGCAAAGGGTATAGAATGTAAAGCAAGTCTCTTCCTGTTTACACCCGGGCCTCCCCCACCCCCAGACCTCTAGTTCCTCTCCTCTCGGGCAACCAATGTATTTTCTTCAAAGATCTGTGAACACAAAAACTAGGCACTTTATGAGTTTGCTATGTCACTTTCCAGAATTTCTGTATCTTTTTTTTTTTCCTGCTTTTATAAGTATGTCTGTAATCACTGAATATCTAATTGTATTGTTTGAGTGTTTCTGAAAAGTAGCTATATGATTCTTGGTTATTATATCTTCACTGACATAACACATCTTGAATATCTATGCATTTTAATTTCAGAAGGTGGAGGGCATCTTCTTAAGCGCTGCACAACTTTCTGTGTATGACTGTACTGTAGTTGACTTAGCCATTCCTTTATTGGAGGACTTTTGGGATGTTTCTAGTTGTTCAAGCTTACATATCATGCTGTCGATATGTACAAACCCTGTAGGGCACATGTGTGCTCCTATAGAGTGTGATTTAAGGAATGAACTCACCAGTCTGTTCCCTGGAATGTCCAGCAGTTTTATTTGTTGAACTTTGAACTTATGCTTTTAGGTGCTGGCCAAATATTTAAGATATCAAAATGTTTTTATGATAGTTGATTGCTTTTGCAGTGAATGATCTAGGCTCTGCAATCTTTGTGAATCCAATGTAAAACAAAATGTATCTTCCCAAGAAACTGTCCCTACACTTCCCTAATCAAGAAAACACTTTGTCTAAACAGTAATGCCAGCTCTAGACCAAAAGTGTGAAAAAAAGTTTTGCCAAAAAGTTTTGCCATGATTCCAATTCTAAAAAAGGAAATAATCAGAGATATGCCCAGGATATATGAAAAAGTCCCTCAATGCAATATTATTTTAACAGTAAAGAAACAGAAAATTGCTTAAAATCAATTTTATTTTCACATTCTGGCATTCAAGCAATATTAAAAATATGCCAAAGAAGAATGTTTATGGTAAGGGTAAATGTTTGCTCTAATTATTAAGTGGATAAAAAAACCCAGGTGTACATGTTTGTTTTTTACATAAATGTATCTTTATGTGTATGTGATGTATGATAATGACAACTGTGACCATGTTATAATTTATTGTATTTTCAATTTTTACCCTTCCCCCTCAAAAAAACCCACTGTTCTATAATCAGCATTTGGAGGTTAGAAGTGTTTTTAAAAAGAAACGCTAAAAAGCTTCAAAATCTTTAGGGTTACTTTAAAAGAAATTATTTTTTTGTGGGCCACTTTTAAAAAATATTAAAAATTTACCTTGATGTTTCTATTTTAACATCTGATGTACAAAATACACAGGTTCTGGCTCACTCTATCATCCCTCAAGTGATAGTCAGGATTCATGGTTTCATCCAAGAATGTCAGTGAATGTAGGGAGCTTAAAAATTCAGGAGCCTTGTTTCAGGGAGGAAAGAGATCCAAACAGGTTAAGGTTATTTGATGTCAAGCAAAATGCCCAGGGGCAGAGTCTTTGGGAACGAGCAAGTGATGGAGCTGAGGTTAAAGGTTTTCTAGTTCAAGGTTTGCAGACAGTAGCCCTGAGGTAAGGGAGTATTTGAGTAAGCCTTCAAGGAAAGGTTCTTTAACTATGAAAAGGTTGAAAATTGCTGCTTCCAACTGAAGTTTTCAGTGAAGAAGCAAGAAAATTAGGAGGGTAAGATGAGTGTTCAAGTTACATGAACACGTATAACCACCTGCTGTGGGGCTGGACACCTCCAAGGTGTTTCCCTCCTTTCAGGTAAACATGCCTTTATTCAGTAGTTGTTGGTCGTTACTCTGCAGACATTATAGGTGTTACATACTCAAAGTGGGGCTTCCCTGCTTGCTCAGAAGGTAAAGAGTCTACCTGCAGTACAGGAGACTTGGGTTCAATCCCTTGTTTGGGAAGATCCCCTGGAGAAGAGAATGGCTACCCACTCCAGTATTCTTGCCTGGGAAAGCCCATGGACAGAGGAACTTGGAAGGCTACAGTCCATGAGATGGCAAAGAGACAGACGTGTCTGAGGGACTATCACTTTCACTTTCTTTCATACTCACAACACTGCAGGAGAGGTTATTCTTTTGATCTCACCTTACAGAGGAGAATCTCACCCTAAGAGGCTCTGAACTGCCCAGGCCTGGGCCAGGCCCACCCTGGGTTCTGGTCTAAGTTCTGTCTGACCCCACAGCCCCACTGCCTAGACACTCAGCTGCTGGTGAGATTCCTGGCTTTGACAGTGACCATGTAGCCCGCCTCGAGTAGTTATGTCCCAGTCTTGTTACTATGCTGTGTCTGGCACGAACCCTGCTCCAAGGGTTCCTTGTGCCTAGAATATAGGCTTATCAGAGCAGGGAAGGTAAAGGAGAAATCCATGGTGACTCAAGGGGCTCAAGGGGAAAAACTCCAGATTCGGGGCTACTTGTGTGAAGCCTGTCTATGGTTTCCTGAAACACTACCCTCTCCTTTTCTTACTTGCTCAAACGTGTGTGTGTTAGTCACCCAGTTGCGTCTGACTCTAGGAGACCCCCATGGACTGTAGCCTGCAAGGCTCCTCTGTCCATGGAATTCTCCAGGCCAAAATACTGGAGTGGGTAGCTGTTCCCTTCTCCAGGGGATCTTCCTGACCCAGGGGTCAAACCCAGGTCTCCTGCATTGCAGGTGGACTCTTTACCATCTGAGCCACCAGGGGAGCCCACTCAGACAAGTAAGTATGTGGAAATAGGGCTTCCCTGGAGTCTCAGTGGCAACAAATCTGCCTGCCAATGCAGGAGACATGGGTTAGATCACTGGGTCAGAAAGATTCCCTAGAAAAGGAAATGGCAATCCACTCCAGTATCCTTGTCTGGGAAATCCCATGAACAGAGGAGCCTGACGGGCTACAGTCCGTGGGGTCAAAAAAGAGTCAGACACGACTTATCGACTATCCAATAGCAACATGTGAAAATACCCCATAATTTGAGGTGAAAGGCTGACCAAGTTCTTCTGGGTTCTGTTTCCAGTCTTGGGTTCTTGACCAGCTGAGAGAGCCAATCTCGAGGCCTCGGGGGACAACGCTGCATCGTGTCCCCCCACCGCCATTGTTTCTGCCAGATCATATCACTTTTCCCACCTCCAACCCTTCCAATCTGTCTTCCACACTTCATTTTATTTATTCAGTATAATTTTTATTTTATACTGGAGTCTAGTTGATTTACAGTTTTGTGTTAGTTTCAGATGTACAGCAACGTGATTCAGTTATACATATATGTACGTCCCCCACACTTTAAATATTAATACTAAATTGGATGACATCATTGTCGTGCTTACGATGCTTTCTTCGTTCCCCATTACCTCCAGGACAGATCCTGACCCCCTTGACCCATGATCTGGGCCCTTTATAATGGTTCCTGGCCACAGTTCCATCCCTTTGTCTCACCATTCCCTCTTTCAGACTCTTCACTGTTACTTTTTGAGCTCCCCATGCCTGTCTGAACTGACTTGAACATTCTTGCCTCTATCTTTTGCATACATTATTTCCTTCAAGAATTGTCCTTCACCATCTTCTCCCCAAAGGTGACTTCTCTCCAGGAAGCCCTTCTCCCAGGTTGAGTTAAGGCTGTATATTTCTCCTGTGCTCTGGTTACAACTCTCTGACCACTGATTAGTTTGTAAATCTATTTTCCAAAACAATGTTATGTTCCAAAATGATAACGAGTGGGAACCTGTTTGTGGTTTTTTTTTTCATTTTGTTTTTTCTTCTTCCCTGTATCTTTAACATAATGTCTGGCATATAGTAGATGTAATAGCATTTGCATTTGATGAAGGAACAAACCAGTAAGTGGTAGTTTTCTTCCTCATCTGAAAATAACATTGTGTTTTAACCTAGGTAACAACTACCTTCTCCTAACACTTGAAAAGCATGGATCTCACCCAATGTCTCTATAAAATTGGGGAGCAGCTGGGCAGTGACGACCTGGCTGCCCTCAAGTTCCTAAGCCGGGACCACATCCCATATAGGAAGCAGGAACCCATTAAGGATGCCTTGATGCTATTCCAGAGGCTCCAAGAAAAGAGAATGTTGGAGGAAAGCAATCTGTCCTTCTTGAAGGAGCTGCTTTTCCGAGTGAATAGACTGGATCTGTTGCTTAACTACTTGGACACCAGCGAGGAGGAGATGAAGAGGGAGCTTCAGATACCCGGCAGGGCCCAGATCTCTGCCTACAGGTGGGGAGAACCTCCACGGTGTGGACCTGGGAGCTGTGGGTTTGAACGGACACATCTTTATGGGCAGGTCTGATATTGTATGTAGGTTGTCTGTGTGGAGTGACTTTGGAGGCTCTGGTAAGACGTTTCACCATGGCCAGGTTACAAAATGTAGAGACTTTATGCAGAATTCAGAGGAAAAAGATGCTAAAACCAATAAAGTAAAATTTTCTTTACAGAGTGAAACATTACCAGTAGGTACATGTGCTAATTGCTTCAGTCATGTCTGACTCTTTGTGACCCTATGGACTGTAGCCCTTCAGGCTCCTCTGTCCATGGGGATTCTCCAGGCAAGAATACTGGAGTGGGTTGTCATTTCTTCCTCCAGGGCATCTTCCCAACACAAGGCTCGAACCTGTGTCTCTTATGTCTCCTGCATTAGCAGGTGGGTCCTTTACCACTAGCACCACCTGGGAAGCCACTGAAATTCAAATAGCCATGCTTTAAGCATTCTAACTCTCCTTTCTGTTACATGTCTGTTATCTTGATGCCTCTGCTTTGCTGATGCTCATACCGTGCACTTAACTTTGCCTATTATTAAATAAAGCATTGCAGCTTCCCACTTGAGAACCCATCCCATCTACTTGTGGATGACTATGAAATTCTCCACAGGGTTTTAGGGTTTTATCATACACTTTAAGGCTTGTGTTACTAAGTTCTTCAGTGAGGTGTGCACTGCCAGTCATTCTGGATTGGCCAGGCTGAACCCCCACAATAATTGTTTTTTTTTTTAATGATATAAGATAATCATTTTTAAAAAATGTTCATTTATTAACTTACTAACGGTTGTGCTGGGTCTTCAGTTCTGCACCTGGGCTTTGTCTAGTTGTGGCGAGTAGGGGTTACGCTTTGTTGCAGTGCACTGACTTCTCATTGTGGTAGCTTCTTTTGTTGCGGAACGCCAGCTCTAGGCGTGTGGGCTTCAGTTGTTGCAGGACTCTGGCTTGGTTGTTTCACTGCACATGCTTAGTTGCTCCCCAGCAAGTGGAATCTTCCCCAGCCAGGGACAGAACTCGTGTCCCCTGCATTGGCAAGTGGATTCTTACCCACTGTACCACCAGAGAAGTCTTAAGATAATCATTTCTAATCTATCCCCGGCCATACAATGGAAACACCCACTGTAATAACCAATCATCCTAAAGGTTAAACAGCTTCCACAATTTCACTTCATAAGCCAGTCTGCAATACCCATTGGCTGCTTGATCCCTATGACTCCAGATGCTGTCAGAAGAATGGCAGTGGCTTGGCCTGTCTGTCCTGCCAAAGGCTTAACACAGTAGAGAAATTATTTTTCTAATTGTTCTGGAGCCTATGGGCCTGAAATTGAGGTGTTAACATGACGGGTTCCCTTTTGGAGGCTCTAAGGGAGAAAGTTCCCTCTTCTTTTAAAGACACCAGCCATCGGGTTAGGACCACCTTTATCCAGTCTAAAGATGGACAAGGTAATGGGGGTATGAGGGGCCCAACATCAAAGGGTGAGGGGCAGGGCAACTGGGTATGTTCGGAGAGGAATGGGGAGATGGTGGTAAGGCATGGCCAGAGATGAAGAGGCAGACTACGCTCAGTTCACAAAAGCCTGTGTTCCAGGAGGAGGTGTTTGGCCTTCCTGTTGAAGGGAGTGGCTGGGAGAACATTGACTAGTTTTAATTGAAGAATTAAAACTGATGTATGTTTTGAAAAGAATAATATCCAAAATCAAAGCTTTTTTTTTCTTTCTGTGCAACAAGATTTTAATCTTATAGTGAAGGACAAGGGAAAAACACAATTCACTCAACTGATATTAACTGAAAATTAAAATTGGGGAACTTTAAACATTTTTAATTAAATTAAAAGTATTTATTTAGTTATTTTGGCTGTGCTGGGTCTTCATTGCTGCACACAGGCTTTCTCTAGTTGCAGAGAGCACAGGCTACTCTTGGTTATGGTACACTGAATCTGGGGCTTGTGGGCTTCAGAAGTTGCAACTCTTGGGCCCCAGAGCATGGGCTAAGTAACTGTGGCACATGGATTTAGTTACCCTGCAGCATGTGGGACTGAGCGACTTCACTTTCACTTTTCACTTTCATGCATTAGAGAAGGAAATGGCAGCCCACTCCAGTGTTCTTGCCTGGAGAATCCCAGGGATCGGGGAGCCTGGTGGGCTTCCATCTATGGGGTTGCACAGAGTCGGACATGACTGAAGTGACTTAGCAGTAGCAGTAGCAGCATGTGGGATCTTCCTGGACCAGAGATTGAACCTGTGTCCCCTGCATGAGCAGGTGGATTCTTAACCACTAAACCAACAGGGAAGTCCCTGGGGAATTTAAATTCCATTAAGAGTGGGATAGTTGAGCATGAGCCATGAGTCTTCAGTGTCACGATATGAGCCTCTTTCCAAGGACTCAACTCATAAATCATGTCATTAGCTGGTTTTATTTTAAAGGGAGGCCAGAGGATCAAGTCCACGTGACTCCATATATCAGATGGGAAATAATTTAAGAAAGTTAAAGTGTTTCTGTTTCCCCCTATAGGATCCTGCTTTTCCAGATTTCAGAAGATGTGAACAAAGTGGAATTGAAGGACTTTAAGTTTTTTTTGAGCCAGGAGATTGCCAAATGTAAGCTGGATGATGACATGGTAAGACCTGGTGTCTCACCCAAGGTGTAGCCCTGAGGGTGAGTCAGTTGGTGGGGATTTCTGAGACTAAAGAGAGCTCTTGTCAGTCAAAGCAACCTGAATTCTCACTTTTTAACCAAGGGAGAAGAATGCTGTCTGGAATGAGTGCTGTAGATATGATCCCTTTGTATAATATAAGGTGCTGCTCACATTAATTATCAGGGAAAAGACAGAGTGAGGAACAAAGGGAGAAGGCTGGTTGTGGGAGCTCAGGTCAGTGTGGGGGCCTGCAGAGCCAGGAGAGCCATTGGTGGGCCTGAGACCATTTCCCCACTTCTGCAGTCTCTGAAAAACCTGGGACCTGGAACTCTGTGTGTGTGTGTGTGTGTGTGTGTGTGTGTGTGTATGGTATGGTGTGTCTATACATATGTGTGTCTGTGCTGTGATGTAATGCTATGTGTGTGTGTTTGTGTGTGTGTGTATGGTATGGTGTGTCTATACATATGTGTGTCTGCGATGTAATGCTGTATGTGTGTGNGCTGTGATGTAATGCTATGTGTGTGTGTTTGTGTGTGTGTGTATGGTATGGTGTGTCTATACATATGTGTGTCTGCGATGTAATGCTGTATGTGTGTGTGTTTGTGTGTGTGTGTGTATGGTATGGTGTGTCTACACATATGTGTGTCTGCGATGTAATGCTGTATGTGTGTGTGTTTGTGTGTGTGTGTGTGTGTCGCAGTGCACTGGTCACTGAACTGTTGTTGAGGACCCTCAGCCTGGAGGGGCATGGGTGCCAGAGGCAGTGTAGGGTGTGAGGCAGTTCCCAGGGCTGTTGCCATGGGGACTGGGCTGCTGCATCTCAGCCACGTACCTGGGCTGCTTCACTGTCTTCACATAAGTGTCCATAGATGGCTGGGCCTGGGGACTGGGTGACATCTGAGGTGACTACTTCTCTGCCTTATTTCTGTCTTTTGGGGCCAGAAAACATGAATTCCCTCCCTGATAGTTTATTGATTGGCTTTATAAGACCAGAGTGTCCACTTAAGAGGATCAGCTTGGGAAGCTAGGTGGGTGTCTAATTTGGAGAAAGTGGAAATAAAAAAATAATAATCTAAAAGTCAGTAAAACTCCATCCTGTTTTCTAACCTGACTTATCCTCCCTCTAGACTTTGCTTGATATTTTCGTGGAGATGGAGAAGAGGACCATCCTAGGGGAAAAGAACTTGGACACCCTGAAAAGAATCTGTGAGCAGGTCAACAAGAGCTTGCTGAAGAAAATCTATGATTATGAAGAATTAAGAAAAGGTATAAATAACCTGAGAGCTGTGAATCAGCAAAATGTAGTCTTAAATTGACAGATACTTCTATGTCACAACTGTTTCTAATCAAACATGTGTATGTTTCTTTTAAAATTCAGAGAGAAGAATGAGACTTGAAAGAGATCCAGATGAATTTTCAAATGGTAATACTTGCAGATATGTTTTCAAGGTCTATTTAGTTAATTTACTTCCCAGGTGGCTCTAGTGGTAAATAAGCCGCCTGCCAATGGAGGAGATGCAAGAGATGTGGGTTCAATGTCTGGATTGGGAAGATCCCATGCAGAAGGAAATGGCAACCCACTCGAGTATTCTTACCTGGAAAATCCCATGGACTGAGGAGCCTGGCGGGCTACAGTCCCTGGGGTCTCAAAGAGTTTGACAATGACTAAACTATAAGCCTCACTGCTTCCTCTCTATAACCTTTACCATGTCTGCATCTTAATGGACCTGCTCTCCTAATAGCAGTGACTACTAGTCACCTTCTCTGCACATTGGAAGATGTAAAAGGAATTGTAAAAAGGCAGAGACCCTGCAGCCTCAGGCTGGCAAGTTTGAAATATAGGCAGAATGAGTCAGCAGTGAGATTTTCCCTTATTCTGTGGACTGCAAGTATATTTTGTTCAAGGCGGTCAGTGAATTTACATTTTAAAAGGGACCTTATGTTGTCCTGGGTGCCACCTCTTTCTTAACCAATATCTTCCCTGTCACATTTCATTCCAGATATGTCACAACTGCTTCCAGAGGAGGGCTCCTCTGAGATGCTGGCCATGTCAGACTCTCCAGGAGAACAGGACAGTGAGTTGCAGGTACCAGGAAATTCCCATTCTTTTCCCCTTTTGTGCTGCAGATTCTGGTTATTGTGTTCCTGAGCTTTTTTTTGCTTTTTTTTTTTGTCCAAATAAACTAATAAGGGACAGAAACTTAATGAAAAGTGTTGAGAACTATAGAAAAATTCCACAAAAGCACAAGTTTAAAATGTGACTTTGGAATTTGGTAAAGGTGATCTCTTTGGTTTCCCGTGTGTTAAATGTCTATTTTAAAACCAAAGATGTTGGAAGAGTTGGAGGACAGAGGAGTAGGGAGCCTCTAACCTGATCCCTTTAGCAGCTGCCTCAGCCTAAATGGGAGGGGGCTTTTGGGGGGAAAGTTGAGAAGGACTGGAAGAAGCAAAGTCTTCGTTTAGCTTGGCATTTCAAAACTGTTTCTCCTTTGTGATTAGGCATAAGCAGCAAATGTTCACAATCTAGTCATCTCTATGTTCTCCTCCCATTGAGCAGGCCCAAGAATTGTCTTTCCTGGTATCAGTTATGTTTCTGTAGCCTTCAACACTTTACCACCTTCTTACTCATCAGCCCATTCACTCTTCCCAGGGAAGCAGAGGAATTGCTATAAGCCAAAAGTCTAGTGAGAAAAACTTGAAATTAAGCTTAGGAGAGACCATTCATTAGTGGACTTCTGAGCAGATCACCAGACCTCTCTTGGTATGAACATCAAGGATTAGCCAAAGTCATGTGACACTTTGTAAACAGTAAAGCACTTTGCTGACGTCATCCCCACCCATCAGCTAATGGCACCAAGAGCAAGAGAGATTCAATAACTTGTCCCAAGTCTTGAGGTTATTGTGCCAGGAATTTAGCCCCCTAATCTGGGGCCGTTTCCTCTACCTGAGGAACTGCATGGATTTCCCAATAAATGTTAAATATCTCAGCACTAAAACAGCCCTGGGGAAATCAGGAGGTCACTGGGTCACTGTCAAGTACTAGAACCTGGATATTGTAACCCACAGAATAACCTGTCTGTCTCCTCCAGTCACTGTGGTCCTCAGAGCCAAGTTAAGCCATCGGCTTTAAAAATCCCGGGACCATGCTGCATCGTGTGATGGATAGGTCCTCAGCTGCTAGCCCAGAGTGTGGATGAGATGATCAGAGAGCCAAGAGAATCACAAGGTCACACAGGGGCAGCCTAAAGACAGCACTACGATAGTCCTTAGTCCCGCAACTCCTGATTGAGCTCTCTCAAGTGAATAATAAATCCTAGCCCCTGGCACAGATGTTCTGTGCCTTGGGCAGAGATGAGAATAAATAATACTAATATGACGACAACACTATTAATATAAGTACGAATGCTCAGGAGACCCAAATATTGGGACACTGACTTTACACACTAAACTGTGGGAAAGAAGTCTGGGGATCCTTTGTCAGGGGAATGAATGGAAATGAGTTCCTTAGGGGAGCAGTGCCAAGTTGGGGTGGGGCCATGGAAAGTGCATTCGCATCCCATTTGGGCTTGGGTGATGCCTAACCAAAGCTGACCCAGAGAGTCAGCTCCTGGGTTGGATTTTTGTTTTCCAGACGTCCGACAGAGTTTACCGAATGACAAGCAAACCTCGGGGATACTGTTTGATCATTAACAATTATGATTTTAGCATAGCACGGGAGCAGGTGCCCGAACTTCACAGCCTTAAGGATAGGAATGGAACACACTTGGATGCAGGTACAGTAGAACAGAAAACAAATATTTCTAATACCTATGTTTTTGTTGAAAAGGGAGAACAAAAGCTATATCAACAGGGCCACGTGTTTCAAAAAGGTGAATATAACCATATCTCCCTGTGGACACAAAGAACATTCTTACATATTTGCTAGTTTTCTGCTTTTGTTTTTTTAAAATTAATTTTTAAAATCAAAGCAATATATTTATAGAGATAAAATATTAAATCTTACTAAAAGGCTATAAGCAACAATAAACTCTATTTTTATTTATTTTTGGCTACACTAGGTCTTCGCTGCTGCATGCAGGCTTTCTCTAGTTGCAGCTAGTGGGCTTCTTGTTGTGGTGGCTTCTCTTGTCGTGACTTGAGGACTCTAGAGTGCAGGCTCAGTAGTTGTGGCTCATGAGCTTAGCTGTCCAGGGGCATGTGGGATCCTAGTTCCCAGACCAGGGAACAAACCTGGGTCCCCTGCACTGGCAGGTGGATTCTTATCCACTGGACCACCAGGGAAGTCCCTAAACTTCATTTTTAATGCAACTAAATGCATAGAGCTTCTGGAGAGTGTATTAGGTGTTGGGTGAAAACATTGCTTTGGTATAAACCATTTATGGATATTGGGCTCTGAGTGCAGCAGAAATTGAGTTCTTAACATAAATAGCATTTTCAAATGTTAAACTAACCAGAAATTCTTTGGCTCAGTCTTTTCCGGCTAAGATTGAGATCTTACAGGTTGAATGAAAAATAATTTGCATCATGTGAATGTAGATATGACAACAACTAAAAGCAATAAAAGAAATAATCCAACTCAATCCATAGTGATATTAAGAATTTCAACTTGATGAAAGAGTTTTTGAAAATGGTGTTTATGAGTCATAATATCAGGTAATGACTTATTTTTTAAATAGAGTAGCACTTAGAAAATTGAGACAGGTTGATTTTAATCATCAGGACTCTGTGAATGTTTTCTGTTAACATTTGTTTATTCAAGCAAGTCTATTCTAAGGTTTTTAAACAGCCATAGCACTTAAGTTCACTGGCTACATCATTTATCATCATATAGCTTGGTTTATTTTAATAAGAAAGGAAGTATATTAAAGAATATTATATTTACATAGTACTGGTAATATATAGATTTCTGCTGCTTCAAGTAAATGTTATAATGTTTAAGAACACCAAGTGCTCATCATCCACAATAGAAACTCAATACAAAAGTCTAAAATGTATAAATAAATAAATAGAAATGTACCCAAATTCATTACAAAATGGAGACTTATACCCCCCTCCCCCAAATAGTTAAAAGTTGAAAGTGGTTGCCTTCACAGAAGTGGCTGGACAGAATATAACTGAGTAGTAGGAAAGAGCTAGAGAAGGGATAACTTTTTTGTAATAAGTCTTTTAGTTCTACTTGACTTTTTAAACATTCATATCTTATATTTTGATAAACAGCTCTGAGAAGATACAGGATAAAATAAGTATGGATTTTGTATTAAAAATTTGTTTTGCTTTCTTTCTGGTTATGTAAGTAGTACAGTTAGTTTTTAGACTGGTTCCGTAGTGAGCCTTAAAAATAGCTTACCCATCTTGTAGACTAGTTGAGAAAAGACAATAGCAGTCTGCCCTTTCTCATTTGCCTGAGAACTGGGAAATGTTTGCAGCTAGTGGCAATAAATATTAGAAGCCTATGGAATCCAGCCACTAACATAGTGGGTCTTGTTCTTAAATTCTGGTTCAAATTCTTATCTGATCAATGTTCTCTCTAGTTCTAGGTTGTGGTCTAGGAATTACTGCCGTATGCTATTGACTTTCGTTTTCAATAAATCTATTTATTGTTGGCTGCATTGGTCTTCATTGCTGTGTGTGGGCTTTCTCTAGCTGCAGTGAGTGGGGCTACTCTCTCTGTGGTGTGTAGGCGCCTCACTGTGGTGGCTTTTCTTCTTGCGGAGCATGGGCACTAGAGTATGCAGGCTTCAGTTGTTGCTATGCCCCGGGCTTAGTTGCTCCAAGGAATGTGGAACCTTCCTGGACCAGGATCTAACCCATACCCTCTGCACTGGCAGGCAGATTCTTAACCACTGGACCACCAGGGAGGTCCAATATGATTTATCTTGTTTCACTTTTCAGAGGCTTTGGACAAGACCTTTCGTGAACTTCATTTTGAGATAGTGCACTACAGAGACCAAACAGCAAAGGGGATCTGTGAGGTTCTGAAATCCTACCAGAAGAAGGACCACAAAAACAAAGACTGCTTCATCTGCTGCATCCTCACCCATGGAAACAAGGGCACCATCTATGGCTCCGATGGGCAAGAAGCCCCCATCTATGAGCTGACCTCTCACTTCACTGGATCAAAATGCCCTTCCCTTGTTGGCAAACCCAAAATCTTTTTTATTCAGGCTTGTCAAGGGGATAAGTACCAGAGAGGTATAGCTGTTGAGACCGACTCAGAACAGATGGAAACCTATTTAGAAATGGATTCATCGCCTCAGAGGAGATATATCCCAGATGAGGCTGACTTTCTGCTGGGGATGGCCACTGTGAACAACTGTGTTTCCTACCGAAGCATCTTGAAGGGGACCTGGTATATCCAATCACTTTGCCAGAACCTGAGAGAAAGATGTCCTAGGTAATTTTTGCTTATTCAATCCTACATTCATCTCCAAATGTCTAGTTGTGGATCATATAGCTGATTCTCAGGTCAGTTGCAGAGTGAAAGAGACAGCAAGTGTTAAGATCTTTAGTTCACAGATGGAAAAACCTGAGATGCTTACAGAGGATTTTCTTTTATTTAGCACAGAGGACAATCAGTATATCATAGAGCCGGAGAGATGGCAAAATCATATAGTACAGCTCTATTTTTAGGCAGAAACATTACTGAACCCACTCAACAAGTTTGGAATTTCAATGTTTAACATTCTCTTACTCTGTCAAAAGTGAAAGTGTTAGTTGCTCAGTTGTGTCTAACTCTTTAATGACCCCATAGACTGTAGCCCACCAGGCTCCTTTGTCCATGCAATTTCCCAGGCAAGAGTACTGGAGTGGGTTGCCATTTCTTCCTCCAGGGTATCTTCTGAACTCGGGAGTGAACCCAGGTCTCCTGCATTGCAGGTGGATTTTTCTTTTTTTAAACCATCTGAGCCACCAGGGAAGACTTCTATAATAGCTCACCAACCTCAAACCCTTTTGTGGGAGTTAAGAGCCAAAGAGTAGAAATCTTTTATATTGCCAATAATTTGACTGCTTTGAAGCTCACAACATGTGGGAAAATATCTTTCTCTCATTTATTATCTTATGTTTCCATTAGTTAAATGATAGTTTTGTATGGCTTAGTTCACCTAATGTACATACAACCAGCAAATAAATAGCAAGAACTCCTCTGCAAGTTGCTTCTAGTTTTGTGTCTCATTATGTTTTAAGTGTGTGAAGAGCAAGAATTGTCCATGGCAGAGAAAGGACTGAGAGGGAACCATAACATCTAGGCTACATTTTCATTTTGCAACTTAGACAGTGACTGAACCTGCAAGGTTCCAGGGGGCTAGCTACAGAGGTGAATGAACAGGTTGCCCAACAAAACTGATAAGAGGTGCTAGTGAGAAAGGGGTGAAGTTGCTGCAGGAGACATTCTATTTCCACTTGCTTCAAGTTTGATGGGGCCATCAATGAATCCACAGAAGCAATGCCAATTTGAGGCAGAGGATGTTGAGGGGCCTTGAGGAGATTAGTGGGTAAGTGACATAGTACTTGGAGTTGCTGCTGCTGCTGCTAAGTCGCTTCAGTCATGTCCAGCTCTGTGCAACCCAATAGACAGCAGCCCACCAGGCTCTGTCGTCCCTGGGATTCTCCAGGCAAGAACACTGGAGTGGGTTGCCATTTCCTTCTCCAATGCATGAGTGAGGTACAAATAGGTCAGGAGGGAAAGAAACCAAATCCAGGGTTGACACTGAGGTTTCTGATGGTCATAAGATCCCAAATAAACCAAGGTAAGTTATAAAGCTCTGAGAACTTCTTTACCGAGAAAGCTGGGGTAGGCCTTGGTTTAACACCTTATGAATTCAAATGCCTGTTGTTTTGAGGGAAATAATTATCATTAACCACAGTAGATGATAGTGATTTCCTCCCATAGATATGTAATAACAAGGTTCTGTTACATTTTTCAGGGGTGAAGACATTCTGACCATCCTAACCAAGGTGAACTTCGAAGTAAGCAAAAAGGATGACAAGCAAAATATGGGCAAACAGATGCCACAACCGACCTTCACACTGCGAAAAAAGCTCTTCTTTCCTCTTAATTGATGCTATTGTTTAGTTGTATAACTAGACAATAGTTATGCAACTGAACAATAGTTAAAATGCTGCTCCTTTATTCTCTTTCTTCTTTTTATTTTCAAATAGCTGGGAGAGCATAATTTTTATGCAAATTCAAGCCTAAATCTCTGGCTTTGTAGACAATAACAGTCATAGCTGTGGGCTTGATTTCACTTGTGTTTTTAATTTGATGAAAAGGTTTAAAAATGAACTAAAATAGACACAAAAAACACAGTAAGTTTAAAAGAAATATCAAAGATCATGGAGGGAGATTTTTGTGATCTGACCTAACTGAAAAATCCCCTCGACTATTGAGGTTCAGGGTATAAAGTTCCCACATCCAGCCTGATTGCTACTGGTGTATATTATAAGCTGTCTTGGAAACGTGACCCTCCTCTCCTTAGCCATGAGCAGACCCTGATTTTCAGTGTGAAAATCACCACTCTTTAGACTTCAGTTTCAAAAGCTTAGAGATTAGTTTCCTTTTTTAAAAACATTATTCATAAATGCATCATTCAACCTACTTTTAAGAGAAATGATGTTAATATTAACTTGTTTTATACTTCCAGTAGATCTTTTCCCAAGCTATCTTTTATACTAATTTTCAGTATTTTGTAAAATAAAAAATTTT
>SJYQ01009700.1:127147-139439 GCA_006410935.1 Redunca redunca | reverse complement strand
AAATGAAAAACAGAAATACTGATTTCCCAGTATTTTTTCAAAGAGTAAAATGAGATGACTGGATGGCATCACGGACACGATGGACGTGAGTCTGAGTGAACTCCGGGAGATGGTGATGGACAGGGAGGCCTGGCGTGCTGAGATTCATGGGGTCGCAAAGAGTTGGACACAACTGAGCGACTGAACTGAACTGAACTGAAAATGTTGATACACTTAGAAAGATCATGGTGTCATCTGGGTTGGTCCATTCATTGGTGTGTACTCTATTTCCACCAAAAAGTTAGTGTTCGAGTCAACACTACTTCTGAAAAACATGCTAGTGTATCTTTTTTGACCTAAAATCTTAGGACACAAATGACCCCAGGGGAACACCTAGAAACCAACACTACAGTGAGAAAATGCAATGCATCCTGTTTTTAAAGTCATAGCAGAGGAACTTTAATATGCACTGAAATTATTGGGCAACTTTGATTAAAATGTAGATTCTAGACCCTGCTCCCAGTAATGTCTCGTTCTGTAGGTCTGGAATGAGGCCATGAATCTTCATTTGACAGGCAGCTGGTGACTCTTATGTAAATGACCTATAGATTTTACTTTGAGAAATACTGATCTAGAAAAAAGCTTATAATTGAGAAAAAACATACTGCATTCTTGTAGAACTAAGAGTTACAAGTATATAAAAAGTCATTATCTCTAAGAAGAGATAACCATTCCTAAAAATGTCAGTTGGTTGAACATCAACACTGAAAGTAAAACTCTATTTATTTATCAAGAAATTCTGGACCCATTGTAAACTTCCATCTTCCAGGAAACTTTAGGGCCTGCTAAACTCTAGACACTGTTTTATTTTTCCTCTTTTCTTTTTCTATTTATGTATTTAATTTTGGTTGCACTAGGTCTTCGTTGCTATCCATAGGCATTCTCTAGTTGTAGCGAGTGGTGGCTACTCTGCAGTTGGGATGCAAGGGCTTCTTATTGTGATGGCTTCTCTTGTTGTGGAGCTTGGGCTCTAGGCTCATGGGCTTGAGCAGCTGCAGCACGTGGGCTCAGTAACTGTGGCTTGAGGGCTCTAGACTCAGGCTCAGTAGTTGTGGCACACAGGCTTAACTGCCCTGTGGCATGCAGAATCTTACCGGACCAGGGATTGAATCTATGTGCCCTGCACTGCAAGGCAGATTCTCAACCACTGGACCATCAGGGAAGTCCAGCTGTGGACACTTTAGATATACTATTTCATTTTACCTTCCTGGTGTCTCTGTGAGGCAGTTGGTATTGTTTGCAGTTAACATAATGCCCAGTAACCTGCAAAGGAAAGTGGGTTTTGAACCCAGACCAATCCCACAATCTAATGAAGATACTACATATGGGACTTTTCAGCAGGAAAGTATTGCATTGGCCAGGCTACCGTGTGCTCAGGATATGAGAGAATTCACTGGGGTGGAAGTCAGATGCTCGTCTGTTCAGATCCCAGACCCTCCGCACCAGTGGAGGGTTGTTGCTGCATAACAAATCCACTGAAACATAGAGGCTTAAAAGCCTAAGTAATTATTTAGTTCATAACTCTGTGGGTTGGCTGATCCTGGCTGGACTCAGTGTGACATGCATCTGTAGTCAGCAGGTAGGCTGACTAGGTGCTGCCTAGTCCGGGATAGACTCATTCATACACCTGGCAGTTGGCTGAGTGTCAGAGGAATATCTAGCATGGCCTCAGTCACACCAGTGTTGGCTGTTGATCACAGCGGTTACTGGACCACATATGTCTCAGGTTTCATTACAGTAGCCTGGACTCCTTCACATGCTCAGAATTCTAAGAAATCAAGAAGCACCACTGAAGACCTCTAAAGCCTAGCGTCAGAACTGACAATGTCATTTATGCCACATTAATGCCAAAACAAGTTGCAGGGCCAGCTCAGATTCCACCTCTTGTTGGGAGCAGCTATAAAGTCACAATGCAGAGGAGGAGGATACAAGAAGGGCAAATAATTGTGGCATATTTGTAATCAATTTACCACAATAACTATATGACTAAGGTTTCTTAACCTCCCTTTTCACTCATCTGTTGTTGTGCCTTATCTCAAAACCTTGATAGTTCATGCAAAGGGCCTGGCTTATCTTTTCTCTTTTAAAAAACATTTATTTTTATTTACCTGGTTACACCAGGTCTTATTTGCAGCACATGGGATCTTTAGTTGCTGAGTGTGGGATACAGTCCCCTGCATTGGGAGCGTAGAGTCTTAGCCACTGGACCACCAGCAAAGTCCCCTGGCTTAATTTCTTAGAAAATATTAGCCATGCTGCTGCTGAGGCTGTCCTCTAGGGTTTTCCAGCCTAGAAGTCTTCTGGGTCTTCATGGAAGAGAGGTTAGACTGATTTTTTGGTGGCTCCTCAGGGCAGAACTTTGGCCTCAAGGTCCTCACTTTTTATTTCATGATGTTCCAGTTTATACCCTTCTGGTTGTGGTACAGAAACCCATTCAAGCTGGCTTCAGTGAAGAAGTCAAACCTACTGTTAGTCCCTGCAGGTCTACTTTTTCTCCTCCCTCAACTCACTTTTTAAGACTCCTCTAGATCATGGCCCAGCCAAGTGGCCAGAGCCAAGGAGTCCAATGTGACTGTTCAGCTCTGTTCATTAGAGTTAAATGGCCTGGTTCTCAGTGTCCCAATTCCAAAATCTCAAGAGAGAATCTGACTGGCCCAGCACATCTTTGCTGGAAGGTCCGCTTAGGCCAGTCTGCCATGGCAGAAGGGGTGGGCAGTCTAGGGGGAGAAAAGGCAACTGTCTCTGGGCAAGAGTAGCCCCCTCAGAAGGAGGCTGTGAGCTGGAAGACACAGTGATCTGCACTTCCTGGACACAGCCAGCCTGCTCTATTATCTTACATTACCCAGCTTCCCTGGTGGCTCAACTAAGTAAAGACTCCACCTGCAAAGCAGGAGACACAGGAGACAGGGGTTTGATCCCTGGGTTGGGAAGACCCCCCTGGAGAAGGAAATGGCAACCCACTCCAGTTTTCTTGCCTGGAGGATTCCATGGACAGAGGAGCCTGACAAGCTACAGTCCATGGGGTCTCAAAGACTCAGACATGACTGAGCGCGACTAACATAAATATAACATCAAACAGTCGAAGTACTCAAGTTCAAGGGCTTACAAAAACCCATCTTCTCTCTGAACATCTCTTATTAAAACAGAGGCAGCGTGGCTATTTCTCCTACCCACTCACCAAAAACCTACCACACACTTTAACAGGTACATTAGTTTGGTAGGGCTGCTGTAATAAAGTAGGACAGACTAGGTGGCTTAAACAACAGAGATTTCTTTTTCTCACAGTTCCAGAGGCTGTAAGTTCAAGATCACGGGTGTCTTGTCCCAGTGAATTCATGTCATCTTCCATCTGTACATATCTGTGTTCAGATCCCTCTTACAGGACCTCCCTGGCACTGGTTAAGACTCTGTGCTTCCAGTGAGCGGGTCACAGATTCGATCCCTGGTTGGGGAGCTAAGATCTGGAATGCCGTGCCGTGTAGCCAAAGTAAAAAAAAAACCCTCTCTAATATGGATATCAATCATATAGGATTAGGGCCCATTCTAAAAACTTCATTTTAATTCTCTCTTCAAAGACTCTATTTCCAGATACAAATTCAGAGGTACTGGGGTTAGGACCTCAACATATGAACTGAGAGACACAGTTCAGCCCGTAACAACAGGAAAAGTCATCACTATAAACAACAGAAATGGTATCTGAGCCCAGTTCTTTCCATTGCAACATCACTGGGCTTATCAGAATGCCCTCAGACCCTGAGAGCATCTAGCAACTACTTACTGACTCTTTGTGTCTGTCATTTATAAATAAGCCTTTTTTTAAAGCTCCAAGTCTGTGAAGAAGTGGTCATTCTGGTATTGTTTGAAGGTTTTTTTTTTGTTAATTATTAAGGCTTTATTTTAAATTATGTGTAACCAAATAGTTTGTTTACATTGCCTAAGGCAATCATTCTCAACTCTGGCTCAAGAACACAATCACCTGGTGTTTCTTTTTTAAATTCTTATTTGGCTGCACTGGGTCTTAGTTGTGGCATGCAGGATCTTTAGTTTCAGCTTGCGAGATCTAGTTCCCTGACCAGGGACTGAACTCAGGCCTCCTGCCTTGGGACTGTTGTCTTTGCCACTGGACCACCAGGGAAATCCCTCACCTGGTGCTTTCTAAAAATGTCTATGCCCCAGCCTCACCTCTACAGATTCTTTGGTTTAGGGTGGGATACAGGTTGGTTTTTTTCTTAAAGCTTCCCAAATGATTTTAAAATCCAGTCAGTGTGGAGAAGTACTGGCCTCAGATAAAGGACAGGGGAGGGAAATAACTCTTGTGAAGCACCTCTACCTGCCAGGCCCTGAGCTAAGTGCTTGGCAATACAATTAACTTTCAGAAAAATCTTATGAGTATAGTATGATATGACCCATTTTATAGACAAGGAGACTGAGGCTCAAGATTATTTTGATCAAGTCCTACAAGTTGCAGAGATAAAAGTTTATTCTGGCTTAAATACTGGGTAAGACTTATCTGATATTCCAGTGGTTCGGAATCTGCCTGCCAATGCAGGGGACACAGGTTTGATCCCTGATCCAGGAAGATTCCACTTGCCACAACAGAGCCTGCCAGCTGCAGCTAGTAAAGCCCGTGCTCCAGAACCTGAGCTCCAAAATATGAAAATCCACTGCAATGAGAAGCCTGTGCACTGCAACAAACAGCAGCCTCTTGCTGTAACTAGAGAAACCCCACGTGCAGTAATGAAGACCCAGCACAGCCAAAAATAAATAAATACTGGGTAGCAGGGACTGGCTAGGCTAGGTCTGGAGGTTGGCCAGGTCTTTCCCACTGTTTGTGAAGTGAAAGACTTCAGAAAGACACATCCATTTTGGCTTTCTTTTGGCCACGCCATGAGGCATGCAGGATCCTAGTTCCCTGACCAGGAATCGAACCTGTGCTCCTCAAATTGGAAGTGAGGAGCACTAGATGGCCACTAGATGGCCAGGGAAGTCCCAATTTTGGGCTACTTTTAAAAAGTGTATCTCCTGGTCTTGCCTTCAAACTGATTCTTCCATCATGGGCTTAAGAACCCATCAACTGAATCTTTTACCTCTATTTGTCAGAACAGACTAGGTTTTGCTGCTGTAACGAATCCAAATGTCTCTGTTTAACGTATAATGACTGGGACATCTCTGGTGGTCCAGTGGCTAAGATGCTGAGTTCCCAGTGCTCAGAGTTGAAGGATCGGGACCAAGAGTTCAAGCAGGGGGCTAGGGTTCAATCCCTGGTTGGGGAACTAGATCCCACATGCCACAACGAAAGATTCTGCATGCCACATCCAAGACCCGGCACAGCCAAACAATAAACATAAATACTTCAAAAATATGTATAGTGACATTGATTATTCTTCAAGATTTCTTGTAGATTTTAGTGACTCTCTGGGGCAACTCCCACCAAATGGTGACTCAGGGATCCAGGCTGCTTCCTTTCTTTGGCTCGTGTATCATTTGGAATATACATCTTCTAAGGTGCTGAGGCAGAGGGAAAAGAGATACCCAGCAGTTATTAAAAGCTTTGGTTTAGAAGTGACACATGGCCCTTCTGCTTATGGTTCTTTGATCAGCCCTAGCACAGGAAATGTGGGGGAGCACAAGGACACTGGTGAGCAGCAAACTCGCTGCCATGTTACTGTAACAAAAGGCATCATGTTCACAGAACATGTTCAAGAAGACTGAAGCTCATGTTTGACTCCACAGGCTCTGCTTCTCCACTGCACAGTGAAGCCTATAGTCTGTCCTTCTATACCATGAATGATAAAGGCAAACACATATTCTTTACTGAGGTACAAGGCAACTGAGGTGTGTTAACATGTAACTTTACCACTTTGCCCATTCTGTAGGGAGCAGGACATATCTCATTCTTGTTTGTTTGTTTTTAATCTATCCTAGTGCCTTTATAAGTTTTAGGGCACATAAATATATAAATTCAGCAAATATTAACCGGACAAGACATATGGTCCCTGCCCTCATGACTACGATTAAAATATCCTAATAAGGACTTCCCTGGTGGTCAAGTGGTTAAGAATCCGCCTGCCAATGCAGGGGGCATGGGTTCGATTCCTGATCCTGGAAGATCCCACATGCCACAGAGCAACTAAGCCCTTGTGCCACAACCACCGAGCCCACGTGCCACAACTACTGAAGCCCTCATGTCCTAGAGCCTGTGCCCTGCAAGTAGAGAAGCCACTGCAATGAGAAGCCTGTGTACCACAACTAGAGAGGAGCCTCCACTCGCTGCACTTAAAGCAAGCCCTCACACAGCAACAGAGACCCAGTGCAGCCAAAAATAACTACAATGTTAAAAATCTTAATAATAACATCTTCAAGTTGTGTCTTGTCGTTTGTAATGTAGTTTAACTATCACTATCTCATCTTAAAGATGAATGATATTAATTGAAAATGTGATCAATTAGCTTGGACTTTACATTGTCAATTTTTCAGTTATTTTGTAGCTAGCTCAGATATTTTGTAACTTACTTTGTGCTTACATATTTCTTTTGCCTCCTGTTTCATAACTGGATGAGGTATACAGTTTACAGCCAGCAAACTGATAAACTGCTAGGCTTATATAATGCATGTACCCAAAGGTTAAATAGGTTAAGTACTTTCTTTCTGATTGCACAGATGGGATTTGCAGACTTTTAACAACTTTTTTGATAAATATTTGCCCAAAGACAGTAGTGGGACAATATAAAATATATAAAATGTGATTTTTCAATTTAAGATACACAGGTTTTACTTTCTCATCTTTTTTTTTGCCTTTCATTAGATATTAACTTTCACAACTAGAATAAGAATTCTAGCTTAAAAGCAACTTTTACATTTTTATAAATATTTTCGCTGCCAAAGAAATATAATCATTTTACAGAAACTTTAAAAAAAATAGAGGTAAGAATTCATTCATGTTTCTGCCTTCCTAACCACTATTAGCATCTGGTGTAATTCCAGATGAGCTATTTTCAGATGGAAAAAAAAATGTGTTTAATTATCTCTGTTTATTCTCCTGCAAAATTATTTGTTATAAGAATATTAGAAAACTGTCATTTTAGATAGACATTTTCATTTAGCTAATACTCTAGTGACTGTATTTCATGCAACAGCTGTGAGGTGAAGGTTCAGAAGAAACTAGGGAATTCATCTGAGTGATGGTGGTAATTTACATTTTCTCCTTGGTGGGGTGGGCAAGGACTCTTAAGAAAAATTTAAGGAAGAAACAGAAAAGAGACATATGCTGTGGTCCTAAATATAAAATACGTAAACTGAATGTAAGAAATAATTACAGTATATAAGATTGGGGTAACTTATTTTTCTTCCTAAATAATTAAAGCACGAGCTAGAGTCTTTTTTTGAGACCTTGATTTTCCTAAATATTCGCCACAGTAAATAGCTATAATTAGGATTCATCACACGTAATCAGTTTCCAAATTATTTCATGAATACATTATCTATTGCAATGAGCACACCCCCTCCCCTTCTCCTCAAGTCTATCTTTAAGCCAGCTGAAGTTTCACAATAGGCCTTTAACACAATGCTTGTAGCTCACAATGTCTGCATGTCCAGGGTACCCATGTTTGGCACTCTTTGATCCATTAAATGTTTTAGTCCCGTATCTTTTGGATGTTTAAATCATTTTGATTTGGCGTGTGCTCTGAAGGTAGTAGTATTCCAAGAGCCCTCTCACTGCATGTTAAGTGCTATTCTCTGACTCCCAGCCAGAGCTCAGATGTTGGCAGGGCTGACTGCTCAAATATAGTGATTTCAATTCCAACCTTTGCATACTAAAATTACATAGCCTAAACACAAAGCTTCCAGATTTTTTCTCTTAAAAACAGAGTAAAAACATAATTTAACATTGCTACAAGATAATTCAGACAATCTTTAAAATGGGATTGAAAAGGAAATGGTTAGGCTTTCACAAAAATATTGAGGAAATTAATGTTGGCTTGTGAGTTTGATAATTGTTGGGAAAATTAAAAAAAAATTATAGCTATTGTTTGGGCATTTCGCATTTTTCTACTTTTATTTTGTAAAGGGAGCAAGCGTCTTAGGTTGCGTTCTTCCTAAAGCAGAGGTGGAATAAAGGATGTGAGGAAGTGATCATTAGGGAGGTAATGCCAAGAAGTACAGGCAGGGGAGCAAAGTGAAACAGAGAAAGAAAGGGAGTTCATAGTCAGTTTCAAGCACGTTACTGCACTGAGACCTAGGGCTCAACCCTAATGGAGAACCAAAAGGGTAGAACGTCCCATACATGAGGGTGCTGCGGTATTATTCACTGTCTGAAAATGTTACTTGCTCAGTCCACTCTTTGCGACTGCATGGACTGTAGCCTGTCAGGCTCCTCTGTCCATGGAATTCTCCAGGCAAGAATACCGGAGCGGGGTTGCCGTTTCCTTGTCCAGGGGATCTTCCAGACCCAGGGACTGAACCCAGGTCTCCTGCATCGCCAGCAGACTCTTTACCATCTGAACCACCAGGGAAGCCCCTGCCTTTGTCTGGCTGGCAACTATTCCCAGGGATGTTAATATCCTATTGTTTTCAGTCCACATCCAGCATGGATCATGAGAACATCCTCAGGTAGGGGTACAGGTATCTGCAGACTGCCAACAATGGCACAAACCAGAATGCTGAATGCCAACAGCCTACAAGTAGGGCACCTACAGTGTGTGTTCAGGGGAGGTGATTAAGAACATGGATTTCAATCACACAGACCTAGTGGAGTCCTGCTTCCGCTACTTATCTGTGAAGCTGAGTAAATTAGCTAATCTAAGCCTCGATTTCTTTTTCTGACTGTGCAAAGCTAAGACTGTACAATCATTAACTGGATGGGTTTCAGTCTCATGAGGATGCCCAATATGTGGACAACTATTAGCAAACTGCAGTGAAAAACTCTTTTTATAACCTTGAAATTGGATAAATCTAACAGAAGCAGCTTCTAAAATTATGACTTTGTATTTTTTTTTAATTAGATGCTATTAGCTAGATTCCACTCTGCTTTTCTGAAGTACAGGTTTTCACTCACAATAACCCCCAGAGGTCTCTATTTCAGGTAACTTCATATCTTCCTGTCCTGCTCCTTACTCTGCTCTGCTCTCTTCACCCACTATGTAATCATTAAATCAAGTGATATTTATTTAGTGTCAACTATGAACCTATTATGTAAGTGTTAGATCTATAATCATAAAAATGAAACAAACTTAGCTCCTAACTTTAAAAAGCCTATGATCTTGTGGTGAGGTAAGTATTAAATAAACATTAGAGAATACATAGTAAAAAATTATGATCAGTGTCATGTAAAGACTATTAGGGATTAAATGAGATGAATATAAGAAACTGGATTTAGATTGGGAGGGGGTAGCTTCTCTTAATTGGTTACTTTTATGCTGAAAATAAAGGATAGGAGTAGGAGTTCGATATGCACTGGGGAGAGGAAGGGCATTCTAGACAAGGAACAAAAACATGAAAAAGCCCAGAGGTAGAAAAAAAGAACTGAAAAATGTCTAAGTGTGGCTAGAGTGTCATGAACCAGAAGAGTGGGGAGAGAAAGCTGAGATATGCAGGAGCCATAACAAGGATCTGTAATGGCAAACAGTGAGTACGAGAAAATGATGCTATCAGACCTGAGTTCCTTCAAACAATATTTTGGCTACTGAGTGGAGAATGGATGGCAGAGGGCCAAGAGTAGAAAACGAACCAGTCAAGAGCTCTTGCTGCACTCCTCCTCCAGAGGATCCCCCCAACCTAGGGATTGAAGCCGCATCTCTTAATGTCTCCTGCATTGGCTGGCAGGTTCTTTACCACTAGCGCCACCGGGGAAGCCACAATGGAATTATCTTATTTAATATGCACTGTATTACTAAGCAAGGTCTTACCAAGTCTTCACAAAAATGCCTCATAGGTCTTTTGACTCCTCTGTCTCTAGCCAGTCATTTCTCTAGACCATCTAAGGAAAGCTTTTAAGTCCATTTGGCCATGCCACCTGTGTGTTCAAGGACTCAGTGGTTCCTTACTTTTTCAGCTTTTACTTCCTATAAGCAATAAGTAACAAGTCCTAAAGAAGACCCTAAGCATTAGAAACATTACTGTCCCTGAATCTTCCCATCATTAAGGTCACGACAGTTTCTGGAATTCCAGCTATTTCCTCTATTTCATTGCAACAAAATGTGGCCATGTGACTTAAGTTCTAGCCAATGAGATAAAAAAAAGGAAGTGTGAACAATATCTAGGAAAGGTCTTTGGAAGGGAAGGGCTGAGAGCACTTCTGCCCCTCTCTTATATATATATTTGATAAATATATTTTTTGGCTGCACCACGTGGCATGTGGGATCTTAGTTCTTCCACCCGGGACTGAACCCATGCCCTCTGCCCTGGAAGTCTTAACCACTAGGAATCTGAACCACTGGACCACCAGAGAAGTCCCTAGAAATATATGTTTAAAAAAATACAAATATATATTTTCCAGGCAGCAGATAAAAAGGAAAACACTGATGCACAGATATATATATATATATAAATAACTGAATCACTTTGCTGTATACATGAAACTAATACAACATTACAAATCAACTATAGGTCAATTAAAAATGGAGTTTTTACCCTTCATATAATATCCATCAGTAAATAGTATGCTCAAGTCCTAGTAAAGGCCCTTTTATTACAGAATCTTAGTAAGATTCTATAGATATTATAGAATTATGTAATCTCTCAATTGCATTATTTTGAGTAAAAATATATTCTGTGTGTTACATGGCAGGGGGTTGGCACTGAAGAGAAGATAATGAGACAAATAATCTCAGTTGATCCCACAGTGCAGTTAACAGGGATGGCTGATAGAAACACTTTAAAAAAAAGGGTGGGGGGGTATGGAACATAACTTCTCATTCCTAAGACTGAGCTACACAGTGACCTTCCAGAGTACCCAGACAGTAATTTCATAATGCAGAGAAACACTACTTCTGCCAAGTGATCAAGGTCAATCAAGTCATAACTCACACTGAGAGTATGTTACCTTGGTATGATCACTTTACCTCTATGATCTTCCTCCCCCATAATCCCCACCTAATCATGAGAAAAACAGACTAATTCCCAAAGAGAGGGATCTTCCAAAATATCTGACCAGTACTCCTCAAAACTGTTAAAGTCATCATAAACAGCCATTACTGGATTGTCTTTTTCTTGTTGAGTTTTATGATAGTATTATATTAAATTACATAATTATGTAATAATTGTAACAAATACTATATGTAGAACCATGAACATTTTTAATTTTGATGAATTTGATTTTCCTTCAGTTGCTATTTTTTGAGCCACATTTAAGAAATCATCATCAAATTTGAGGTCTTGTTTTCATCTAAAGAATTTTATAGTTTTAGCTCTTAATTTAGGTCTTCGATCCATTTTGTGTTAAGTTTTATATATGGTGTGGGGCAGAAGTCCAACTTCATCCCTTAGCATGTGAATATTGCCTCCCCAACACCATCTGTTGAAGACACTATTCTCTCCCCATTGAACGGTCTGGGGCACCATTGTTAGAATCAACTGACCACAGATACAGACTTCTTTCTGAACTCTCTACTCGATTCCACTGATCTGTATGTCCATCCTTTATGCCAATACCACACTGTCTTATTAATGTAACTTCGTGTAAGGTTTGTGAGTCTTCCAACTTCCTCTTCTTTTTTCAAGATTGTTTTGGCTATTCAGGGTCCCCTGCAGTTTCATTATGAATTTTGGATTGACTTTCCCATTTCTGCAAAAAGGCCATTGGGATTTTGAAAGGTATTGCATGACATCTGCAGACTGTTTTGGGAAATACTGTCATTTTAAAATCAAGTCTTCCAATACAGGAGTACACGATCTCTTTACATTTACTTAGGTCTTATTTAATTTCTTTCAGCAACATTTTGTAGTTATTAGTGTACAAGTTTGCATCTCTTTGGTTAAATTTATTCCTAGGTGTCTTACTGACTTAGATACTATTGTAAATGGAACTTATTTCTTAGTTTCCTTTTTTGCATCATTTGTTGCTAGTATACAGAAATACAACAGATTTCTATATTGATCTTCTATCCTGCAACTTTGTCAAATTCATTAGCTCTAACCAATTATTTTGTAGATACTTTAGGGTTTTCCATATGTAAGATAACCTGTGAATATAGTTTTACTTCTTCCTTTTAAATTTGGATGCTTTCTATTTCTTTTTCCTGTCTAAATTACTGAT
>SJYQ01009700.1:114194-126743 GCA_006410935.1 Redunca redunca | reverse complement strand
ATCATAAAAGTAAAACAAAAAAATTTAAAATTTTTTATTAAACCAAATCAAATGATAAAAATGTTTATCTAAAAAGCATTAATTTTGATATTCAAGTACAGAACTGTGGTTCACCTAGAAGTTGTTCAGGGGACCTCCTGCAAATCATGACTCAAGCACGAGCTTTTAAGTGAATCTGCAGAGGATGCTAAAGGCAGAAATGATGGCAAAGACACAATGGTTAAGTAGTTTCTAGTCTGACACAATAAACTATTTTTAGGAAGGATAAAATTAAAAGTGCTTAAAACAAAAACTATCAGTGTCACTAATTACTCCTAAGTGTCATAAACATTAATTATCAAAATAAATTTTATTAGGAGTTGGCCACACTTTACTGATAACAATAGCAATAGTATTACTACAATGACTTGTTCAATCAAATATTTATCAGTTATCTCTGTAATTTATCTTACACATGTATATAAATACCAGAAAAGTTTAAATATTTTTAATTACTCTTTTACTCTTTTTCTTAGAGATTCAGGATTTCATCTTGCATCAGTTATGTCAACATGACAAAGGTGAATTAAATAGGAACTGAATATAAAAAATACTTGGTACCATAACATCATGATCTGGAACAACTGAAGTTTTCTACTTCTTGTTCCATTTTCTAGATAAAGGATAGGAGGGAAAAACAGTAAGTTTCAACGCAGAAAACACTAAAGAACATTACTCCATTGCTGGTTTTCTTTTGCACCTAACAACCTTAAGGACATCATTACCCATGTATATAACTGAGAGAGAAACAAACTTTGTTCAGTATTTATGACTATCACATAGACTGTTAACACTGATGGGACTTCATTATTTAAATCTCTTTTGAATTAAAGTCTGAGATGCTTTCATCTTACATTAAATTCATATAGTTATTAACCAAGGCACTGGTGTACTTACAGATATTAACAGTTTATAGGTACTACTGTTACATATATTTATACTATATAGATACCACAGTATACTTTATTAGATATACTAAATACTGTATATATTACATACTAGTAGGTATATAGTAGGTAGCGAGTTATGTGTATGTGTGTGTGTATATATATACATATATATATGAAATACTATATAGGTATTAGTCAATATCTATTTTTAAACATTAGTACTCGAATATCTACTATAAGGGCTTCTCTGGTAGCTCAGATGGTAAAGAATCTGCCTCGCAATGCGGGAGAGCTGGGTTCAATCCCTGGGTTGGGAAGATGCCCTGGAGGAGGGCATGGCAACCCACTCCAGTACTCTTGCCTGGAGAATCTCATGGACGAGGAGACTGGCAGGCTACAGTCCATGGGGTCACCAAGAGTTGAATACGACAGTGACTAAGCACACACATCCACTATAAAGCAGATTATATCTAATAAAGCCAAATAGGCCTATCTTAAGTCTGTCTTAAAAATGAGCTATATATCTTCATTCATACACACACAAAAAAGATTTTTCATAGTTTATAGATACTTCAGTGTTCCACTGCTTATTAAAGAAACACAAGCTAATTTAGGTGCTAGACTTTAAAAAGTACAAAACATGGTTGTACCTAGAAATAATTCATAATCCCACACATTAAAAAATGGTATTTAGAAATTTTTTTTTTAGAAATTTTTATAATCAGTTAATTTCTCATATAGATGAGTTTACCTGAACGAGTGCTGTTTTGTCATAGTCCCTGCGATGCTGATAAATACATTGGCTGATTACAGCATATAAATTTTCCAACTGAAAAATATTGTATTCTTGACTTTTTTTAACAATAATCTTCAAAAGATTCTAAAAGAAAACATAAATGTTTACATATGTGAGAGAAATTCCCAGAGACATTTTAATTTTGAAGATATGGGGATATCTTTGGCATATAAGCCAGAGAGAGGGCAGATCAAGTCATCGATAAGACACTGCAGTCTCTAACAGTGGTTCTGACATTCAACTGCAAGCTGCCTTCATCAACATTCCATGACTCTGGCCTCTCATCCTAAAAACTATACCTGATAAGGCTGCCAGTTTCAATTATAGCCATTAGTCTCTTCAGACAAGCTAAAAAATAATCTCAAACTAGACTAACAAGAAAAAAGGCATTTTTATAGAATATTTTATGTCACTATGATTAATATATGCTAGAATTGTTATGTGAAACAAAAACAGACAGGACATAAATGATGAATTACTGCACCACTTCAGGGTTCTTTTCTTCAACAAAGGTTTTCCATCTGATCAGGGTTTTTTGTCATGACTGAAACGGACCTACTGAATTTCTGTGATTCCTCAAGTCTGGTCCTGTCATGATATTCCATTGCCTTGTAGTCCAAGCAAAACATGCAACCATGGTTAAGTAAAACCCAACTAAAATGGTCACAGGTATGGTCATACAAACAATGTATGGGATAAGTGGTATAGACAAGTATTAATATGTCAAAAACAGTAATGTTAATACACTAGTCATCTTCAATCACTGCCTTAATGAAAGTTCCCGAGTTTCATTGGTAACGTCAAACTATACCAAATTTATCCTTCTATAAAATATATTTATTGCAAGCCAAATTGAAATAATGTACTATTACAATCCCACTTTTGGCGAGTTATGTTTCTAATTCATACAATGAAAGCATTGTGATTTTAATTTACATACTTTCAGTCGCTCATGGTCCACAACAAGTGAGGGTGTGGGCTGAGAAAGAATTGCCAAAGCTTTTTCAACACTGATGAGCTGCTGTTGCTCTACTTGGGAACGTCTAGCTCGAGTCATTCGCAGAACACACATTTCTAGAATGAAAAAATAACTACTATTTGTCTGTTTCACAGACATTTTATAAGGTCTAAAATAAACATTAGGCTGATTAAGTAGCAGGACATATTTACTTAAACACAAATCCCTGTTCTCATTTATTGACTCTAAGATTAAGATGCTACCATTTACACACTCAAAAATTAAGGACAGGGAATTGCCTGGCAGTCCAGTGGTTAGGTGGAGAAGGAAATTCAACTTACTCCAGTATTCTTGCCTGGAGAATCCCATGGACAGAGGAGCCTGGCAGGCTACAGTCCATAGGGTCACAAAGACTGAGCATGTATATATGCAAGCCAATGCTTAGGCCTCTGAGCTTCCCTTGCAAGGGCACAGGTTCAATCCCTGGTCACAGCTGCTGCTGCTGCTAAGTTGCTTCAGTCATGTCCGACTCTGTGCGACCCCAGAGACGGCAGCCCACCAGGCTCCCCCGTCCCTGGGATTCTCCAGGCAAGAACACTGGAGTGGGTTGCCATTTCCTTCTCCAATGCATGAAAGTGAAAAGTGAAAGTGATGTTGCTCAGTTCTGTTCGACTCTTAAAGACCCCATGGACTGCAGCCCACCAGGCTCCTCCGTCCATGGGATTTTCCAGGCAAGAGTACTGGAGGAGGGTGCCACTGCCTTCTCCATCCCTGGTCACTGGGATTGAACTAAGATTCCTGCATGCTGTGTAGCACATAAAAAAAAAAAATTAATGATATTTAAGAGCTGGAAGGGGCTTCAGTACAGACTACTACACATAAGCTAAATCTGGTCTACTGCCATAATTCAAGTTTTATTAGAACACAACCACACCCACTCTACATTAAGTGTGTCAATATGGCTTTTCCAGCAGGATTGAATAGTTGTGACTATCTGGCTCTTTAGATAAAGTTTGCCTATCCCTGATTTATAAGAATCTACTTAACTAAGAGGCGAAAGAACAAGGCCAAAGAAAAGTGAAGAGGGTTTTCTAAGGTCAATATAACTAATTATTCTAAGGGCCAGGACAAGAACCCAAATCTGACAAGTGTAAATAGGTGCCTGGTCTCACTAAATAGTGTTCTTTTAGAAAAGATAATGATAAATAAAAATAAAGGCTGAACTTAAATAGAACATACAAAATTTTACAGTCAGAGGATTAACACTTTAAATATCCACATTCAAAAGGATATATCCTAAACCATTCTAAGATTACTCAAACACACTAGAACTCATTTCAAGGAAGTCCTTGAAAAATATTAACCATATAAGCCACTGAAGGAAACCAGTCTCATTAACTTAGCCAATACTTGTTTTTGACCAAAACAAATTTTTGACCTCGTTACCCTTCTTTTTGCTTTGTAAGACTAAATGTTTGGCTTTTCCAAAAACTAAACAAATCTAATGCCAAAGGTTCAAGAAGATACAGACAGAAGACAATTCTAAACGAAAATCTTCGGGAGCAGGACCATTAGAATAAGTACAGTATGAATGATCTGGGATTTCCCCTACAGCAGGGATAGAGGAATGATGGGGGTGAGTAGCACTTGTCTCACATTGCTCAGGAAGAAATCAAAGGAAACGCTTATCCTGCTTAAAAATGAGGGGGTATCCCGCCAGGTTTTAAAAATTGTATAGCCAAGCACTTTGCCGCATGCTTTAGATGGATTACTTTATTCGATCCTCAGAATATCTTACTACCCAGCACTATCTACCCCCAATCTTGCAAATGAGAAAACTGAAGTTGATGGGGCAAGAATCTTAACCAAGGTCACAAGCTACTAAGCAGTGGCCTAGCGGCTCAAATCCAGGTCTATTTGATGTTATACTGTGCTTTTTAAAAAAGTGTTTACTTATTTGGCTGCGCCAGGTCTCAGTTGTGGCATATGGGATCAATTTCCTGTCCTGAGATCAAACCGAGGTTGCCTGCATTGGGAACACAGTTTCAGCCACTGGACCACCAGGAAGTCCCACTATAGTTTGCTTTTAACCACAGTCATTTACTGTTATTTAATAAAATAATGATATCTTATTACTATTTAATACTAATAGTTTAATCTTATCAAATAAAATAATGCCATCTTCCCTAATTAACTCTTGTACTCTGAAAAACAAGGAAAGAGAGTAAACTGAGATGCAATTAACTGTTAAAGAACCCTGAATGAAATATCTTTTAAAATTAGTAAGTTGCTTCACTGAGACTTACCTTTTGCTTCATTTTCATCAAAAATGTCTATTATTCGAGAGCTAGAAGCAACTCCATTATAAGCAATCTTATCTTTCCTCAATTCTGTACATGCTGTAGTCTTTCCAGATTCTTCAGGTTCATTCTCAATACAAGTACTTGAATTGTTATTTTCTAATTCTATTTTGCTTTCAGAGGCATTTTGCTGCTTTTCATTTTCTTCCATTGAAGACTCCCCCGTGTTTCCAGTCTCATTGTGGTCTACGCTTGTATCTTGATTTTCCTCTGTATCACTCTCAATTTTATCACCTGTGACATTTTGGCTGTCATCTTTTGCCTGTGAGATCTTCCTTCGTTTTGTTATGGTGCCCAAATACCACTTTGATTTTTTGCGGATTTTTCTCTTCAACTGAGCTTCAAAGAATTTAAGGAAAAGAGTAAGAGAACATTCAACAACTTTTAAAAGTCTAAGTTAAGTGGAGGAAAAAATACCTCCTGAGATATTAAGAGGCAAATCTGAGATATCACCACAGTATGGTATGGCTGAAATAGATGAACAAAAGTAGTACTGTGAGAAGGCAGAAAGTGGGCAATGACCTGTTATTCTAAGGAATTTGGATTTCATCCTGAATAATTTTTTAAAAAGTTCAATAATTTTAAGGAGGGCAAAGACATGAATTTTTTTCTTTAATTAATTTATTTTTTAATTAAAGGATAATTGCTTTACAGAATTTTGTTGTTTTCTGTCAAACATGAAATCAGCTATAGGTGTACATATATCCCCACCCTCTTGAACCTCCCTTCCATCTCAGGAAACTCCAACAATGGTATGAATTTTTTAATGCACATATTGCAAAGGTAATTTTGGCAGTAGTATGAGGAATGAACTGAAGAAAGGGCAAGACTAAAAACAGCCTACACTTATCGAGTGCTTACCATGAAGTAGGAACTCTTCTAAGGCCTTCATATGTGCTGACTCACTGAAATTCCACTTTAACCCGATCAGGTGTGCTACCATTCCTCAACATCATTTTATAGATGAAGAAACTATGGTACACAGAGATTAAAACTTCTGCCTAGACACAGTATAACCACTCTGCAATCTCGTATTTGGGAAAGTCATCCATAGTGTTGTATTTATGTGAAGTTTAATAATTCTCACTTCTGTATAATAATCCATATTTTTCCATTCTACTGTTGATCGGCATTAGTTGGGCTAGTATGAGTAGTTTCTATGAACATTCCGTTTAAAACCACTGAGGAATTATGGCACCCAGATCTTGGAAAACAGATGAATAGCTGAGAGGCTAAGAAGCTGAGGACAGTCTGATATTCATAGAGCTTTAAAAGCAAAAACTGGAATTAGGAGCCTGCCAAAGAAGAGGCCTTGGAAAACCCACAGAATTTGGGTGGGTACTCTGTAGAGTTATACCCTAAGAATAAAGAGGGAACAGGAAATAGATTAGGATTATAGGAAGCAAAAACCAGTTTCAAATCAAGTCAACCCACAATTAGATTGTAAACTGAAAGGTGAATTGGGATTGCAAATGGTACCTCACTGCAAGCATGGATTTATTTAAAGAATGCAAAGTTGCCTTAATAGAAATGAAATCAATGTAACGAGTGGCATCAATGTAGACAAAGGAAACCAAGGGAGAAAAGTAAACAGCATCAGAAGAGAATAAAGGCTAGAGTCTCCTGAGTAACAATCCCCCAGGTGCACTTACCAGGAGTGCTGCAAGCCACAGGAGTACTGGGCCTGTGTGGCTTTTCACTTTGCTCTGGATCTGATTTTTTATCACCAGCAGGAGTGGCATTTTGCTTTGGCATTACATGGTAGTAAGATGGGGCATATTTGGAAGAGCTACAACCTTATAAATAGACATGCAGAATATCAAATAAAGTTTTCAGATATAAAAATTACATGGAGAATTATGAGTACTCAATACATTTAAAGCATGTCTTTCTGATGTCAAATCATTTTCCTACCTCTCTTCTTTCTAGATTCCTGAATTTCTTCACAAAGCCGCTCAAAGTCTTCATCAAGTTCTTCTTTAATTATTGCATAGGCAGTATCTCTTAAAGCACACGCTCTATGCCTAATAAGACGATCTGTGGAATAAAGAAAGAATTTTAAAATGGTTTCCTTTTAATAATTCAACAAAAATTAATTTTACATGTTGGGCTAAGATTATAGCCATTACAGTTTGTTTTTTACTTCCACCATGAATAGTAAAAGTTACTGGAACTGTGTTATTTCTGGTTTTGATGCTCATCTAATGTTCTGGACATTTGATTCCACACGGCAGACTAAACCCAATTTCACTGTCCTGTCCTAGCTAAATCCCTTTGAAACACCAAGGAAAATGTAAGAATCAGCCAACAGCAAAACTAAACAATAATACGATGACACAAAAACAGCAAGGAAGGCTATCAGGGTCATGAGTGAACAAGGGATGTAAAACAATTTTGGAAGAGATATAGAGGATGTTACGACACTGACTGAGAAACTAAACAAAAACAATGAAACAGCAACTCTACATAGGAAGCACTGGGAAAAAATCCTAAACTGAGTCTAAGTGTCATGAACTGGAATATGTCTCAAGGTAAACAAAGGCAGATCATAAGTGAGTGTAAATTTGCTTGAACAGCTGGATCAGTCCCCCTCGCAGGGCAGGAGGATGCTGCAGCATTCACACACCATTCAGTTTACAGTAGACAGGAAGGGCTGTTACAGCAGAAGGGATGCTGCCGGGGGCTTCTAACATGACCTGAAAAAAGCCCAGGCCAACTTCATTCAGTACAGTAGCCTTGGCACCATGGGGAATTTGTTAGGATGCACATTCTCCAGTCCTGAATCTAAAGAATCAAAGCCTGTGGAGGTGGGGCCCGGCCAGCTGCACCTTAGCCTGTCCTGAAGGAGATGTTGGTGCTATCTCAAGTGTGAACACCACTGCCCTGAAGTAATTTTACATTTGTCAGAGTGGTCAGAACGGCAAGCAGTAGCAGTATGACTGCAAGGAAACAGAAGAAGCCTACTTTCTCCAGGAGAAGCTTCCTTCTTTCTACAATTAAGGGGTTTTCCCAACTTGGCAGCCTGTTGCCCACTGCTACCTCCAGAACTCTGAACTGTGGGACAGAGCCTAGGGAAGACGGGGTAGAAGACTGGTGAGGGAAGAATAGTGGGCTTTTAAATCATTGGGTAAAGTCTCAGTGGTGGAAATCAATCTAATTTTTAAGCATGACAAATTTAAAAACAGAATGCCAATGTTAAAAAGAGTCAACACGGGAAATATAACTATTAAAAAAAATTATCCAGCAACACAGTTAAGGATAGGGCATTCATAAAGCAAGAAGCTAAGAAAAAGAACCTGAAAGAGTATTTTTTTGGAAATCAGTAAGTTTATAACAAATATATAGATATTTGAATATATCATTATACATATAAATAAATCTATCACCTAAAAATCTCTTACTTTATACATTTTATTTAATAGCCTGTGTAGGTGAGGTAGATTGTGGATACATTCCATGCATAGAAAAGGTTTGGAAAGATAGCCCTAAACTTAACAGCATCCACCTTTGGAGATGGGGCTTTCCTTGTAGCTCAGTCAGTAAAGAATCTGCCTGCAGTGCAGGAGATCTGGGTTCGATCCCTGGGTTGGGAAGATCTCCTGGAGAAGAAAATGGCAACCCACTCCAGTATCATTGCCTGGAACATCTCATGGACACAGGAGCCTTATGGGCTGCAGTCCATGGGGTCGCAAAGAGTTAGGCATGACTGAGCAACTAATACTTACTTACACTTACCTTTGGAGAAAGGAAATGGGGGACTTAGTCTGTTAGCGAGTATTATATTACTTTGCTGTAATAAAAACTGTGATGGTCTTAACTAACAAAATCGTTTCAAATTTATTAGTTTTTATTTTCCTACTTTGAGAAAGAACATTGACAAACAAAAACAAGCTAAATTGTTATGCAATTTTGTGTTTCATTATGCATTTTGAATGGCACTGTGAATGTAAAATGCTTCTAATATAGCACCAAGTATAAAATCACCCTTCACTAAGTGTTAACAGCCCTCATTCCACTCCTTGAGGTTAAAAAATAAAATAAAATAAAATAAAATAAAATAAAACAAAACCCACTAAATGCTCACCTCCAGGATCTCTATCTGGATTGTATTCTAAAGCATTACTACAGATCAGATCAATATCACTCAAATAGTCTTTCACAGTTAGATACTTGTGGAGATCAATTTTACTGATTACAGATGAAAGGTCCATTGGTTGCTTTATTACAGTGACATAATCAGGAACCTAAAAATTCAAACAAATGACCAAATCACAAACTAACTCTGAACACTGAAAAATTTGAGTCAAGTTTTTCTGTCAGGCAAAACAGGAGAGAATATATACGTAAGAGATAATGAAAATATATTAATGTGAAACTCTGTATTTAAGGTGGCTTTTGTTTTGTATTCATTCTCATTCTTGGGCACCTGTATCTCTAGTAACACCTTAAGCCTCTTTGCTCATCCAAACGCCACCCACCCTTCAATGCCAACTTAGGACTGCATTCTTTACTGTGAACGTCACAATAATGTCATGTAGCATTAAGACATTCTCAAGTTACTTCTAGAACATTTGAGTTGGGCAAAGTTAATTGTCTACGCTCTGCAGGAAAGGAAAACGCCTTACATAACTCTTGAAGCCTCTATGTGCTGAGAATACTACTTGATGCTTCCAAATAAGAAAGCAAGTTCAGAGTGTACAGAGGGACACACATAAAGCTATTCAAATATTCTCTAAGTCTGAAGCATTCTGATCCAAAGACTAAATTAATACCTCATCAGGGTCAACAGGTTTAGTAAATATTCTGAATCGCTTGTCAATAGCAAGCCTATGTGTAACATTTCTTAAAAAAATCCTCAGTTCTCTAAATGTATCTTCCTCTTGTTCTTCTAGTTGTTTCAGTTCTTCTGTTGTCAGTGGTCTTGGCTCAGGTGGTGGTGCCACAGGGAGTACCTCCAGGGCCTGCAAAACTTTACGTGAATGGAAGTTAGTTACTGCTCTCCCACCAGATCAAGGGTGACAAAATTCAGCACACCAAGCAGACAAGCTTTCAGGAATTATCCTCCTTCTATCTGTCAGGAACCAGGGGATTCGGAATACTAAAGTGCTACCATAATCTCACCCTCTACATCTCTTCCAGCAGTAACTGGCAGTTTGTAACTGAGAATGTGAATTGCTGAGTCATTATCATTTAAAAATCATTTAAGAGGCTATTAAAATCTTAAAAATGCTTATTTTCAGGACAAGAATATCCTAATTATGAAAAATGTCATGCTCAAGAAGGCGGAGCAGAAGGATGTATACTCATCTCCTCCTGCAAGAGCACCAAAATCACAACTAGCTGTTGAACAACCACTGACAGGAGAATGCTGGAACCACCAAAAAAAGGTATCACACATCCAAACACAAAGAAGTTGAAACAAGATGGTAGGAGGGGGCACAAACACGATAAAATCAAATCCCGTACCTTCCAGGTGGGCACCCCACAATCTGGAGAACAATAATACCGAGAAGTTCTCCTACCGTGTGAAGGTTCTAAGCCTCATGTCAGGCCTCCCAACCTGAGGATCCAGCAAAAGGATAGGGGATCCCAAGAGAATCTGCCTTTGAAGGCCAGTGGGATTTGACTACAGGACTTCCACAGGACTGGGGAAAACAGACTCCACTCTTGGAGGGCACAAACAAAATCTTGTGCATGCCACGATCCAGGAAAAAGGAGCAGTAACTTCACAGGAGACTGAACCAGACCTACCTGCTAGCGTTAAGAGTGTCTCCTGTGGTGGGCCATGGCTTGGGGTCCCTGGCAGTAGCAGTCCTGGAAGGGGCCCCTTGGTCTAAATCCTACTGGAGGTCACCATTAGCCCTACCAGAGCCCATAGACCCCAGCACTAGGTCACCTCAGGTCAACCAACTAACGAGGAGGGAGCACACCCCCCGCTCATCAGCGGATAATTGGATTAGTTTTACTGAGCCGGCCCACCAGAGCAAGACTCAGTTTTCCCCACCACCTCTCCCTCCCATCAGGAATCTTATACAAGACTCTTAGCCTCCTTCGCCAGAGGGCAGACAGAAGAAGCAAGAAGAGCCACAATCCCACAGTAGCTGGAACCAAAACCACACTACATACAGAAAGTTAACCAGGATGAAAAAGCAGAGAGTTTTGTCCCAGATGAAGGGACAAGATAAGACCTCAGAAAAACACCCAAATAAAGTGGAGATTGGCAACCTTCCAGAAAAAGAATTCAGAATAAATATATTGATGATGATCCAGGATCTCGGAGAAAGAATGGAGGCAAAGATTGAGAAGATGCAACAAAGACCTAGAAGAATTAAAGAACAAACAGAAGAACAATTCCTACTGCTACAGAAGGAATCAACAGCAGAACAACTGAGGAAAAAGGATGGTTGAGACCTGGAGGACAGATGATGGAAATCACTGCCACAGAACAGAATAGAAAAAAGAATGAAAAAAAAAATGAAGGCAGCCTTAGAGACCTCTGGGACAGCATTAAACACACCAACATTCACATTATACAGGTCCTAGGAGGAGAGAGAGAGAGAAAGGACCCAAGAAAATATCTGAAGAAATAACAGCTGAAAAATTCTCTAACATGGGAAAGGAAATAGTCAACTAAGTCCAGGAAGCACAGAGAGTCCCAGGCAGGATAAACCCAAGGAGGAACACACCAAGACACACAGTAATCAAAATGATGAAAATTAAAGATAAAGATAAAATATTAAAAGCAACAAGGGAAAAATGACAAATAACATACAAGGGAACTCCTACAGGCTATCAGCTGATTTCTCAACAGAAATTCTATGAGCCAGAAGGGAATGGCACGATATAGTTAAACTGATGAAAGGGAAGAACCTACAACCAAGGATACTCTACATAGCAAGACTCTCATTCAGATTTGATGGAGAAATCAAATGCTTTCCAGACATGCAAAAGTTAAGAGAACTCAGCACCACCAAACCAGCTTTACAACAAATACTAAAGGAACTTTTCTAGACAGGAAACACAAGAGAAGGAAAAGACCTACACAAAATAAACCCCAAATGATTAAGAAAATGGTAATAGGATCACACATGTTGATAATTACCTTAACTGTAAATGGATTAAATGCACCAACCAAAAGACACAGACTGGCTGGGCAGATCAGAACATGTGCATATATGCACTTCCACTTACCACATCACTCTACTTAATCCCTAAATTGTACACAATTATTTTAAAGTGTTAGGTTAATCATGTTTCCGGTGGCTTGCAACTGTAATTATCTTTTATTTTTTGTCTGGTTCTTGACTGTGAAAACTGATAAACATCTTTTACTATTATGGTTATGTACTATTATTCCCTTAATACTACTGTATCATGATTGGTCAACAGAAAATAATAGAATTCTCTATCACTAAAATGACTACTTTAATAGAAAAACTTGTAACTATTTTTTAAAATCCAGATGCATATCAGAATTATATTAGAATTTTTTAAAAATACAAATGC
>SJYQ01009700.1:94511-114165 GCA_006410935.1 Redunca redunca | reverse complement strand
TTATTGCTATTCTTCTCTGAAGCTCTAGATGTGTTTCTAATGAGCAGCCACATTTAAAAACAACTGGACTATATGATGATGCTTTATTTTTATCTAGTTTCACTTCTTCTATTTCATATTCAGTGTTCCCATTTCATTTAGTTATGTTCTCCAATTTCTCCATCTCTCTTTGTTGTTGTTATTCTTTCTCAAGCCTTTATCAAGTGTAGTAGAAAAGCTTTTGTATACATATATATAGGATATATTTTAGAGAATTTATGAATTTTTGCCTAAATAAAAAAGTTTATGACATTTTGTTCTACTTGTTTGACTTTGTACGAACAGAATGCCAGATTTCTAATTTATATTCACTCAAAACTTTGATACAGTTCCATGCAGTTTAGTATCTAGTATTACTGCTAAAGAAAATTCATTATCTTAGTGATTAAAAAAAAAAATCTGAATGAGGCTTGAAACTTCTAATCCAATTCTGAGAATATAAAGAAATACTATGCTGTAAAAAAAACAAAAAACAGGAAACCAACACATGATACAGTATTACTAACAAAAGTACAGATTTTGTTCAAATTTCACAAAATTTCATGCTAGTGTTCATTATTTGTTTTCATATCTTAAGACTCCAGATTGTATTTAACTGTGTTGAGCAGCTTCAGCTGCATGCAACAAATTCTGCTAAATCTCTTTTTGTCTTTATTCTATTACAATTATTTTGTAATTTTCCTTGTTATGGCTTCTTAGATACACCCATCACTTAAAAGTAGACATTTAATTTCCAAATACATGTGATTTTGTTTAAAGTATCTTTAATACTAATTTCTCATTTAAATGCTTTCTTCTCTGCAATCATCCTCTGTGTGTTTTTCAGCCTAACTTTATTGAGGCTTTTGATGGCTAAGTCGAAGATCTCTCTTGGTACACGTCACATCACACTTAAAAGTATTTTCCAATATCTTTTGAAACTGATCTCTAACATAATTCCACAGTGATAAAGAAAACAGATCCTGTATGATTTCGACACCTTTAGACCATGAAATTTTTGCACTTTATGTCCCTGCATATGTTCCAGTGTCTCACAGTTTACAGTCTATGGGAACCTGAACAGAATTTGTATCTATCATTGTGTGAAAACTGTATAAATCTTCATTATGCTGACAGTGCTTTTCAGTATATCCTTCTACTTCTCTGTATATTCATTCTATTAGCTTTTGAGAGTTTGATATTAAAATTTCAATTAAAAATCTTAATTTACCTACTCAAGAAAAATATAATTGTATATATAGTGGAACTCTATGTAACTATAACATAACCTTGTTATGTTATATAACATATTATATTACATAACTATAATATAACCTTGTTCTATATTTTCCAAGTTTCCTGTAAATGTGTTATACTTCCAAAACTTAAAAAAATTAAAAAAAAAAAATTTGAATTTCCCTGTGTGCGTGGGAGGAAGTCATCTCGAATAGTTAATTTTTCAGCTAATGAAAAACTGTGGTATGTTTCAAGTATGACAATAGTTTGAGTTTGTTTAAACAGAATGGACTAATAATTACTCAGGATAAAAAAGGGAATATGAGAGTGCTGCCCCCGTAAGAAGGCAATTTATTAAGGTAGTAAGAGATAATTATAACATCACCACAATGTCATATTAATAGTATGAAAAAAGTACAGCACATCATAAAGATAGTCAATTAATTCTATCAAGATGTTAAGAAGGAAAACATGAATTATACTAGAAGGAAAAATAGTTCCATAGACAGAGACAAGGTTGAGGACAGATGCATTACTGACAGAGAACAAGCATGAATGAAATTGTGAAGACACAAATATGCTGTGTATGATTTAAAGATAGAGTGCTTTGTAAGGAAAAGGAAGGAAGAGAGTAAAGTATCAAAGATGGGCTTGGAAAGACAGACTGGGGCTATACTCTGAATTCCAGGCCAAATTCCACAATGATTAGGGCTATACTATGAAAGGCCTTGTATGCCTTAAAAACTTTAGTATATTTTAATGGGAAATACAAAGAAATACAGGTAAGAGCTATCAACCTTAGAAGCTTCCCTGGTGGCTCAGGTGGTAAAAAATCTTCCTGCAAAGCAGAAGACCTGGGTTTGATTCCTAGGTCAGAAAGATCCCCTGCAGAAGGGAATGTCTACCCACTCCAGAATTCTTGTCTAGAGAATTCCATGGACAAATGAGCCTAGCAGGCTACAGTTCACGGGGTCGCAGAGTCAGACACAACTGAGTGACTATTAGAAGATGGCAATGCCATTAACTGATATTTCATTTCCACTTTCTCAAAATTATTATATATTAACTTTGATACAGAAACTAACCTGCTTTCTTTCTGGATATAGGAGGCTTAGCAGCTTGCTTCAGAATTAAGTCTTCAAAAAACTGTGTCCGTTCTTCTTTACTAGGTAACTGGACATTAAAAATTTCTCCATAGTCACGGATAAATAATTCTTGTACCTTAAAAAAGAAAACAGATGCATTATATATGTGTGTGTATATATATATGTTTGTATACGCATACATACTATGTATCAATCATTCAATGCAACATTAGATTACTGTAATGACAATCTAAGTTGTGTAATGAGTAATTTCTTAAATCTTTTACTTATACTGAACTTATGTATACATCACATATGCAGTGGATAAGAACTAAAACCATGGAGTCTTCTTTAGAACTCAAGACTCCAAACTGTAATTCATATAATAACTGATACAGTGATATTTTACTTAAAGGGTTTTGTAGTCATGTATGGATGGGACAGTTGGACTATAAAGAAAGCTGAGCGCTGAAGAATTAATGCTTTGAACTGCAGTGTTGGAGAAGATGCTTGAGAGTCCTTTGGACAGCAAGGAGATCAAACCAGTCCATCCTAAAGGAAATCAGTCCTGAATATTCATTGGAATATATACATATATATAGTATATATTTTAGAGAATGCTAAAGCATTCTCTGATGCTGAAGCTGAAACTCCAGTACTTTGGCCACCTGGTGCGAAGAACTGACTTGGAAAAGACCCCGAAGCTGGGAAAGGTTGAAGGTGGAAGGAGAAGGGGACGACAGAGGATGAGATGGCTGATGGCATCACCGACTCAATGGACATGAGTTTGAGTGAACTCCAGAAGTTGGTGATGGACAGGGAGGCCTGGAGTGCTGCAGTCCATGGGGTCGCAAAGAGTCGGACGCAACTGAGTGACTGAACTGAACTGAGCTCAATTAACTTTCACAACCCAAAGTGAGATATGAGAATGAGTGGTTGTTCAGTAAGAATAAAGGCTGGAAAATAGTAAGAACTGGTAAAAATAGGGAGAAATTAGATCTCTTGAGCCAGTAGGAATTAAAAGGGTGCAGTCACTGTGGAAAACAGTATGCTGGTTCCTCAGAAAAGTTAAGCACAGAATTACCATGTAACCCAGTATACATATCCAAAAAAACTGGAAGAAAAAAAATAAACTTGCATAGCAGTAAGCATAGCAGGATTATTCAGGAGTTAGGCACGAGGTAAAGACAACTCAAACGCTCATCATCAGATGAGCAGATAAACAAAACGTGGTAGAGACATACAACAGAATATTATTCAGCCTAAAAAGGAATGAAATTTGAACACAGGCTACAACACAGATGAACACTGAAAACACTATGCTAAGAGAAATAAGCCAGTCACAAAAGGACAGATACGTTATGTATTATTTCTATGCTGTATTTCTATTCTTTCACTGTTACGAGTTTTAACAGACATATCCTTAAGCTTCTTTTTCTATCAAACTATAAAGTTAATCAACATCTACATATCAGATACAAATCTGAAGGTGCTTTTACTTCCTGTTTCTCCTTCATGATGTCCTTCCTGCCTGCCATTCTGAGTTCAGAACCAAGGTCAATGTAGTTTCACGTAACTTTAAAAAACTGTTAGTTGTTGGCAACTTCCTTCCTTGGATATCTGAGTGACCCAAGATCTTAAAGGTAACTTAAATGTGTTTTTGTGTATTTAGTGTCCATCATATTGATTGCATCAGGCTTAAAGAGTATTCTATTCGAAAAACCTGAAGCAATATTTTCCCTCTTCCTCAAAAAAAAAAAAGTTAACAAGCACAATTTTGTGACAAGTTTTACTGTTTTCTTCATGCACTGCTTCTTATATGCCACTTCTGCCAAAAAAAAAAAATCCAAGAGGAGAAATTATCTTTTAATAATTCTTTCAGTCAGAGGTTTGTGGGTAATAGTTTCTTGGGCACTGTATGGTCAAAAATATATTTTGCTCTTTCATTCAAATGCTAATTTGTTGGGAAGGAAATTACAGATTCAAAATTATTTTCCTTCTAACTTTGAAAATATTGCTCAGTTGCCTCCCTAGTAGCTGGTGTTACCAATAAAAATATAGAAACAATTTGATTTTCAGTGCTTTCTAGTAATGTTTTACTCTCTGGGAAGATTTTTAGATTTTTCTCTGTATTTTTGATGCTCTAAAATTTTATCTAGATATGGTCTTTCTATATCCATCAGTTAGAACAGGGGACCTTTTAAATCTGAAGATTATGGTATTAATTCTATGAAATGTTGTATTATTTGACTGTTTTTTCCTTCTACATTTCTTTTCCCTGCCCATAAATCCCATTAAATAGATGTTAGACTTGAATCTATCTTCTCTATTTCCTTTAATTTTTCCCTCACTTTTCAAATCTCTGTCCTGTTGTATTATATAAGAATTCCTGATCTCACGATCCCTCATCATGCTAATTCACTCTTCATCTTTTTAGCCCTGGAGGGTTTTATATTTGGGAGGAGCTATTTCATTTGTAATGTCTTCAAATGGTTCTTTTCCATAACAATCTGTTGCTGATGCATGGATATAATTTTCTATGGCACTGTCCTTCCTCAAATGCTTATTTATAAATTTATCTTTGCCTTTCAAATATGACTGTTCATAGATGCTTTTTCTGTTTATTCTAGTTTCTTTTTCAGTGATTATGAAAGAAGGTAGAGTATATTAGAAACAGAATGTGCCTGTAATTTGTTTCCTGGGCACAGGGTCTTTCCACTCCTCCCATTCAGTACCTAAAGGTTAAGGTACTGCCCTGCCACACTAGTCCTTGGTCTACCTTCACTGATGTAGCTGATGACGAACTCTGCCAACTACTGTCTGGCATGGCCAGAAGTGAAGAAAGCCAAAAAAGACAAAGTTGTTCAAGGACTCTCTTAATTTCCTCCTAGCACTGATCTAGAGCTAGAAATCATTCCCATTTTTCAAAGCAGCCCTTTGATGCACATACTCTGAAATGTGACTACCCACATCCATCTAATCCTAACTGCTTGTGTTTCATGATTCACCCAAGTTTCTAATCTATTACTGACATTCCTTCTCATTTTTCCATGAGTTGTTAGGGTCTACTAGTGCTCATGCATACAGGTACTTTGACTGCAGTTTTGAGACGGACAAACTGTAATACATAGTACTTTTCATATATATCACAGTCCAATGCTACATACACAGTATCACTAGCTCACCAAGGACAACAGAGACTACATAAGGCTCAAAGAAGACTTGCTTATTTGTATTCATATAGACAATTCATTTTATAAAACCAGCAATTCCTGGTCCAGTGCCCATTCCACCCTCTCAGACAGGGTGATGCTGGGCTACTCGACCCAGTTTACGACGACATACTTTGGAAATATTATCATAAAAAAGAAGCTATAGCAAAAAAAAAAAAAAAAGCCAAAACATTGTAACATTGTAAGTACAGAGTTTCCACATTCTTGATAAAGTTATGCCAGATTAAACTGATTATGGCTTTTCAACCTCCCTGCTGCTGCTGCTAAGTCACTTCAGTCGTGTCCAACTTTGTGTGACCCCATAGACCCACCAGGCTCCTCTGTCCCCAGGATTCTCCAGGCAAGAACACTGGAGTGGGTTGCCATTTCCTTCTCCAATGCATGAAAAAGAAAAGTGAAAGTGAAGTCGCTCAGTTGTGTCCGACTCTTAGCGACCCCATGGACTGCAGCCTACCAGGATCCTCTGTCCATGGGATTCTCCAGGAGTGGGGTGCTATTGCCTTCTCCGTTCAACCTCCCTCCATCCATATAAAGTTCAGGTAGTCTCCCTTACTTATTAACAAGAGTATAAACTTATTTTTGTTTTAAACTTTGAAATAATGTTGTTTTAATTGACAGTGCGTACAATACATAAATGGTTAATGTGGCTACTAAATAGCAATTCTTCTTTACTCTGTTAATCAGAACACTGCTAGAGTACTTAATTCATTCTGGGTACAGCCTTTCAAAAGGAATATAAAGAGAAAGACATTCAGGCGAGTGACTAGAATTTTGAAGAAACTAAAAATATGTGTGATGTGCAGCAGAGCTTGCTATTGTCACAGTTCATGTTCTTTTTCTTTTGGGCCCAGTGCTATATCATATTTCCTAGTCTCCCTTGCAGTTAGGTATGGCTATGTGAGGTTCAGCCAATGGAACGTTAAAGGAAATGATGTGTATCACTTTCAGACCAGGCACAAGAAAGGGCCAGTCCTTTCAGCTGGGTGGAATGAAAACAATCTGGAGAGCCACGTGATGAAAATGAGCATGCTCTCCCAGTCTGAGTGTCTGGAAGGATTACGTGGGGGAGGGTACACCTGTCACTCCAGTCATTTACCTGATATTGTAAGTGAGCAAGAAATAAACTTCCACTGTATTTAAAAATCCTAAGAAGTATATCTTATCATAGAAGAACTGTTTAGTGTGAAGAAGCCTGGGTTAGAGTGAGGAAATAGAAATGAATGCAAAAGCATGTTCAAACATACAAAGCGCTTGCCATGATGAAGACAGATTAGACAAGTTCTCTGTACCTGGGAAACAAATGGAGATTAAGAATGGAAGCCTCTCAAAAAAAGCTGATTTTTTTAGGAGTCAGAATTAACAAAAAGAATTGTGAAGGTGTTACTACACAAAAGAAAGAATTTAGAGTCCAGAACTAGGTGATTAAATTAGAAACTTTAAGGACTCTTACCATCCTAAGAATCTAGACTTAACATACACTTAATATTCATTTCCCAATTTATTCAGTTCTTAGTTGAATAATTCACAAATACTAAAGCTCCCATCAGGAACATAACCTGGCCCTTTGATAGCTCCCTGGCATCAATCCCTTCTCGGCCTTTCCCTCCCTCTGCCCTAGTCACTCTAGACTTTCTGCGATTTTTCTAACACATCAGACACACTTTTGCTTTGGGGCTTTTATACTTGCAAATGCAAGAAACCTTTGTTCCTCTGCCAGGAACCTTTGTCCCTCAGATACCCAAATGGGCCACTACTTCGCCTTTTCCAAGTATTTGCTCAAATGCCATCTTCTTAGTGAGGCTAACCCAGCAAATTTAACACTGTGACTGTACCACACTCTTCTGGCACTGCTTAGCTACATTTTTCTCCATAGTAATAGGTTAGTATTGTATTTTATTTTTGTTTGTCTTTCCCCCAACTAAAATGTAAGCCCTAGGAGGATATAGATTTTTGTCTAAATTGTTCAGTGTTATATTTCCGATGTCTATAACCATGTCTGTTATAGAATAAGTGCTCAAAAGTATTTTAAGTTAAATATTTGAATTTATCTTCCTAATAGTGTTCTATAAACTGTACATCAATTCTGTTAAAGGTATGGAAAAACCATATATACACTCTCACACACAGAAGCCTACAATATGCTTATTATGTACTCTGGGGATAGAGAAGTGGAAAAAAAGTCCCTGACTTCACATATTTAACATTCTGCTAGGAGAGACAGAGTCAAACAAATTAATATGTCAAGTAGTGACAAAAATAAACCAGAGGGGTGGGATGAGGGTGGGAGGGAGGCTTAAAAGGGAAAGAATATACATATACATATAGCTGATTCATGTTTTTGTACAGCAGAAACTAACACAACACTGAAAAGCAATTATACTCCAATTGAAAAATAAACAAACTAATTGAAAAAAAAAGCAGAGTAAGGGAAAAGACAGTGATAGGCAGAGGTGTTCCTGCAATAAGAGAACAGTATTATAAGCAGAAATAGAACAAAGCTGGTCAGTGGTAGTTGTCGAAATTGGCACAAATTTGAAGGACAGTAGTTTGGTACTGTTAAAAATGTCAAGTGTGCATACCCTTCAACTAAGCTATAGTTAGTCCACTTTTATGAATGTATGTTAAAAAAAAATCCACATGGTAATATTTATATGATTTAAAACCCAAAAATGCTCACTGTAGCAGTTCAACAGAAAAAAATTAGAAAATAGCTGAAATCCTATCCATAAGGATTTGGACAAATAAAATTATGGTATAGCAATACAACAGCAAAGGCTATGGTGCTCTTAAAATAAATAAGACTTACATATTAAAAAACACATAAGATACATAAAGTAGTTACGGAATAGTAATGTATCCTATTCCATTTAGAGAAAAAAAGTTATAAAGTGGTTTCACTATGTGTGCTAAGTCACTTCAGTCATGTCCTACTCTGTGCAACCCTATGGACTATAGCCCACCAGGCTCCTGTGTCCATGGGATGGATTCTCCAGGCAAAAACAGTGGAGTGGGTTGCCATGCTCTCCTCCAGGGGATCTTCCTGACACAGGAATCGAACCTATGTCTCTATGTCTTCTGCACTGGCAGGAAGGTTCTTTACCACAGGCGCCACCTGGAAAGCTCTGGTCTCGCTATACATGTACACAACAGATGCTGACACATGTGGTGCCCAACAAACATATGTATCAAATAGCTAGCAATGGTATCTTTAATTAGGAAAACTTTTCCTTATAATTTTATTCACCTCTTTAGCACTTGAATTTTTTCCCCATAAATTCCTAATAGTTTCTGAATATCTCTTTTTAAATTGTATTGATTATGAATATCCCATTCTAAAGCATAATGATTTCTCCCACAAATTACCTCTTCTGGTAGAGTGGAGTGGGGTTTGTCAGAAGTGGCAAGTAGTAAAACTGGGGCAAAAGACGGAATATTCTGTAATAATGTGGTAAACGTGGCTTTGAGTGTTGGTCCAACTATTTCCCACCACAAGTGAATGTGAGGAACATACACTATACTTGGTGCTGTTCTCTTAGCTTCACGAATCACCTAGTAGAGAGAGAGAACAATTACATACACTTACAGAGTCAGCACATTAGAAGTGTGCTTTTTAAATCTAGAACAATTTAACTTCCCAGAACTGTCATATAAAACCCTTAAGTTTAAAAAATGTTTCCCCCAATCCTACCATCTTGTTTTTAAATGTTTTTATAAAAGTTTCATTTTTAGAAAAACATAATTGCTTCAAGCAATTAGAAAACAGCTCAAGAAATCTAAAAGACTTTTCTGTTATGGCAACCAAGGTTAAATATAAAAATACATAAAACACGTTTACAAACTTTTAATATAACTATAGCAAAAAAGAAGCAGCAGAATATTTGCATACTTTTTGCATAGCCATCACTGTTTTAAGTACTTTACTCATTTAATTCTCACAACAGTCATGTAAGTACAGTATTGATTTTTCCATTTTGCAAATGGGGAAAATGGGGCAGAGAGATTTAATAAACTTTACTAAGTCACATAGCAATTAAGAGGTGGAATAATTAAGCAGTTAGGTATGGTTCTATTTTGAAAACCTGAAGTCAGAAATCAGAAAGACCAAAAAACACAATACAAAAAAGAATGAAGCAATTCTAGACTTTGTCTCTGGAAGACTACTTCACCTTACAGCTTATTTGTCTGGGCAACAGTGAATTACCTGGGCACATGTTTCTTCAGGAGATGTAGCACTGACTCCAAAAAGAACAGGAATGTCTAAAGTGTATACTGCAAATTTTTCCAAAGCATGGATGACAGCTGGTGCTAAATGAGAACCTTGCCCAAATCCTGGTTCGCCCACTATCAGCATTCTTGGTCGAAAAGACATAGGTTGATAACAGGCATTTCTGAAAGAAATGAATAATAACCTATGTTTTAGGAAAAAAAGCTTAAATTTCTCTCCCAATTATCAATTATGAACTTTAGGCCAAAAGTTTTGACAATATGGCCAGTCAATTATAGCAGCATGATTCATGTGGCTTTTGGAAATACTCGAACTTTATAGATTTTTAGGAATACTTTATAGTTTCTAAGATCATGACAACTGTAACAAAATATTTTCTAATATTTTAATTTAAAAAAAAGTAAATTAGCTGGCATCCTTTATCTTCTCAAGCATAATTTCATTTAGTTTTAGGGAATTCACACAAGANATATAAATTTTCAAGGGAAATGTACCTATTCAAATGAAGAAAATTAAAATTTTCTTTTGCCTTATTAAAGGATTTTTGAGAAAGTCCATTTTTGTATACTGATGGAACATCATCATCACTGTATGCCAAGTCACTTTCTAAGAGAGGACAAGAAATATCTGTAAAGCAAGCAAAAAAAGTGTACATTAGTAGCTTTTCTCAATTACAAAGTGCATCTTCACATAATGCTTCAGTTAGCAATTCCCATGAGATTTTTTTTTCAAAAAAGTTTGTGTACATATAAATAACAAGCATTTTTAAAATGCACTTCAAACTTAAAGGAAGTCTAGGGCAATCTGTGAAGTAAACTTCCTTCATATATCTAGGAAAAGCATGACCAAATTCCTTTCAAGAGGCTCTTTCATAAAGAAACATTACTGAGATGTACAAAATATTTAGTTTTACTGACTATGAAAACTAAACAGTCAATCTTCATACCAGAGTCTAACGCTGCACTTGTTCTGGTTTCCGCATGTGGAAATACTCTCTGCAGGGCTTCTAGGATCTTGTGAACGGTGCTCTGCAGCAGTGGTTTCACAATGGTGGACAGTGCCTGCCCAGGTGACGTCACAGCTCTCTGGGAGGCTGGTATCATCTTTTGCATAGCTACCTCAAAGTCCTTAGCTGAGATATTAATTGAAGAGAGATCCAACTGCAGTTTCTCACTAGTGGTATAGATCTGTGGGTAGCGTCGACGCAGAGCACATAAAGCAGCTTCAGAGCATATTGACTTGATATCTGCACCACAGTATCCTATCCAAGGCAACCAAAACAGAAAAAAAACTTAAAGTAAATCACCACCATATTAAGCAAGACGATGGTTAAAAGAAAGTTAAAGATCAGCCTAGCAATATAGTAGGAAAATATTTAGGAGTAATAAGGCTAAAATGTCTCTCACCCCCTCAGTGGACTCACATGGTTGATAATAACCCCTAACAAATCAATCAACTTTTGAGAGTGAAATATGCAAGCACTAAAAGCAGAGTGCAGGGGTCAAGAGCATGAGTTTTGAAATCAGATCATCAGGATCAAATTCCAGTTTGTCTTTTACTAGATGTGTGATCTTTTTAGAGAATCATTTATGCTTTCTCAGCCATTTCTATATCTGTAAAATAGGAATAAAGCTACCTACTTCATAGGATTGATGTAAGAGTTACCTGAAATAGCTTATGTAGAATATTTAACAGGATAATTAGAAAAATGTAAACAGCAAAAGATCTAACTTCATTCTCAAATTGTTTGACAGGCAAGATGTTAAGTACCTCTATATGGTATCTAGGACTTTATAAGAAAACATGCCACAAATTATAAATAAGAAACAAATCTAACTTTGTATTTCTTTAAACAAGAAACGAGGTTTCTTTAAACCTTGGCAAAACTACTTGTTCCATCTCTGAAATGCATGTAATATTTCTTTTAATACTTAAAGCAATGTTTACCAACACAGTTCTCTGCTAGTTCTTCCAGAAACACGTCCAGTGGTTTAGGATTCCAATCCCTTGTGTGAATTTTTAGAATTTCTTTTCGAGCCTACAAACAAAAACAATTTTTCTATAATAATACAGTGCTATTCTGATTAGGGTAACTTTAAGATAATTGGGTTATCTAAAAATACAAACAGAAATATGAAACAGTAAAAATGGAAAAAATGATATATTTGTATGAGCTTAAGAAATTTATATTAAATAAGACTGCATTTTTAGTGTTCAAGTTCTAGTCATCACAAATGTGAATGAGAAAAATTAACTAACTACTGTATTATTATTTATTCTGGTACATATTAAAAACTGTTGAGTACTGACAGCTCTACCCATATTTTCATACTTGGTTCTCAAAATATTCAGCAGCTTTAAAGTAACTGGGTAGAATTACATGGTTGTATCCATGAAAAAGTCTAATGAACTGGCTAAGGACTGACTGTGAGGCCATGTGTTCTGAATCAGAATAAAGTTATATGATTAACAAGCAAAGGCTGTGCTTGGGGTGGCGGGGAGGGTACGGAGGTGCACGTCTAGGGATTCCCTGGTCCAGTGTTTGGGACTCAACACTTTCATTGTCATGAGCCTGGGTTAAAATCCTGGTTGGAGAACGAAGATGCCACAAGGTATGCATTCCCCAAAATAATAAATAAATAAATAAAATAAAACATTATCCGAATTCTTTTCTTTAAATAATGCCTCTCTAAAAATATATACATACCTGTTTGAATGTTAATCATACAACTTTGCTTCAGACCATACAAAACTCAGCCTTCAAATCTGCACTATACTAAGACTTGTTCAAGATAAGCACAATCAATTTTGTCAAAATTTGAGTGATGCTAAATTCTTACATCTTTATCAGGTAGGCTAAATAGGAATTCTCTGTCAAAACGACCAGGCCTCCGTAAAGCAGGATCAATAGAATCCAGTCTGTTGGTAGCACCAATGACCACAATTTCTCCTCTGCTGTCCAATCCATCCATAAGAGCTAGCAAGGTGGAAACAATTGAACTAAATTTAAAAATAAGAGAGAAGAGATTAACTATATAGAAGCCAAATACATCATTTCTTTGTGAAGATTTAATACATTAAACGTGTGAATAAATTTTCTCTGTGCATCCCACTATTTTCAATAGACTTTTAAAAAAGAAAATCTGTAAAATAACATACTACATGGCACACAGACATTTACAATCAATGGAAAACACACTTCCTAGAATGCTACAAATGGACCGTGGAAGCCGTTTCATAAAGCACAGTTTCACAGAGAACTCTGGAGTTCTCAAACAAGGATACAAAAAAAAAAAAAAAAATACAAGTATTAGGCAGATAAACAGAAACTTAAAAAAAAAAAAGCTTCAAAACTTCATTGTGTACACATTATCAAAGGAAGCCAAAGTAAAACAGAATATACTGGACTGTGATTGCTTCTAGGTCTTTTTAGTGCCCAGAGACAGGAATTATTTTTTTCTTTAAAAATAAATTTCATCATGAGTTCACACTGATATTCCAATTCAAATAAAGATGCAAAGGTTTTAATTTAACTTATTTTATATTTGCAACCCCTTTCTCTTGGGCTAAAAAATCTTAATTTTCTAATGTATTCACATAATTACTTATTTACATTATCCTACAATATTATCAGAAACAATAAGATACAGAATATAGTTTAATCATGGTCAATGTGCTAACTTCTAAAAAAGCTTAATTTAGCAAAAACGTTTTTCTCTAAAATTTTTTAAGTCTTTGGAAGAAAACCAAAAAACTTGTATGATAAAATTTCTCTTAAAAAAACACATATTTGAAATGGTAAGTGCTTGCTAAAATTATTCTGTATTTGTTGCTGAAATTTCTCCAATCCCTTTTAGAATTATTCCAAACTACCGTAGTTACTCAACTGCTTGACTGAGAAGTGATGGTGCTAGTGTTATTCCTATTAACACAATGAATACAGTATAGCTGATGCTGAAATGAGTCACATCTAAAAAGTGTGCATCATTATTGGTAGGTATGAGCACACACAACTATTTTTATCAAACAGGAGTAAACATTCTAACTTACTTAGAGCAACAAATAAAATTCTACAGCATCAAGTCAAAGAAGGGTATAACAACACAGTAAATGTTGTTAGGCATTAGAAAAGCCAAAACCTACATATCATTCATATTTTTACATCTTGTTCCTCTTTTACAACATCTATGGTAAAAAAATAATACTGGCATTATGAAGGCATGCAAACATTTGCTTTTGGGTATCTCAAATTAATTAAGTAGTTACATTTAAGAAGAAGGTCTGAAGAACTGAAGATGAACTAGGACTAAAGTAATTTAGATTCAAGTTGAGGCAGTGCCACTAATGAAAACTGCTCCCTTGGGTACACAGTTATCACGGGGGAGATGCAATTTTCTCATTCTGAAAATGAGGAAGTTGAGCTAGTATTAGAAACTTAAACTAGTGGTCATACACTAAGATATATTTTGCTTGGCTCAGGTAGTGCCTTTAAAGCATCTGAACTAGTTAGCAACATCTAAAAGATAGTTAACATACATAAAATTTAAGAAAGAGAAAACTTATTCTTCAAATCTGAGTCAGCTTTTGCACTTCAATAATTGGCTGGAGCTAAAAGCAACTGGCTATGGTCTGATGACTGGACATTCAGAAACATTTCACTGACCCACTCTTAGCACTGGCCTGCCTCACTCATTTTATCTGCCTTTATTTACCTCACTGGGCCAGTGGGCATTTAAGTCTGTATCACAAGTTAAATCTATAACCAATATTGTGTTTGAGAACATCCTACCATTTAGAACAGGTTCATTTTTCTTTTTTGTACTATACATTGGTTTCTACTACCAAACAACTGGTTTATAAAGTTTCTAACTGTTTAACATTCTATCCCTCTTGCAACATTAATACAGCTCAGAATATAGGGAGAAAAGCAGAAGTACCATCAAGCAAGTTTTACCTGTGAATTTGATCTTGCCGGCTTGATCGTACTGGGGCCAGACCATCAATTTCATCAAAGAAAATAATTGATGGGCGCATCTGATAGGCCTAGAAAGCAGTCCAGTGATTGCATGCTATCATGAAAGACTTCAAATACGTAGACTCAATATAAACCACTTTAAATTCATTCCTACTTGTGTTTAACAAGTTTTAAAAAATATAACTGTAAATTCAAGAATTGTGTTTTAAGGATTCAGACTAAATTATTAACAGGGTGTGATTTAAGTTTATTTGTATATTCAGCTGGAAATATTCAAAATACATACTCCACTGGTTATGTCCCTTAGATTTCATATAGCTATAATTATTGGGACACACAAAAAAATCTATAGAAGACCAACTGTCAAAGCAAAACAAAGAACAGAAGACAGTGACACAGCCTTCCTCCATGTCAGGATGAGAAAACATTTAACAAGATGCTGTAGTTTAAAATCAATTTCAGTAAAATTAAAATTAAAAAAGCCTCAGTGAATTTTACAAAGAGATATCATTTGCAGCAATATGCCTCAGTAGATCAGAATGTATTATCTTATAACTAACTGTCAATACATCTGGGATATGAAACTGAAAGTCACTCAGGCAGAGCAAATCTTCAGCTTGCGTAGTGAAACATAAACTCCCTAGTGTTCTCTCTTTATGAAAATATCACTTTCTCTAGATACAAGACCTAAGACTCCAAAGAATTTAGACCCAATTATTCTTTTCTCTTTTCTCTCTAAAACTGTTCATCATAAGTTGGTGTAATCAAGACATACAAAGGAAAATAATCTAGAAACATTATATTTTTGACATAATTATTTTGAGTCTATTTCTATGAAAAGTGATTAAATGCAAACTTTATCCAATCCTTACAGACTCAATCTACATTGATTATAGATCTATATAGGCAAATTTTAATATCATACCTGATCAAATAGCAATCGCAGCTGTCTCTCAGATTCTCCTACCCACTTACTCAGACAATCGGCACCTTTCCTCATGAAAAATGCTACTCTTTTATCCCCTTGACTGCACTCATTGGCAAGTGCTCTAGCAACCAGAGTTTTTCCAGTTCCAGGTGGACCATAAAACAAACAACCTCTGTAAAAGAATAAGTATTATTTTAGCACTACATTAAAAAATAGGCTAAACAAAATTAGAGATCAATTTCATGAATATAATTAGTGAATAAGAAAGTAAACAAGACAACTGAAACATTTCAATACACAAAGCACAACTTAAAACCTGGGATTAATATTCATACTACAAAATGAATATACTGAAACTAAATAAACTATTTGAAACATTTTCTTTTATTCATTCAAATTTGTTCATATTACCTTATCTTGCAAAAAAGGTATGATTGACAGTTTACTTTTATAACATATCAGTGGGAAGAATAGCAGATTTCAAGTATCATCCTTGGTCTGAGTGCCAGTAACACAACACCAAAAGTTTTGCAAGAAAATGGTGGGAATGACCATGAGACAAAGTAGGATAAAGAGAGAAACTGAAGTAGTAGCTGGGTGATAGGGACCAGGACAACGTAAACAACTCACAATAATTTTTGGTGATATCACTGCACTGTCATGGGGTAATGCAGTTTTTTCACCTATTCCCAAAGTTATTCACTGATCTCATGGCAGAATTCTGAGAAAATGAGTTATATTCATACTCTTTGTAGAAATGATCATGTAACTGCTCCTTAACTATCTAATAGGATATCTCAAAAAAACAGAAACGACAGAATAAGAATGGCCAAATAAACAAAAAAGTGATGGATGAAATAAATCTATTAAAAGTCAAGGATAAAACATAAAAGAAAAATTAAGAGAATTCCCTGGCAGTCTAGTGGGTATGATTCAGCACTTTCACTGCAAGGGTCTGGGTTCAATCCCTGGCTGAGGAACTAAGATCCTGCAAACCCTGCAGCACAGTCAAAATGAAAATAATAGGAAACGGACATAATCAAATGCAGATGGGGGAAAAATTGTTTAGAAAACAATCAGAATTTAAATGGAATAAATCAGCGATTTCAATGGACAAAAGCCAAGACAGAAACAGATTTTTAAAAATATATTTATTGGGCCAATAGTTTTATTTGTGAGATTATTTTAAAGAAAAAAGGATTCCCATAAAGAGGAAGCAATGGAGATGTTCATGGTACTGATTATCTGTAATAACAAAAACTTAGGAGAAAACAAAATAGTCGGCAATAGCACAATCAATTAAATAAAATATGATACATCCACAAAACAGAGTATCATTCAGCCATTAAAATGGAAAGAGAGCATACCATATAAAAACAGTTTACACAATCATATTTTGATTTTTTTATGAGCAGAAATGTACGAAAGTAGAAATGAAGAGAAAAAAATGAAAGGAACTGGTCTACTTTTTTAAATAGAAGTACAGCCGATATACAGTATTAACTAAGTTAGAGATGTAAAATAGTGATTTACAATTTTTAAAGATTATATTCCATTCAGCTTTTATAAAATATCTGCTTGATTCCCCACTTTGTATAATATATCCTGGTAGATTCTTTTATACCTGACAGTTTATACCTAATCCCCTTCTCAGCTCCGGCTCCCTGCTGGTAATCATCAGTTTGTTCTCTGTATCTGTGAATCTACTTTTCTTCTCATATTCACTATTCACATAAAAGTGATATGTGTATTTGCCTTTCTCTGGCATTTCACTCAGCAAAATGGCCTCCAGTCCATCCGTGTCGCTGAGAATGGCAGTATTTCACTCTCTCTTATGGCTCAGTAGTGCTCCACTGCGAACGTATTAATATATACCACGTTTCTTTATCCATTCATTTGCTGATGTGGACACTTAGGCTGCATCTGTATCTTAGCAATTATAAATAATACTGCCATGAACACTAGGGTGCCTGTGTGTTTTCCGAATTAGTGCTTTTTTGGGACATATATCCAACAGTGGAATTACTGGTGTATGACGGTAGCTCTATAATTTTTTGAGAAACCTTCATACTGTTTCTCACAGTGGCAGCACCAATTTACATTCCCACCAACAACATATAAGGGCTTCCTTTTCTCCACATCCTCGCCAACATTTATTATTTGTCCTTTTGACGATAGCCATCCTGACAGGTATGAGGTAATACCTCATTGTGGTTCTGATTTTCATTTCCCTGATGATTAGTATCTTTTCCTGTGCCTGTAGGCCACGTGCATGTCCCCTTGGACAAACATCTATTCAATTCTTCTGGTGATTTTTTAATCAGATTGTTTCACTGATGTTGAGTTGTATGAACTTTTTATATATGTTGGATATTTATCCCTTATCAGTTATATCATTTGCAAATATTTTCTTCTATACGTTGCCTTTCTGTTTTGTTAGTGGTTTCCTTTGCTGTGAAAAAGCGTAAAATATAATTAGGTCCCATTTATTTATTTTGGTTTCATTTTAGGAGATGAATCCAAAAAAATATTGCTGTGATTTACGTTGAAAGTTCTATTTCTCCTACGTTTTCCACTAGGAGTTTTATGGTTTTTGGTCTTAAAGTTAGTCTACTTTGAGTTTATTTTTGTATATGATGTTAGAGAATGTCATAATTTGTCATTGTTGCTTTAATTTACTAAACCACTTTTTTTTTTTTTTTTTTTGCCACAACCTTGGTTTGTGGGATCTTAGCTCTCTGACCAAGGATTGAACCCAGGCCCCTGGAGTGAGAGCATGAAGTCCTAACCACTAGATTGCCAGGAATTCCCCAAAATTCACTAAATGACTTTAATTAGGTACTTTCAACATGTCCTGTCATCATTAAATCATTATTTAATATTCTATATTTTTTATTAATTTTTAAAAAATTCACCAATGTTTAACTATAATTGATTTATGCTTCAATTTAACTAAAATGATTTATGCTTTAAAAAGCCTACAAACTTTTAAAAGTTTACTTAAATCAATGTTTCCATAGAGGGAGTCAGGGAGAAAAATTATAAAAGGAAAAGAAAATCAGGAACTAGGGTTTAAAAATTGGTTAAGTAAAGTATAAAAACTAGAAGAAAGAAGATAAAAAAAGGATGGTGATTAAAATTTTAAAAAGGATAGTGATAACAAAAAATCCTTACCCTCCTGTCACCAAAACAGCAAATATTAAAGTTGGTGGGGAAAGGAGAGATATAAAAGAGAAAATACAATTATATTATATATGGCTCGATTGCAAAAACATATATATATATAGGCATAAAGCAAACACTGAAAATTGATTCAGTAAGTTTATATGTGTACAAATAAACTACTGAAAGTATTAAGGAAGGGGAATAAATATTTATGTATGGAGGGTAGGGAAAGTAAAGGAGCCAAATAGCCAACTGTTCATTCTTAGAAGTCTATAAATTGTGTCTAAAAATAGAAAAATGAAGGACTTCCCCGGTGGTTCATAGTGTGGCCAAAAGACAGAAACAAATTTAAAAAACAGAAAAATTAAAATGAAGGGTTGAAGAGGGCCTACCCTATTTTTGTAAATTTTTCTTTGTGAAACTTACGGTGCTATTTGACTTTTAAAGTTATGTATATATATAATCAACTATGTGCACATGGGCGCTCAGTTGTGTCTGATTCTTTGCCATCCCACAGACTGTAGCCCTCCAGGCTCCTCTGTCCATGGATATACTTCAGTACAAAATAAAAATACATAGATTAAAAAATTATGTGCAGGTATGCACTTACAATTACTACATCATTCTGCTTGACCTCCCAATTGTATGTAATTATTTTATGCCCTTATAAAATAATAATTTATATTGTTAAGTTAATCATGTTCCCATTATAGCTTGCAGTTATAATTATCTTTTATTTTTTATCTGGCTATTGATTGTGAAAACTGATAAACATCTTTTACTATTGTG
>SJYQ01009700.1:76421-94434 GCA_006410935.1 Redunca redunca | reverse complement strand
GAAAAAAGAGCATGTAAGATAGGAATTTTACTAAATGTATGAAAAGTCACGAGAAATGATTTTTTTAATGGAGAATCTATTTTGAAACCATTTTTGATCTTAAACATTGAGAAAGTAAAAATACTCAAATCACCCAGGACCTTGCAAGGGCAAGTATAACAAATGACTCTAGACCTGGAAATTTTCGAGAGAGAGGCGGTTTCTGGACATAGCACAGGAAAGATTTTAGCTAAAATAAAATGTATAATTAAATTACCTTGGAGGTTGAATTTTGAATTTTTCAAAGACTTCTGGATAAAGTAATGGAAATACTACCATTTCTTTTAGAGCTGCAATATGATTAGACAAGCCACCAACACTATCAAATCGTACCTGTTAACAGAAGGGAAACATTGACATTCTGAGATTTGGGAGTCAAAGCTAAAATTTTATTCCATTCTTAAATTATAGCCAAGCCACACGTACTGAGTAACAGTAACTTAACAGGAACAACTGAGCAACAGTTGTGGCCTAAAGATTTAAAAAAAAAGAAAAGGTTCTACAAACATAAAAATTTCTTATAAAACACTGCTTTCTTTTTAAATTTTAAACTAATACATCTCAGACTGTACTCACTGAAGAATCTAGTTGCATTGGATCAACATCTGCAAGGCTTGCTCCGATTTTCATTCGATCTTTATAAATTCCTTTTAATTCATCTTTGCGAAAATTTAGTGGGAGGCACCTAAGATTACAAACCCCAAATATTCATCAAACATCACTTTCCTCCCCCAAATTCCATGTTAGAATATAGACATTTTTCTTAAGAATTAAAAAAATTCCAAATGGAGTAATCATGAGATTATGTGTTTTGAGTTCCTCCTTTTCTTTACTAGTTGAGAACTTCAGTGTTAGAAATATTTACATCTGAAGGCTTATTATTAAAGATATACAATCTAATGAAAATATCACAAGATACCACAGCAACATAAAGTAATTCATGGTTGAGAATTCAGGAAGCATCAACATACATTATAATGATAGTGTCTGACCTACAGACACTTTACCATTTGCTGGACACAGTTGTTTTTGTTTAGGTGCTAAACAAGTACAAGGTCATTAAATCCTCACAATACTCTTACAACATAGGTATTTTTATTAATCCCATTTTAAAAGAAAGCCAAGGCACAGAAAGGTTAACTGTCTTGCCCAGGATCACACAGATAGTATAACTGCAGATCTAGGAATCAAACCTAAGCAGCCTGACTCCAGATCCGCCACCACCATGCTATTATACCTCTCAGCAAAATATGCAGAGCCCACCAGCGCCTGGATCCATGTCAATCTTTTCAAGCAAGAGTGAATCACTACTTTCCTAATTACTTTCAAAAACACTTACAGTAGGTTACAAAAAAAATATACCTAGAAAAACCTCTTGTTTTATAGATGGAAAAATGAAAACGCTCATGTTAAAAGTTAAGATACTTGTACAAGATTGCCTAAGCAAAGAATCCCTGCTACTACTAAATACAAGTAAAAGCACACCGTCTTCTCCCCAAATGACAATTCTTGCTAGTTTCAAATTCGGTAAGAAATTTATACTGCCAAGCCTAAGATGGAAAAGTTTTCAATTGTGGCTTTTAAAAAGGTATTTCTTAAGTAATTCTTAATAGAACTGCATAATATAAAAGTCATAGGACTAAATGCACATTTCTATAAAATGAAGGCAAGTACATAACTTTTGAATGATCTAACTCATTGTTGTCCAACAGAAATGAAATGCACACCAAAATGTATTAACCACACTAAAGAGTATACTATTAGTTTTAATAATGTATTTTATATGTCTCAGTTCAGTCCAGTCACTCAGTTGTGTTCAACTCTTTGCGACCCCATGGACTGCAGCACTCCAGGCCTCCCTGTCCACTGCCAACTCCCAGAGTTTACTCACTCACGTCCATTGAGTCGGTGATGCCATCCAGCCATCTCATCCTCTGTCGTCCCCTTCTCCTGCCTTCAATCTTTCCCAGCATCAGGGTCTTTTCCAATGAGTTAGTTCTTCACACCACATGGCCATAAGTATTGGGAGTTTCAGCTTTAGCATCAGTCCTTCCAATGAATATTCAGGACCAGTTTCCTTTAGGATGGACTGGCTGGATCTCCTTGCAGTCCAAGGGACTCTCAAGAGTCTTCTCCAACACCACAGTTCAAAAGCATCAATTCTCTGACGCTCAGCTTTCTTTATAATCCAACTCTCACATCCATACATGACTACTGGAAAAACCATTGCTTTCACTAGATGGACCTTTGTTGGCAAAGGAATGTCTCTGCTTTTTAATATGCTTTCTAGGTTGGTCATAGCTTTTCTTCCAAGGAACAAGTGTCTTTTAATTTCATGGCTACATTCACCATCTGTAGTCATTTTGGAGCCCCCCAAAATAAAGTCTGACACTGTTTCCCCATCTATTTCCCACGAAGTGATGGGACTGGATGCCATGATCTTCGTTTTCTGAATGTTGAGCTTTAAGCCAACTTTTTCACTCTCCTCTTTCACTTTTATCAAGAGGCTCTTTAGTTCTTCTTCACTTTCTGCCATAAGGGTGGTATCATCTGCATATCTGAGGTTATTGATATTTCTCCTGGCAATCTTGATTCCAGCTTGTGCTTCCTCCAGCCTAGCGTTTCTCATGATGTACTCTGCATATAAGTTAAGTAAGCAAGGTGACAATATGCAGCCTCGATGTACTCCTTTCCCTATTTGGAACCAGTCTGTTCCATGTCTGGTTCTAACTGTTGCTTCCTGACCCACATACAGATTTCTCAAGAGGCAGGTCATGTGGTCTTACATTCCCATCTTTTTAAGAATTTTCCAGTTTGTTGTGGTCCACACAGTCAAAGGCTTTGGCATAGTCAACAAAGCAGAAGTTTTTCTGGAACTCTTGCTTTTTCAATGATCCAACAGATGCTGGCTCTTTGATCTCTGGTTCTTCTGCCTTTTCTAAATCCAGCTTCTTGAACATCTGGAAGTTCACGGTTCATGTACTGTTGAAGCCTGGCTTGGAGAATTTTGAGCATTAACTTTACTAGCGTGTGAGATGAGTGCAATTGTACAGTACTTTGAGCATTCTTTGGCATTGCCTTTCTTTGGAACTGGAATGAAAACTGACCTTTTCCAGTCCTGTTGGCCACTGCTGAGTTTTCAAATTCGCTGACATACTGAGTGCAGCACTTTCACATCATCATCTTTTTGGATTCGAAACAGCTCAACTGGAATTCCATCACCTCCACTAGATTTGTTCGTAGTGATGCTTCCTAAGGCCCACTTGACTTCACAATCCAGGATGTCTGGCTTTAGGTGAGTAATCACACCATCGTGGTTATCTGGGTCATTGTGATCTTTTTTGTATAGTTCCTCTGTGTATTCTTGCCACCTCTTCTTAATATCTTCTGGTTCTGTTAGGTCCATACCATTTCTGTTCTTTATTGTGCCCATCTTTGCATGAAATGTTCCCTTGGTATCTCTAACTTTCTTGAAGAGATCTCTAGACTTTCCCATTCTATTGTTTTCTTCTATTTCTTTGCACTGATCACTGAGGAAGGCTTTCTTATCTCTCCTTTCTATTGTTTGGAACTCTAAATTCAAATATCTTTCCTTTTCTCCTTTGCCTTTTGCTTCTCTTCTAGTCATAGATATTTGTAAGGCCTCCTCAGACAACAATATGTCTCGATATATCTCAAATATTTCATCACACAAAATCAATATTTAAAAAATTGACATAATTTACACTCTCTTTTTTTGTACTCAGTCTTTGAAATCCAAGAGTGTATTTTTTACAAAATTAGATAGTAAATCTCAATTCAGATGAGCTATGGATACATTTTAAGTGTCATATGTGGCTGGCTAGTAGCTAGCATACTGAATGCTGTGTTAAGTTGCTTCAGTCATGTCTGACTTTTTGCGACCCTTTGGACTGTAGCCTACCAGGCTCCTTTTTCAAGGATTTTCCAGGCAAGAATACTGGAGAGGATTGCCATTTCCTCCTTCATGGCAACTTCCTGACCCAGGGATCAAATGCACGGCTCCTACATCACAGGCAGATTCTTAACTGCTGAGCCACCAGGGGAAGCCCAGCATACTGAATAGAACAGAGCTAACTCTTGAAAAATCTGTATGCAGGTCAGGAAGCAACAGTTAGAACCGGATATGGAACAACAAACTGGTTCGAAATAGGAAAAGGAGTACGTCAAGGCTATATATTGTCACCCTGCTTATTTAACTTATATGCAGAGTACATCATGAGAAACGCTGGACTGGAAGAAACACAAGCTGGAATCAAGATTGCCGGGAGAAATATCAATAACCTCAGATATGCAGATGACACCACCCTTATGGCAGAAAGTGAAGAGGAACTCAAAAGCCTCTTGATGAAAATGAAAGAGGAGAGTGAAAAAGTTGGCTTAAGGCTCAACATTCAGAAAATGAAGATCATGGCCTCTGGTCCCATCACTTAATGGCAAATAGATGGGGAAACAGTGGAAACAGTGTCAGACTTTGTTTTTGGGCTCCAAAATCACTGCAGATGGTGACTGCAGCCATGAAATTAAAAGACGCTTACTCCTTGGAAGAAAGTTATGACCAACCTAGATAGTATATTCAAAAGCAGAGACATTACTTTGCCGACTAAGGTCCGTCTAGTCAAGGCTATGGTTTTTCCAGTGGTCATGTATGGATGTGAGAGTTGGACTGTGAAGAAGGCTGAGCGCCGAAGAATTGATGCTTGTGAATTGTGGTGTTGGAGAAGACTGTTGAGAGTCCCTTGGACTGCAAGGAGATCTAACCAGTCCATTCTCAAGGAGATCAACTCTGGGATTTCTTTGGAAGGAATGATGCTAAAGCTGAAACTCCAGTACTTTGGCCACCTCATGCGAAGAGCTGACTCATTGGAAAAGACTCTGATGCTGGCAGGAGGAGAAGGGGACAACAGAGGATGGGTGGATGGCATCACTGACTCGATGGACGCAACTCTGTGTGAACTCCGGGAGTTGGTGATGGACAGGGAGGCCTGGCGTGCTGCGATTCACGCGGTCGCAAAGAGTCGGACACAACTGAGCAACTGAACTGAACTGAACATGATTTAAAAAACACATAGAACTTAGGATATAAAAAAATGATTGGTTTGCATGCCCCTTCAATATGTTCTAGTCACTTTATCAAACGTTTTCTACCCTACAAATATTGCATTGTTAGAATCCAAGCACTGAATTATTCATTTACCCCTCCATATCCATAAAATGGGAATTTCTGCCGTTTCTATGATTATTGTGAAAAATCAAATGAGCTGATTTAGTATGTCTGAACTTATCCTACAAGCAGTTATAAAATAAGTTAACCTTTCAATTTTCCTGAAGAGTTCTACAATAAGAATTTTTTTATCATTATAAACAGAAAAAAAAATTTCAGTGAAAAAACAGGTATTTCCTCAAGTCAGTGTTTACCAAGCAGCATTTTGGTTTTATAAGAAACCATATGCTCTGGACTTCCCTGGAGGTCCAATGGTTAGAAATTCGCCTGTCAATGCAGAGGACATGGGTTCAGTCCCTAGTCTGGGAAAACCTCACATGCCATGGGGCAGTTGGGCCTACCGAGCCCATGTGCTATGACTACTGAAGCCTGTATGCCTAGAGCCCGTGCTCCACAAGAGAAGCCACTGCAGTGAGAAGTACTGCAGAAAACCCTGCTCACCACAGCTAGAGAAAGCCCACGTACAGTAACAAAGATCCAGTGCAGCCAAAAATATATAAATTAAAAAATATGTTCTAACCACAGTTAGTTTCAACTGCAGATATTTGNAAAGATCCAGTGCAGCCAAAAATATATAAATTAAAAAATATGTTCTAACCACGGTTAGTTTCAACTGCAGATATTTGAAACAAGAGTTATTATATATTAAGGCTTACATATTAAACTGGTATATAATTTTTTTAACTAATTTTTTAATATGTGCCAAGCTGTACATATTCCCAAATTATTCATTTTTCTTTCTACTTAAAAAAGCTGGCAGTTTTAAAGGAATCAACAAGCACTTACCTATTGATAGCTCTATTACGGCTCCTTTTTCTTCTCCTCTCAAACTGCTGTTCATCTTCTGAAGAGGAGGATGAAGTAGAGTCACTACTGTGGATTGCATGCCTTCGCCTAAAGAGGTAAACAAATCATAATGGAAGAAGGCAGGAGAAACATACAATACAAATATCAGAAATACCTAAAAATACCTAGTGATCCAAAAATGTTTATCATAAAATTAATGTATTTGCTGAATCAATGAAGTGAGCTTTGTTGGTTGTATCTTTTGAAGGAAATAAAAGACTTGGATAACTGAGAATGGAAAAGATAGGAGGCTATAGGCATCATTAAGACAAAACATGGTCCAGGCAGAGTGACTTCATGTCTTAATATAAGTCAGGTACACTCAAAGAGAAGGTATAATAAAAAGGGTTTTGCAATCTTTGGGAATGTAATTTTAGAAAGTACTTTCAAGATTATACTATATATAACTTATATTTGGAAGGGAATCACCTATTTTGAAATGTCAAACAATATTCAAAGGAGAACAAGGTAATTTTTTTTTTCTCTAGAATTTTTAATGTAAACCAAAGGGGATCAAGAGGGATTAAAAAAAGCTAAGAAACAGTGAGAAAACAGATGGTATTTTATCTATAGTGTATCTTCAACTTCAAATTCACAACTGCCATTTAATGGTTGTGTAAACGTGGATGAGTTACTCAACCCATATAAGCCTCTATTTTCCTACTTACAAGAAAAAAAAGATAAAAATAATCAAAATCTTAGCCTGCTTGGTAGTATCAGATGAAGTACCGAGTGTTACAAACTCAAAAAAGTTTTTAAATCACTTCTACCTTTGGACAGTTGCAAACGACTCACGGAATAAAAGCAAAGAAATCTGGCAGGGAAAACTTTTAATCATTCTATTGGCTCAGGGTGGACAGCATTTCCTGAGTCAGAATACAATCATGGTTAAGTAGGTATGTCCAAAAATACAGAAGTTCACAATCTATTATCTGAAAATTGAAGTCCAGAATCTTGTACCTAGAAAAACCCCAAAAACAAGTTTTTCCATTATTCACTTAGCAGCAAAACATGACCTGAAATGTCACAAATGCAATTCACAATCTCTATTTGTCCCACCTACTATGATTATCCATATGTTTTGCTATAAAATTAATACATTTGACTATACATGGGGGGCCCAGACACGCTTATAAATGTTAATGTTGCACATTATGATTGTTGTATATTATCTTTATAACTCTACCCCTGGCCACAAATCTGAATGCTGAAACATAAACAGCCCCAGGGTTTTGATACTCCTCCACCATCCACTCACTCAAACACGCCCAAGACCTATTTTGTGATCTGCCTAAAACTAAAAATGTCTAGTACAAGTCTACAATTTTATATGAAAAACTTATTTAATACTACCATTAATTAATATTATTAAGTGACCCTCACAATTACATAGTACACCTAACTGTTTGTGAATTCAGTAGGTATGCACATAATTAAGACTAACAATAAAAAGGACTAGCATTTACTGTTTCTTGTACCCGGCTGTTGACATATCTCATTTAAACAATTAAAACCCTGGACAAGTACATATTAATAGGCTCATTGTATAATCAGGGCCAATATGGCTCAGAGTTCAACTAATCTGCTTAAAATATCAGAATTAGTCAGTGACAGTGTCAGAATTCAAAACCTTTGTCTATTTTTTAAAAAATGGTTCACATTCTGTACACTACCACAACGATGATCTCTAGTTGTTTTTTTCATAAATCAAAAAAGTTATAAGCAAACCGCAAATTCTTGTGTACTGACACAGTTTCCAATGTCTGATTGGCAAAGTAGGGATTACCTTTAACCATTAAAGTGCAGTAACAAATGCATATAGTACTTAACATATGCCAGGCACTATTTTAAGTGATTTACACGTATTAACTCATCTAATCTGCAGTACTATGAAATAGGTGCTATTGTCTGCATTCTACAGATCACAAAGTTAAGCATGGATTGGTTAAGTAACTTGGAAGAGGTCAATAATAAGTTAAGTGGTAGAAGTGAATTCACAATCTAGGCAGTCCTAGCTCTTCAAAATTACACTACACTGCAGAAAGTCTATTTCAGTTGAAAAAAATTCTAAACACATATAACCCACGTTCACTCTTCTTCTTTCTTCCCATTTTACTAAGAAGTTTTGAAAATCTGACACAGACAGCACCTGCCCTGCACTATGAATCCAACTAGAACTTCTAGAGAGGTCAGTTCTAGTTCCTTGACAACCAATAAGGTATACTTTGAAACACTAGTGAAGCAATTGTGCTATTTATGTTACCTTCTTGTTTAAAGGTGGTAGGTTTGTTTCAGAAACTGCAAACTGAGGCTAGAGAATAAACCTTAAATGATGAGAGGTTAGCAATCACAAGAAAGAAAGAAAAATCCTAATTTAAGGCAGCATTTCTGAAGCTGCTATGTAAGTATGCCAAGAGACCCTTGGAAGATCCTGCATGGTGGTTGCAAGTTTCACTAAGACCAAAGTTCCAACGATTCTTCAGATTTGTGTATTGTGTCCCTGCCTAAGCAGTATAAGAACTATAAACAGAGGCTGCTGATCTCTTCAAGAAAAAGTAAAAAAGCTAAGCAAAATGACTACCATTAAAGATGTCAGAAGAAATGAGATGTTAACTCCACCCTGGCATAGAAAATTCAGAGAAAAAAAAGGTTTATAAAGGGCTACATTCAAAACACCTGGTAAAGGTGTAGAGAAACTGAAACTCTAGTACACTGTGGGAATGTAAAGTGCAGCAACCATTTTGGAAAAATAATCTGGCAATTCCTCAAAACAATAAATATAGTTAGTATCTGATCCAGCAATTTCATCTCCAGGTATATATCCAGGAGAAACCAAAACATGTCCACACAAAGTTACACATGAATGTTCCTAACAGAATTACTGATAATAGCCAAAAAAGTAGAAGCAACCCAAATGTACATCAACTAATAAAGGGATAAACAAAATATGGTACATTTATACAAAGGAATCTTTATTAGCCAATAAAAAGGGATGAAGTGGGACTTCCCTGGTGGTCCAATAGTTAAGAATTTGCCAGCCATTCTTGTTTCTCTTGAAAATGAATTTTGCCTTTGACCAAAGATTCACCTAGGTAGGGATAAGCATAAGTGTTGCTTCAATTTTCTGAGGTCTTGTGAGATAAACAAGATCAATTGAAAAAAAAAAAAATTCAAAAAAAAAAAAAATTCACCTGCCAATTTAGCGGACATGGGTTCGATCCCTGGTCTGGGAAGATTCCACATGCTCAGAGCAACAAAGCCCATGCTCCACAGCTACTGAGCCCTCGTGCTGCAACTACTGAAGCCCGTGAGCCTGGAGCCCGTGCTCCACAGCAGGAGAAGCCACCACAAAGAGAAGCCCATGCACCACAACTAGAGAAAGCCCATGGACAGTAACGCAGACCCAGCATAGCCAAAAATTGGGGGAAAAATTATTAAAAAAAAAGAAAGAATGAAGTACTGACATATACTACAATGTAGACGAACCTTGAAACTGTTTTAATAGCAAAAGAAGCCAGTCACAAAAAATTCCACTCATATGAAATACCCAGAATCTAGAGACAGACAGTAGCCTAGTGGTAGCTTAGAGCTGGAGGTACTGGAGTGATAACTGAAGAGTACAGGGTTATTTTTAGGCAAGAATTGTACACTTTAAATGGGTAAGCTATATGGTATGTGAATTATATCACAATAAAGTTGTTATCAAAATGAAAAAGTTTAAAGGGAGTTATCAAAACCAACACAAAGGTCACTAATGTAACTCATGGAACAGCTAAATGTCTTGCTTCATACTTCAAATGTGTCAGAATCCACCACTAGTCTGAGATCAAAGGGCAGGAATTCTGGCTGAGCCATTTTTATATCCATAGTGTTTGGCACATAGTAGTACTCCAATATTCGTTAAATAATAGGAGGGGGGAAACCCGGTACCCAAGGAGTTACACAGTAACATAAGACAATGCACAGAGAAAGAGTATACCCTGTGAACTAAATAAGGGAACTCCAGCACCAAAGTGGCAAAAAAAGAGAAAGACCCACCTGCTACTCACTGCAAGCTGGTGACTACAGAGGTCGTCAGTCAACAATCATGTTATTCCCAGAAATATAAACCCATTGAATATGGGAGAAGAAATTAAATTTCAAAGTAACTGCTACCCTCTCACTTCTGTTGGCTCAAACAAAGGCCTGTCCTGTGAGTCAGGCAGCCGCCCTGGATACTATGCTAATGAGGACTCCAGTGCATACTATACTTTACTCTCCTCTTCTGAGGATCATTAAATTTCACTATCAAAATACTGGTCTTTAACAATACCCTACAGGGCCTATGAAAAGTACTGACAGTATAGGCACCTTTCAAGTGCAATTTATCTCTGGCAGCCCCGACAGGTTGTCTTTCTCATCCTCTATCCTTCTGGGCTGTGGTTGTATGAAAAGGGATGAAGAAACAAGAAATCCAGAATGTATACTTATGATTTTGAAACTCTAAAAATGAAATTGTGAAAAATAAGAAATTCTACTTGTGTCTTGCCTTTTTAGGCTTCCCTTGTAAGCTTCCTCATTCATGAACTACTATAATGCTACTATTACCCAGAAAATTCTATTGCCATCAGAAAATCTTCTATTACTCGGGAGAATGAAGAATTAATAAGAATTACCTCCTCAGACTTAAATATGACAGACAAGCGTTAGGACGCAGAAGGAAAAGAAACCCACAAATAATCTTAATAGTCAAAGAAAATTAATATTTCCTACTATGTAAGAAAAACATATTTGCCAAAAAAAAGATGGGCAGAGTCTTAAGAAGTCTAAAAGCTATGTAACTTAGAATTTGTCATGGTTAAGAAAATATGTCTGGGATAGTATATAAAGACTATCACAAGACTAAACCTATACTCTAACTTAATGTGAAAATTAAATGAGACAGTCTATGTAAAATGCTTACACCAAGCCAGGAATACAGTAAACACCGAAGTGAAAGTAGCTCTCTATTATTACTGTGAAACAAGTGAATAAACTACCTTACTATGGCAGTTATTAATAATTCCTATCCGTGAAAGCAAACGGAAAACCAGTCAGTAGTTGTGGAGCCTGAAGTAGTAAAGCCCTGAAGACACAGGGCTAACTCTCCAAAATACATAATTCTAGAATTCCATCCTGATACACCCAATCTTAAGGCTCTAGAATTCTACTCTAACACAGCCACAATCATGTCATAAATCAATCACTATTTCAGAACCAAACCTGTTCATTCGTTTACAATAAGGACTTCTTGGTCCCGCAGAAGACAATCGATATCTTGGTCTCGCAGGAGAAGCTGGGCCAGTATAAAATATTTTAGGCTTTCTCTGATGACGAGGTTCTAAGAAAAAAATTATATGTACATGACATTTAAATATGTGTAAACACTATTTTGCTCTTCATCTAAATACTTACAAAGGTGCTGTGCATGTGCACATGCTAAGTGGCTTCAGTCATGTCCAACTCTTTGCAACCCTATGGACTGTAACCCACCAGGCTCCTCTATCCATGGGATTCTCCAGGCAAGAATACTGGAGTGGGTTGCCATGCCCTTCCTTCCATGAAAATACTATTAATAGCACGTATCTACTAGAGTATATTTTACTGTTCGTGGTTTAAATCATTTACACCTTCAAGGCTGCTATTGAATGTATGCATGCAGGACAGACAACAACCAATGAAAACACACACTGACCACAAACAACCATTATGATTATACTGACACATAATGGCTGATTATCAGTCATATATATATACACACACACACACACACACACACACATAGACATACATATATATATACTTTAAAGTGTTGAGGTACAACTTTAACGTAAGTCAAAAGTGGTCCTATTTAAACAAACTTAATAAATTAAGTACAAAACTGTGAAAGCTAAAATAACTAAAGACAGACATGAAATTTCAAGGTCACCCAATTATTTGCTTTGGTCAAGGCTAACATTTAATTTTTAGAAAATGTAACATCTTAAGTCGGAAAGAGAAAAAGAAATACCGTATAAAATTGCTTATTGCTTATCAAGAAAAATGGTACAGATGAACTTATTTGCAAAGCAGAAACAGAGATACAGATGTAGAGAGCGAACTCATGCATACCAAGGGAGTAAGCAGGTGATGGTGGGATGAACTGGGAGATTGGGACTGACATACATGCACTACTATGCATAAAATAGATGACTAATGAGAAATTATGCATAGCACAAGGAACTCTATACCCAATGCTCTGTGGTGACCCAAATGGGAAGGAGATCTAAAACAGAAGGGATATATATATATTTGATTCACTCTGCTATACAGAGGAAACATAACATCGTAAAGTAACTATACTCCAATAAAATTTAAAAAAATACACACACACACACACACACACACACTAAGGAGGAAAAGAAAAAGAAATAACTTCCTGCACATTTTGGGTAAGTTATGAAAGACAACAGCCATGAGTATTCTGTAAAATGAAAACTTGAAAACTAAGAATGACAATGGAAAGGCAGTAAAGGTAACCTAACTATATATTCTCCTGGAAAAAACATTAATAGATATGTCTTACTTTCCAGTGGAGCCTGATAGTAAACAGTAGCCTTTCTTTGTCTAAGATAGTATCGCTTCTGATTATCTTCTTCAACATCCTCTTCATCTTCATCGTCATCATCATCTTCCTCTTCTTCTTCATCATCTTCATCTTCACCATCATCATCTTCATCTTCTTGGTCTTCACCCTCTTCAGATGACTCTACAAGAAACATTTAAGAAACATTTACTTTCAGGCTTCTAAAGACCCTCCTTTTAAAACTCATTTACTTCTAGATTGTCCAAAGAATGTTTAATTCTGCAACATTAAAGACTAAAGATTTAGAAAAATGAAGTAAAAAATTATAGAATTAAAAATAACTAGAGCAAAGAAAAAAGTAGTTTAAAGGCCACTTTCACTAAGTACCAAACTAAAGGTTAAAGTATTAATGCTAATTCATTAATATAGTGAACTTCTGTCCCTGAGTTACATGACATGTAGTCTACTTAAAGATAATGTAAAATACCCTCAGCAAACATTTAAAACACATTTCAGAAAACAAATTTTCATTCAAGAAAATTTCTAAGAAACTGCAGCAATATGGCCTAAAGAGAATAGTAAAACCTGGCATAAGGGTATAGATCAGTAATAGAGCACTTGATGGCAGAATAGTAAAACTTAACTTTAACCAACTTTTAACTAAAACAGGTAGACATATGTTATCTGTAGATGTATTACACAAGCAAACCAGTTTCATCTGTTTTAGAGTTGTTTATTTCAAATATATTCCCAGAAAAACACATTATCCTTTTATCTCCCTTACTTTCACTTTTTTCTGACACTATGACCAACTCCCTAATTTATCACAAATTACCATACATGTTATAGCTTCTGAATAAAAAGATTACATCCTACTAAATAAAAAGCATTGAAATTCAAACCCAGAAGACAGAACAAGAGAAAAGACTAACCCACACTGCCTTCTTGATTGTCAGTTGTTTCTTCATCAGTTCTTTGAATATCTTTTTGTTTTCCTCTTGTGTACATGTTAAGATTCCCCTAAAAATGTTTAAATAAAATCCATTATTGTTTAGTATGTTTATTTAAAATAAATCCAGTAGGACCTTCCAACCTTAAATAATGAAGATATTTCCAGTTATAAACTTTTACAACTCCAGTAATAACTCTAGTGACTGATAAAATAATTGCTGAACAAAATGAATAACCAAAAGAAAGGACAGGGACTACAGAAAAAAGGTTAAACTGGAAATTATGAAATCATCCCCTTAATGGAAGAATATATTTACTTCTTCTGTTTCATTAAATACTTCCAAGTCTTCAAGTTTTCTCATTCGCCGTCTACGCTGCTTCTCCATATCATCCATTTTTTGAAGCACAGCTTCAGCAGTGCTTAAAAAAAATGATAAAACATAAGCTAAAATTGTAAAAGAGTAGTATATATATATTTTAAAGAATAGTATATTTTTAAAAACTTAACTTTTCTTCCATTATAGTCTTCAACTGATGGAATACTGATGGAATTTTAAATATCTTTATAAGAAGCAGTGATTTACTACTATAAAAGTTTTAGCTATTCTTTGTAAGAATTTAAATACAAATATAGTTAAATGCACATACAGAATTATTACAAAGTCCTCTAATGATCACTTTATACTTTACATAAACGGAATGCATTTGACATTCATGCTAGTCAAAAGTTAGTCCCCAACGAAAAGTTTTTGTCAGCTAAATCATGTTCATCTACATGAGTTTTACTTACTTTGTTATAAGTTTGTCAAACAGTACAGACTGGTTCACACTACCGTAGCGGCTTCTGATCCTACAACTCCGGCGAACTTCAACATCACCGTTTTCTTCATGCAAGTGTTCTGTTTTTTGAACTATGTTTCTAGTCCTCAATGACCGAGTAACTCCAATTGCTTTGTCTTCACAGATGTGTACATAAAAGTAAACAGGAAGATTTGAAATAACAGCATTTACAAAACAATTCTAAAGTGAACAACTGAAGAGCTACACTTTCATGTAACAAAGTTTTAATTTCTTGAACTTACCCTTATCTTACGTAAAAATAAACAACATACACCTACCTTAAGTCCGATCATAACACTCTCAAGAGAAAACATACATATATAAGTAATACAAAGACTTGTATATAGTGCTCGAAGCAGTTTTGTGACAGCCCCCCAAATGGAAACAACCTAAAACAAATGTCCATCAAAAGAGAGACAGACCAATTGCAAGAAACAACCTAAGTGTCCACCAAGAGGTGACTGGATAAAGAATATGTGGGACTGGGAACTCCCTGGTGGTCCACACTTCTACTGTGAGGGTCTGGGTTCAATCCCTGAGCCCTGGGTGGGGAGCTAAGATTTCACAGGCTATGTGGCATGCCACCACCCCCACAAAAACAAACCCAAAAAACACACAAAAATCCCCCACAGAATATGTGGAATATACACACAACAGAACAGTGTTCGGTCATAAGAAGCAGGACATCCTGCCATTGGCAGTAACATGGATGGACCTTGAAGGCATTATGCTAAATGAAGTCAGTCAGAGAAAGACAAATACTAAATGACATCACTTATATGTATGATCCAGGAACAGAAACTACAATAATGGTTACAAAGGACTGGGTGGGGAGTAAGAGAAAGGAGAAGATTGCTGAACACAAATTTTCAGCCATAATGAGTAAGTTCTGGAGCTCTAACGTATAGCAGATTGATTATAGTTAATAATACTGTACTGGATGCTTAATGTTGCTAAGAGAGTGCAGCTTGAATGTTCTCAGCAGTAAGAGAAATGGTAATTACATGATATGATGCAGGTGTTAGCTAAAACCATGATAATAATCATTTTGTAATATATAAGGATCGAATCAACACACTGTTATATATCAGTTACATTAAAAGAAAGCTAAAGAAAAAAACTGTGGTATATCCATATAATGGACTACTACTCCTCAGCAACAGAAAGCAACTCTATGGATGATTCTCAAAGAAAGTATGCTGAGTAAAAGAAGCCAGACAAAAAGAACACATACTGTATAATTCCATTGATATAAAGCTGTAGAAAATACAAAACTACTCTACATTGGCAGAAAGCAGACTGGTGGCCACTTAGGAACCTTGGGGCATGGAGGGCATGGAGAGGAGCGGGGGAAGCCAGCAGTGATTATAAAGGGGCCTGAGGAAATTCTGGGAGGCGGTTATTTTTACTACTTTCTCATGGTGATGGTTTGACAGCACACACTTGCATCAAAACCAAACAAACTGTATACTTTAAATAAGGACAGTTTATTCTATGTACCTCAGTATGTTTGTAAACAAAAATTGAATATTTAAGAAACTTTAAATGCCTTTAATATTACTTACCTTCTTTGCACTCTTCTTTTTTTTTATCAGCCTGCTGTCTGGCCAACTGCCTATATTAAAAAATATATTAAATAACTCAAAATAATTGACATAATTTTAAATCCTGTATTTCATAATATTATGAACTATGACAATGGAAAAATATGTTTATATAAGTTATGGCTAAATAAAGGCTAAGAACCCTGTTGTGAAATTCAGTGATATACAGTTGTCCCTCAGTGTGAGGAAGGGATTGGTTCTAGGGTCCCCCGTGGATACCAAAATCCAAGGACGCTTAAGTCTCTTAGAATTTGCATATAACCCATGTCCATCCTTTTGTATATTTTGTCATCTCCAAATCACTTGTAATATCTAATACAATGTAAATGCTACATAAACAGTTGTTCAATTCAGTTGCTCAGTCGTGTCCAACTCTGCGACCCCATGGACTGCAGCACGCCAGGCTTCCCTGTCTATCACCAACTCTTGGAGCCTGCTCAAACTCATGTCCATTTGAGAGGGTAACAGGCAGGAAGGCCAGGGGTCTCCGAACGGAGAAAATAGCCTGCAAGTGTCAGACATTTTAGCTCTCTTAAGCGGCAGGAGAAAACAACTATCTATATTTTTTCCTTCTCTATACAAATTTAAAAGGAGATGTCTCTTAAAATTCTGTGTTGCCATAATGACACCTGGCTTCACCTGAAGTTAACCAATGCCTTTTCTTACGGAAATGTTTATCTTAAGCTATGCTAATATACTATGCATTTACCCCAAACTCTTGTCTTCAAGTCGGTTCCGCCTTTTGGGCTCAGAACCTACTTGATAAACCAGGATGTTATACTCCGATATTGTTCCTCTAATCTATGTAAATGAAACTATTTGTATGGTGATCGGCCCTTCTTCAAGATTCAAGTTAATCATTTTATGGCCCAAGATAAACCATTTGGAGCCAAGGTTATCCCAAAATACATCTTATGGGTGAGAGGCCTGGTACCATTCTAAGTTTTGAGACATTCCTTTCTTTCATTAACAGACAGCTGGTGACTATATAACATCCAGCGAAAGACTAGCAGGGGGGTACTCTTTCTGCCCCCTTCTGATGCCTATGTCAGAAGCTTTCTCTATCTCCTTTATACTTTAATAAAACTTTGTTACACAAAAGCTCTGAGCGATCCCGGTGTCGTAATTCAACAACCTTTCACATTGAGTCAGTGATGCCATCCAACCATCTCATCCTCTGTCATCCCCTTCTCCTACCGCGTTCAATCTTTCCCAGCATCAGGGTCTTTTCCAAGGAGTCAGTTCTTCCCATCAGGTGGCCAAAGTATTGGAGCTTCAGCATCAGTCCTTCCAATGAATATTAGGACTGATTTCCTTTAGGATTGACTGGTTTGATCTCCTTGCAGTTCAAGGGACTGGAGATATCAAGGGAACACTTCATGCAAAGATGGGCACAATAAAGGACAGAAATGGCACGGACCTAACAGAAGCAGAAGACACTAAGAAGAGGTGGTAAGAATATAGAGGAACTATACAAAAAAGATTACAACGACCCAGATAACTATGATAGTGTGATCACTCTCCTAGAGCCAGACATCCTAGAATGCAAAGTCAAGTGGGCCTTAGGAAGCATCACTACAAACAAAGCTAGTGGAGGTGATGGAATTCCAGTTGAGCTATTTCAAATCCTAAAAGATGATGCTGTGAAAGTGCTGCACTCAATATGCCAGCAAATTTGGAAAACTCAGCAGTGGCCACAGGACTGGAAAAGGTCAGTTTTTATTCCAATCCCAAAGAAAGCCAGTGCCGAAGAATGTTCCTCTTGAGAAATCTGTATGCAGGTCAGGAAGCAACAGTTAGAACTGGACATGGAACAACAGACTGGTTCCAAATAGGAAAAGGAGTACGTCAAGGCTGTATATTGTCACCCTGCTTATTTAACTTCTATGCAGAGTACATCATGAGAAA
>SJYQ01009700.1:11996-76028 GCA_006410935.1 Redunca redunca | reverse complement strand
GTCCTTTGGACTGCAAGGAGATCCAACCAGTCCATTCTGAAGGAGATCAACCCTGGGATTTCTTTGGAAGGAATGATGCTAAAGCTGAAACTCCAGTACTTTGGCCACCTCATGCGAAAAGTTGACTCACTGGAAAAGACTTTGATGCTGGCAGGAGCAGAAGGGGACGACAGAGGATGAGATGGCTGGATGGCATCACTGACTCGATGGACGTGAATCTGAGTGAACTCCGGGAGTTGGTGATGGACAGGGAGGCCTGGCGTGCTGCGATTCATGGGGTCGCAAAGAGTCGGACACGACTGAGCGACTGAACTGAACTGAAAGAATGTTCAAACTACCGCACAACTGCAGTCATCTCACACGCTAGCAAAGTAATGCTCAAAATTCTCCAAGCAAGGCTTCAACAGTTTATGAACCAAGAACATCCAGATGTTCAAGCCGGATTTAGAACGGCAGAGGAATCAGAGATTAAATTGCCAACATCCATTGGCTCATAGGAAAAACAAGAGAGTTCCAGAACAACATCTACTTCTGCTTTATTGACCACACCAAAGCCTTTGACTGTGTGGATCACAACAAATTGTTGTTAGTGAGTGGTAAATTCAAGTTTTGCTTTTTGGAACTTTCTGGAATTTTTGGTTGGAAAATATTTTTGATCCACAGTTGATTGAAATTGCACATGCAGAATCAGTGGATACAGAGGGTCAACTGTATGCATTAAGTCTTAGCTAAACAGAATTAATCAAACCATTGTATCTTACTTACAACCTGAAATGAAATCCTTATCCTAAGTATTTAGGTATAACTGAACTGAGTAGTGGGCAAAGAGATGATAAGGTGTTTTATACAACAAGAATATAGTGGTCCCACATCCTTGAGGACCTAAGAACACATCATAGAAACTAGTGACGTGCTAATTTTCCTCTAAGAACATGTGCTGGCTACAATCTTCACACGACATGCATTATCATTCACAGGTAGAACAGTCACATTTGTGAATCAGATATCCCATCTACAAACTGACATACAGAATCTCCTGGATTGGAAAGAACATCTTCCAAAGGCTTTTAAAAAAAGTATCTTCCTCTCATTTTTCTCCAAACCCACTGAAGCAAACAAAGAGGTATGTTTCATTCATTCATTATTTTTAGGGATTCAATTTTCCATACCTGGATAGGGTATATATTCCCTGACAGCTCAGCTGGTAAAGAATCCACCTATAATGCAGGAGACCCTGGTTCATTTCCCGGGTCAGGAAGAACCCCTGGAGAAGGGAAACGCTACCCACTCCAGTATTCTTGGGCTTCCCTTGTGGCTCAGTTGATAAAGAACCCACCTGCAGTGCGGGAGACCTGGGTTTGATCACTGGGTTGGGAATATCCCCCGGAAAAGGGAAAGGCTTCCCACTCTAGTATTCTGGCCTGGAGAATTCTATGGACTGTATAGTCCATGGGGTCTCAAAGAGTCGGACGGGACGGGACAGTGTGACTTTCACTTTCATTAATCAACCTATAAATCAAGCTCTTTGCAAGCGGGATGGTTATACCCATGGAATTTCAAATATGACACTTTTAACTCACGCATATCTTCGTAACAATGTAAGTCATCATTACACTTCCTTAACTCTTTTGGAACATGCTTTAAGAATGAAGAACAAAAAGAAACACTTTTCAGCAATCCATCTACAGATCAAGGGCTAGTTTGTTGACAGGTTCATATGGTCTCCTCATGGAAGAGCCCCTCTCTCCAGACCATGTAGGTCTACACTTCTACAAACAAGGGGCCCCTAATAGATGCTAGGGATACAAAGACTAAAGCAGTGTCTTTTTTCTTTTTTTGTCTGTAGGGGAAGGGAAGCAATTTCCTACTTGTAGAGGTTGCTATACCTTTTCTTAAACAGCTAGATAATAAATATTTTTGGCTTGTCAGCTGTACAGTTTCTGTCATAACTACTCATACAACTGTAACATTGAAGTAGGAATGCAGCCCTAGACAGAATGAATGGGCATGGCCGTGTTCCAGTGAAACTATTTACAAAACAGGTGTCTGGACTTTTGTCAACTCCTGAGAATATGATGAAAGCTATGGGTCTTTTCTCCCTAGAAAACTGTATATACACATGTAAGTTTGAAACATTATTTCAGAGTTTTCATATGCCACCTGAAAAAACACTATTAGTGGACCCTAGTTAAGAACTTTAGGGCCAAACAAATATATAGTCTTCCCTCAAGCCACAGTTACTCAAATCTTTCTGTATTATTCTAACAACCTTGGTTCCCTGGTCTTTGAGTCCCAAATAGACTGAAAACAAAGAGTGGGTAAAAACACACAGAAAGATGTAAAAAAATTATTATAATCAGGCAAAGAGGCAATAGCAAACAGTCATCCTGGTAAGAAATAGGAAAACTAGATAAAGCAGAATTCAAGAATACTATAGGCCATGTCATGTAAGTCTTGTACAAACAGATCCTGATGTTATCTATATAAATTACAGCCTTTGCAATAATGATCTGAATACAGGGAATTCTTTTAAAGATAGGAATTATCCTCCACAGGAAACATATAAAGAGCCAGCCAACAAGCACAAGAAAAATTATTCAACATATTAACCATCAAGGGCAGGCAAGTCAGAACCACGAGATACTTCATACCCACTAAAATGGCTAAAATCAAAGAGACAAACTATGACAAGTGTCAGCGAGGATGTAGACAAAGTGGTATCCTCATACAGTGCTGGTGAGAATATAAAATGGTACAGCTGCTATGGACAACAGTTTGGCAGTTTAGCATTAAAACAAAGTTACCATTCAACCCAATAATTCACTTCAAGGCATATACCCCAAAACCAACTCTATGTCTACACAAATATCTGTATACCAGTATTCATATCATTCAAAATAATCCAAAAGGGTAAATAATTCAAATGTTCATCAACTAATGAGTAGATAAACAAAATATTTATATAACAAAATCTTATTTGAGAATAAAATGAAGTGAAAAAAAAAATGAAGTGCTAATAGACACTACAATATAGATAAACCTTCAAAACATTGTATCAAGTAAAAGAAGCCAGACACAAAAGGCCACTGTATGATTCTGCTTGTATAAAATGTCCAGAATAGGCAAATAGATAGAAAGCAGATTTAGAAATCTAAATAGAGATAGAAAGGAGATTTGCAGTTCCCAAAGGGCTGGGGATGGAGGGATAATGGGCATTGGGTTTCTTTTTAGGGTGAAGGAAATATCTTGAAATTAGACAGTGGCAACACTTGCACCATACCACTAAATATTCTAAAACCAATGAATTACACTTAAAAATCATGAATTTTATGGTATGTAAATTATATTTCAATGGTTATTTTAAAATAATAAAAAGAAAGGAATTCAATATATTTTAGGAAGATTCTAATTTAAAAATACCAAGTCACTCATCTTTAAATCAAGATTAAAACAGCATTTATTTTAATATATTCCTTTAACACCAAGCACAATGTTTTACAAACCTGAGTAACATACAAAGCCTTATAAAGATTTTGAGGATTTCCTATATTAAATTTTTTATGATTATGTACAAGCCAAACTAGATATAAATTCATTTAAGTTTTATACAAATAAAACTATAAAAACAACCATCAACAAAAATATTAACAGAATACACTGGAGGTTTCCTGACACAAATTCTATTTGCTGTGTGAATGTAATTCAGATTGCTATGGGTTTCTCTTGAGTTTAGCATGTTACCTATCATGCTTGTTGTGTATCTGGATGACTCGATTCATCCTCTTCTCTTATCTAAAGGGCTCTAAACCTTCATTTGAACAGCATGTATGACATCATATCACATAGCTTTCTCTTGGAAGCAGATGCATCGTTTATGTATTGAGGTCAGACTGGGTTCTTATCTTATGACCCTGAGATAACTAAAGCAGTACTGCTTGGTGCCAATTGTAAACATAAATGTAGAGCCTTACATTGTATGGCTGTTCTCTATAAGGCAGCAAGTTAGATGATTTAGAACATTTATTTTTTTCTTCAGATCATGAAAGAAATCTTTAAATTCTCATTGAGAATTTATGGACCCTCTCCTCCCAACTTTACTCTAAGAAGACAAAAAAAATTTAGAAATAGTGGGGCAACTTAAATTGTGTTTCAGTGATTCCAAAAATTGTAAACCCCCCCATTTTAACATCCCCCAAATTGGGATGTATAATTTTCAGTGGTTTTTCCTTTCTTACTGTCTCATAAAATAATGTTGCATGTTTCAATTGTTGCTACCTTGGATTCCATGAAATACAGTAGTAGGTATTCCATGAATGTGCTCAGTCATGTCCAACTCTTTGTGACCCCATGGACTGTAGGCCACCAGGCACTTCTGTCCATGGAATTTTCCAGGCAAGAATACTGGAGTGGGTTACCATTTCCTTCTTCAATTCCATGAACAGTAGATGAAATAAGATGCAAATTTAATATATATAATAATAGACCAAGTAAATAATTGAATAATAACAGTAACAAAGAAACAAACTTAAAAGGGCACAACCTCACTTATCTGGAGAATCTGTTACACAATATAAGAATAAAAAAATTCTACTTGAGAGTAAGTGGGCTTACATTCTTTATGAGAAGAATTAATGTAAAAATAATTATTTCATCAAAACAAATTTTATTCTAATTGGCACCCCCCAATTTGTATTAAGCCCACCAAAATGGGGAGAATAATGAAGGTTCTGAGCTAATTAAAGTTAGATTTAAATTTTGCCTGGGCCAAGTAAACTCAAGCTCCATGAAGTATATACTTCCTAATTCATTGAAACTAATTCCTTGAGTATTAAAATGGGATTCATGATATCTACCTCAGGGTTCCTGAGAAATATTTAAATATGTATAAAGCCACCTAGTCCCACTGAACAAATCAAAAACCAAAAATAAAGGAAAAACATGTTCTGCCTCCTTTGTGAAGAGTTTTAGAAGCATACCAACAGAGATATTCATAAATGACTCTGAATTGATGAAAAACTTGACAGCAAGCAATCAGAAATACAAATACTATCTTGAATAATAGCTTTTTATACATGCTTCCCAGGTGGCACTAGAGGTAAAGAACTTGCCTGCCAATGCAGGAGTTGTGAGACCAGGTGTAACCCCTGGGTTGGTAAGATCCCTTGGAGGGGGGCTTGGCAACCCACTCCAGGATTCTTGTCTGGAGAATCTCATGGACAGAAGAGCCTGGTGGGCTCCAAATGATCGTAAAGAGTCAGAGGTGACTGAAGCAACTTAGCATGCAAAGCATAGGCTCTGAATCAGAAGCATATATCATAAGCAAGTTACAGTCCTAAAGTCTCTTTAGATTACTCTAGTACCCAAAACTGATTCTGTATCAATCAACCTTGTCAGCTGCACTCACACACATAATAGATACTGCCTTTGAATAAGAAAGTAACAAACCTAGTACATACTAAATTTTTAATTCAAAAATATTCATTTAGTACAATTTCATTTCAAATAAATTACATTTTATAGTTTGAACTCTTGATCAGTTAAGAACACACTTAAAAATTAAATGCAAATCCTAAGTTAATACTTTAAAATTATTTTGAATTAACATTCAAGCATCTTGTATTACCTTGTAAAATGTCTGGCATTAGCATGTTTCTCCGTTATCACCGTATTCTTATCCAAACTAGAATCTGAAGAATTCTGTGCATTTTTCCTCAAGGACCTTAAAATACGTGTCTGGTGGTAGGTTTCAACTTTCTTAACTGAAGACCCGTCCTTCAAAAGAAAAAATTTAAAAAGCCATTTAAGTTTTTTTCTTCAGTCAAATATTCCAGTTAAACTCCTAAGACTTCTGATTAAAAAGTTTGTAACAACTGCTTTTGGTACAGTATTATTTCTGCATCTCCGCAAGAAACTAAAATAGTTAATATCTAGAATCATTTTATGATAAACAAGTATGAATAATGTCTATAAAGCGGCTAATTTAAGATTTATTAATGGTTTATAGTTCTATTTCATAACAAGTAGTCTAGAGTGAAATTTTCTGCCACTGATAAAAAGTTGTACTAGTTCATAACAGTAAGTACTCCTCTTTTTTAAGGCTACAGAAATTAGAAAGATACACACACAAACCATGGCACCACTGGCAGCAATTTTAAAATAACTAGACAATCAGAACTTTTGGCTTCAGAAGCAATTTTGGCTTCAGTGACAAAAAGGAGTCATTACTATCTCACACAGTTTCAGTCAGATAACGGAAAAATGAATTTAAAGACTGTTTAAACATGTTAGTTGTTCAGTTATTAATTCATGTCCGACTCTTTATGACCCCATGGACCCTCCAGGCTCCTCTGTCCATGAGGTTCTCCAGGCAAGAATACTGGAGTGGGCTGCCATTTCCTTCTCCATTAAATATGTTAATTTCTTGTAAAAACCATAGAGTGCCAGGTAACTTTGTTTTTGCTCCAGAGAGACTCTAAATTAGTGGGTTGGCTTTATAAGCTACAGAGGTTCTGTCATAAAGTGTTCAAGATTTCATACATGCCTCTTAGAAATCGCATAAAGGATATTTTTACATTAGAAGAGAAGCAAATGTACGTAACAACTCTATAATCCTAAATTTTACTACTCTAAAAATTTATAATTTTAGAAAAACAGGCATTTTTTTTAAAATGAAACATTGTTCCCCCCACGCTTCTTAGGCTGGCTTTATCTGGTCATTTCATTATGTTTTATTAGGATATTTTGTCATTTAATTTTGTTTTAGGAAGAATATTTGATTGGCTCACAAGTAAGAATATTTATATCATAAGGACCTGTGTAAGAAACTGACATGCTGTTAAAGACATGAGAGGACAAGTTAAAAAAAATTAGGTTCTTTATAAGATATTAAGTGATATGTCTGAGTTACACACTTTTATCAATGTGCCCGTATTTCAAGATGTCTGAAAAAAGAACTCCTATGCATTTAGAGAAGTGCATTATTTTTAAAATGAATACCTACATCTTACATGGATGTGGTGTAACATAAGACTCCAAAAAAAATTGTTTAAGGGTATCTGTTTTCAGTTTCTCAACTTCCATATGTACTTTTTCTTAAAATGGATCTAAGAAGACATCCTAACACAAGGCATCCTCTTAAATTTACCTTTCTCCCATTTTACAAAAGGAAGTCATATCTCTCACTCATTCTGAATCTTACTATTATGGGCTGCTTCAAGGCATTAAAAATCTTCGAAGAGCCAAACATAGAAAAACACTAATGTAGGTGTTAAGAAAATGAATGACTATGCTAGGCAACAAATCCTTTCCTTTGTTAGATGGTTCCCAAATCTTTGCTTTTAACAAAATTGAAAGGAGACCTAATCAAGCTAAGAGACCATTAAAAATGTTTGGCAAGTGATTTTCTGCACATAAGCCAGAAAAACTGAGTGGCACTGCAAACAAAACTCCTTTCATTACTATCTATTTATTTATATGAACAATGTTTCTCAGCACTTACCTTTACAAAAACAATGAAACAAGATGCCAAAACACTGTTCTCAACAATAAATAAGATCTATCCACAGATACATAAGCTAACTGGGTGGATAGGGAGACTTCAACCACATGAAATCCTAATAAAATATTACTTCCTATGTTTAATCATTTTAATAAAAATATTTTTGTTGTTTTGATAAGTTGAATATTAATAATTATGATAATTCAATGCACAAAAATTTTATTTCTTGGAGCTCTATCATGGAAAAGTGGAAAAAATCCAAATTTTGTTTTACAAGTATGAAAGGATAATTAACAAATGACTTTCAAGCATGAAAATATATCAAGATAAAATGCTGTTAGTTAAGTGGATGGGAAATAAAAATTAAAAGAGAAAAGAATCAAGGTAAAATTTCTGTCTGCTAAAAGAGCTTGTTCATGTGTTAACTTTTAATGTTTCAAGACAGGTATCAAATAACTACAGTTTTTAGATCCCAAGGGTTACTTATAAAAGTGTGATACAATAGTTTTATTTTTTAATGTCAACTTTAAAAAAATGACAGAAATTATCTCCTTTGTAACTATTTAAACTGATGTGGGGGATGGGGAGGACCTTAGATAGCAGCTTAAAAATGTAAGAGATTATAAAGCTAAAAAAATTTAAAAACTTAGAAGAAAACATAGGGAAAACTTTCATGATACTGGATTTGGCAACAATTTCTTAGGACATCAAAAGCACAGACAACAAAAGAAAAAGATAAGTTGGACTTCATCAAAATTAAAAAAACTTTTGTACAAAGGACATTATCAATGAAGTAAAATGGAAACCCCTGGAACTAGAGAACGTATCTGCAAATCATATATTTGACAATGACAAAGGACTGATACCCACAATATATAAAGAAATTCTATACTTTCACAACAATAAAAAGTTAAAAACAGGCAAGGGACTTGAATGGACATTTCTTCAAAGAATATACACAAATAGTCCATATACACATGAAAAGATGCTCAACATAACTAGTCATAAGGAAATAGAAATCAAACCCAATGGGGGATCACACCAATTAGGAAGGCTGCTGCTGCTGCTAAGTAGGAAGGCTATTATCAGAAAAAAAAGAGACAGAGAGAGAGAGAAAGTAAGTGTTGGCAAGAAAGTGAAGAAACTGGAACCCCTGTGTATACTGTGGAAACTAATATGGCAATTCTTCAAAAAAAATTAAACACAGAATTACCACATCATCCAGCAAAGCTGCTGCTGCTACTGCTAAGTCGCTTCAGTCGTGTCCGACTCTGCGCGGCCCCATAGACGGCAGCCCACCAGGCTCCCCCATCCCTGGGATTCCATTTCCTTCTCCAATGCATGAAAGTGAAAAAGTGAAAGTGAAGTCGCTCAGTCGTGTCCGACTCAGAGACCCCATGGACTGCGGCCCACCAGGCTCCTCCGTCCAATGGGATTCTCCAGGTAAGAGTGCTGGAGTGGGGCGCCTGCTTTTGGGCATAATACTCAAAAAAAGTGAAAACAGGGGCCTGAAGACATATCTGAATGCTCCTGTCCATAGCAGCATATTCACAATAGCCAAAAGGTGAAAGCGGAGTTCATCAACAAATGAATGGATTAAAACAATACATAGTACACACAATGAAATGTTATACAGTCAAAAATAAAGGAAATTTTAACACAGTGAAATAACATGAATGAATATACTATGCTAAGTGAAATAAGTCAGTCACAAAAGAACAAATATCTAGCTTTCCTCTTATGAGGCTCCTTGCCAGGGGCTCAGAAGAGGGAAAATGGAGAGAGTTAGAGTGTGTGTGTGTGTGATCTTCTGGCCACTTGAGCGGGATCTCAGTTCTCTGACCAGGAATTCAACCTGGGCCACTGCAGTGAAAGTGCTGAGTTCAAACCACTGGACCACCAGGGAATTCCAGGGAAGGTTAATATTTAATAAGTACAGAGTTTGTTTTGGAAGATGAAAAATTCTGGAGACTCAGAGTGGTGATGGGTTATTGAATAATGTTAATGTACTTAATGTTACAAAACTATATATTTAAAATGGCTTAAATGATAAATTTTGTTATTTATATTTTATTACAATAAAAAAAAGTAAATGTCACCATATTCCTGGGAATTAAAAAAAAAAAGGTTTCTACAGAAAAAAAGGAGGGGAGTGCTTAATACTGGGAAAAAAGATTCCCTGAGAAACTCAGAAGACTTAACCTTTAAGCAGTCTAAGTGAATCTGTGATTTGCAGAGATTGGCTTAGTTCATTGTCCCTAAGTAAGTACTAAGCATCAAGAAAGGCTCTCAGCAGCATGGAGAAAAAAACCAGTGTTTTGAGAATCACCTGTACCCAGGCATACAGTAGGGAATTTAAAAATATAACTTTCAAAAATTTTCTTTATAAAAGCAATATAAAAATAAAAGTAACGTGTGCCCATTACAAATGGAAAAATTAAGAAATGTACAACAATAAAACTATCACCCTCAATTTGAGTTATCCACAAATAGAAATGGGTTAACCCTTGGATACACAAACCATTCTTTTCCTATGCATACACATTCATACAATTTTAAAACTGAGCTAATATTATTTATGCTTTGTAACTTTTTTCTAGTGATATGATCATTTTCCCAAGTCATGAAGTATTATTCTAAAAATCTTTTTAGATGAATGAATAGTAATCCAGCCATTACATGAATCTATTTAACAAACTGCTTAACAGTTACTTTACAGGGGAAACCTGGCACTCAGCAAGTGCTATAAACCTAGCAGCTACTAGTATTATAATCTTTTAACTGGTCTTGAAACTCCCAGATTTGTTGTCTATAATCCATCTTAAACACTATCTTATCAGATCCCTGATCTACAAGTTGTAACTTCTAAGCCTAAAATCAAGAGCTAGCCGAAAACAAACTGATAAAAACGGACTATCTATTATTGTCACAAAACAAGTATACTCTCACAAATGCAGAGCAGCCAACTCCAGGGAGTAATATTCACCACTCCATGTCAAAATCTATCCATGCTTTGAGATACTTCACTGAGATGTGCATTTTTCATTATGTTGTGACATGTTTCAAGTTTTAAAAAATCTCCCATAGGTTGTATATATCAGTGTCAAGTTTGGGTTATCTTTCCAGACTTCTAAATAAACGTACAAAAAAAAAACAACAACCAGTACCTTCTGCATACTACAGTGTGTTTATTTTACCTAATAACATACAGAATAAAATGTACACAAACACAACCTAACCCTACTACCCATCCTTAAATGTCTCTTCAGCATGAAAAACAACGCTAACTTAAATAAATTGAAGAGACTAAGCTCTGTGAAAGCCCAGAAGGACAATGGCTAGCCTGACTCCCAATGAAAGGGGCATCTAAACTTATAAAGTTTAAGAAAATAAAATCAAAGAAACAGATTTAAAACAACAACAAAATATTTTCTGGGAGCCCATACAGGTCAGGGGAAAAATCCTTAAGCCCAGTTGAGTGAGATCATATTCAAAACGTAAAAGCAAAATGTGGTTAACAGGTAACTTTACCTTTAGAACCTGGAGGTCAACCTCCAAGATCAGTTGAAGAAAAATACAGGTTAACGTATATGAATAAATCCAACCACCTTCTAAAAGAAACCTACTCCAAGAAATGCTCTGTTAATAAAAGCATGAATGAGACTAAGAAATACTCAAGTACAATGAGTGGATCAAGGAAGTTTCTGAAATGCATGACTGATGTAAAAAGCAAGCTTTAATCAAATCAAATCCACTGAATGTAAAGTCCTGTAATTAGAAAAAATTCCAATCACAAGGGTATGTTTCATTTTTTTGTATTGGTAAACTTCCTCAGCAGGAATATATTACCCCTCAAGACCCAAACCCATGCTCACTAAATAACCCTCTAGTTACAATCTATCCTACGGAGGAATACTATGTCTCAAAACGATGTAATAATCCCTACTGGAAATCCTAGCTGGGAAAAAAAAATCTTTTCTACCCTACGACAACCAGCCAAGTGCTAGCTGCTCGACCACACATACCACTGATACAGCAAGACAACCAACAAAATATTTACTGTGCACCTAATATGCTCTAGGTGCTAGGAGTATATACTGCTGAACAAAAGTTCAAAATCCAAATCCCTATGGAGTACCATTCTGATTTGGGGAGAGAGAAGAATATTTTAAAAGTAGGAAATTATACAATATTTAGAAGGTGGTAAACGCTAGGGAACATAAAACAGAGCAGAGCAGCCTGACAATGAGCAGTTTGCAATTTTCAGTAGGGTTGTTAGGACACGGTAGTTAGCAAACACTTCAAACAGGCTTCTTCATCCAGGTTCTCCTACGTGGGACTTGCAGCGCTACTTCTTCATATAAAGGTGAACTGAGCAAGTGATTTAAAGTCTGTGCCGCAGTCCTCTTATCTGTTAAACAAGGATGCCTATCTTATAAAGTTATGAGGAGTGAGTTAATATTTGTAAGATTCTTGGAACACATTAAGTGCTATGAGTTCTGAGTTGTTGTTGCTTTAATTTTAAAAAATGTAAAAGGTAAAGGAACATCTGATGTAGATATTCAGGGAAAGAGTATTCCCAATTGAAGGCAGAGCAAGTGCAAAGGCTCTGGGACTCAATGAGGAGCTAGGCCAAAGTGGCTGGCATAGACTGGGTTTTTCAAAAGGAAGAATGGAAGAGGATGTCATCATACACGAAAGAAAGCAAGGATGTATAGGGCTGTTTCTCAACTTTTACTTTATTTAGATAGGGATTTTTGAGCAGAGCGATCAACTGTGACGACTTTTAAAAAGATCCCTCTGTAAACTATACTGAGAACTCAGACTTTCAAGGGAGGAGGGCATTATACGTAAGGGTGGCAAATAGGGAGGCTAGTCAAGAATCTATGTTAATAGCCCATGGGAATTCACTGGTGGTGCAGTGGTTAGGACTCCATGCCAAGGGCCTAGTTTCAATCCCTGGTTCTAAGACGCCACAAGCCACCCAATGTAACAACAACAACAAAAACTATCTTAATAATCCAGGCAAGAGATAACAGCTTGAATCAGCAAGGCCAACACTGGAGCAGCTGAGTAGTAGTCAGATTCTGAATATATTCTGAAAGTGAAGCCAACAGAATTTGCTAATATGAACTGACAGAAGAGTAAAGGGTGACTCTAAGGTTTTCAGCCTCAGAAACTTCAAGGAAAAAAAAAGTGCCCATTAAAGATGACTGTGGCCTTAACAGTTGACAATAACTGAGCCCTATATACCAGCCAAGTGTCCACGTAATCGCCTTACGTGCATAATCACATTTAATTCTCATTATCCATGTGGTGGGTTTCACCCCCTTTCAAAAAGTACAGAAACCTGCTGATATTGGTAAGCTGATGTTCAGAACGTTTTTTTTAAATTAATTTCTTAATTGCTGAAGTATAGTTGATTTACAGTGCTGTGTTAATTACTGCTACAGCAAAGTGACTCAGTTACACATAAACATACACATCCTTTTTTATATTCTTTTCCATTATGGTTTATCACAGGAAGAACTAACAGTTGTTTTAAGTGCCTATATTACTTAACCACTACTCAATACATCATTACAGTCACAGGAACTGGCACAGTCCTGAAGATAATAAACACTCAATATTTACTGAAATTAATTAGTTCTTCTGAACAAAGGTTAATAAGTCTTTGCAACCCCATGGACTGTAGTCTACCAGGCTCCTCTGTCCATGGGATTTTCCAGGCAAGAATACTGGAGTGGGTCTCCATTTCCTTCTCCAGAGGATCTTCCTGACCCAGGGAGCGAACCCAGGTCTCCCACGTTGTAGGCAGACGCTTTACCGTCTGAGCCACCAGGGAAGTCTACTCAATACATCATTACGGTCACAGGAAATGGCACTGTCCTGAAGATAATAAACACTCAATATTTACTGAAATTAATTAGTTCTTCTGAACAAAGGTTAATAAGTGACAGAGTTCATTGAAGAAGTGTCCAGCCTTCCTAGATCTCCAACTTCAGCCTGTGATTGGGAAACAGATCCTGAAAGTCAGGAAATTATTTGTTTTTTCAATTCAGAATCACAATGTCAGAGACTGAATGGGCTCTTTCATTCCCCTCGGTTAAGAAATAATTCTGATGAGGCCTCTACAAGAGATTCTGACAATTTCATATCCCGATCTCTCCCTTACCTATGTTTTTCACTCTCTCCCACCACACACACCTCCCCTCAGCTTCAGTCTGACTTAACAGTTCTAACCCTATCTCCCGTCCTGTTTTTCCCACCCCCATGCCTACCCTTCGCTTCAACAGAACTAGACTACTTTCTGCTGCCTTAACTTTGCTATGTACTGTTGCTTCCTCAATTACTGTAACATTTTGTGAACGTGGCCTCCTCCATCTGTGTCTCTTTCAGCAGCTGGGGGTGGCGGAGGGAAGGTGGAGGGACTCTCTCCCTCGCACTTAATTAAACCTACCAACCAAACATCCCATCTGTACATCAGACCTAGGAGAACTTCTTTCAAGAAGACTATACTGCTCCACCTCCATGGAAACCTACAGACCTTGTTTATTGCTGTTAACATGAAAATAAAGGAAAGGGAACGGGTTGTGGAAGCGGAAGATCCAAGTTCCAACTTTCGATCTACCACTTCCCGAGTCCTTTTTTTCCATCGGTAAGATACGTAAGTATCCATTCTCATAGTGCTGTTATGAGGCTTAAGAAGACGTAAATGAAACGTAGCTCTCCATCCCTCCACGTTATGCAACCTGGTGTTATTCACGGAGTTCGGATTACCGAACTTCTCTGGATCGTAAACGCCAGGTCAGGAACCTGAGTCACAATCTTTCTATCCACTCGCGGCTCCTAAGACACTCGTTATGCACACAGGTAAGCGCTCGGTAAACGCGCGTGGCTCGCGATCGCTGCGAACCTAGGGCGGCAGCCTGGGCCATCGGTTCCGGAGGTGTGCGAAGTGGGGGGCGGGGCAAGCCGCTAACCAAGGTGGGGCCCCGAATGGCACTTCGGCTGCGGAGACCTCTGGTTTCCTCTTGAGTCAAACCAGGTTAACACACCCTCTCAACAGTCAGCTCTTCTCTCCACTAGACTCACACCCCGCTTCGGGCTCCGATCCTGAGAAGCCTTCCATCTTACGCGTCCTCGACAAATACTTCTCCCAACCTACACCCCCTCTCCTCTGCCCCACCCCCAGCCAACTGTCACTCGGATCCCACCGTCCACCGCCTCCACCGCCTTCTCGCAAGGCCCCGCCGGGCAGTGGGCAGCGAGCAGTCCCCCAGGCCCGGCCCCAGGTGCCCGCCCCAGGCCGGTACTCACGCCCGCGGCGGCCGCGGTGACGGCGGACTGCTCAGCGGCGCCGGCCGAGCGGAGCCGCCTCCGGCCGATCTGCTCCAAACTGAGGAATTCGCTGGACAGGTCCAGAGAGTCCGTGGCCGAGGCGGCGGGGTGGCTCTGCAGCTCTGGGCTGCTGCGAAGGACCACCATCTTCTCTCTCTTCTCGCCCCGCCGTCTGCGGCGGGAGACGCACCAGAGTTTGGGCAACAGCCGCTCAGGCGCTTCCGCGCTCCGAATTCTGGCGCCACTCGCGCCGCGCCGCCGGCCGCAGCGCGCGCGCCCGGAATCCCTCCGCCGCCAGTCCCTCCCACGCCGCCACCCTACCACGGCGGGCTCGAAACTGTCCTATCCGTAGTGCGGAGGGCTGTGGGCCAAATTTGAGCAGAACCCACACCGACGGTATCAGGGACCCGAGGCGACAGTGACAGGAGACTGCTTACTCCTTTTTCTTAGATAATTTCGGCTCGCTGAGCTCGGCGGAGGGACACTACGGGTAGCGGCGCGACGTCCTGTTTGGAATTTTGGCGCGTGGACGCCGGCGGGGGTGGGGGCGGGAAGGGAGGCTCCACGCCTTTCTGATTGGCTGGCGGGGCCTGGTGGCCCCTCCCCGCCCCTCCCGACACCAGCCCTCCGCTTCCCGCCACGCGGGATTCAAATAGAAAATGTGGAGTCCTTGACTGGGGCGGGAGAATGCACTTGAGTTTTGACAGGTTTTGACTTCGCTTCTTAAGGACTCTGACTTATAACCCAAACGAGTTTAAGAGACAGAGAGTTAGAAGCGAGCGGGTAGAGTATTACAGTTAAAGGCATGTTCTGTAACCCAGCGCCACCCTTTTCCGCGATCTGGAGCAAAAGATTCGCCCTGCCTGTTCTTAAATCTAATCGGTAAATTAACTCTAATTTTTAACACCTAAGGTTCTAAGATTTTATTATGCTTTACATATAAATGTTTACTACTATTCCAGACGAAAATAACTTATCTGAAAATAAAGCAGTTACACGACTACTTAGATAGTAGCAGCATGCCGAATGATCAGAATGTGAGCGGAGTCCTAGCGAAACAGAAACAAAAGCTATTTATTGGATGTCTGCGTTTCCTTAACTCGACATGTATTAAATATTTATTGAGCATCTATTACGTGCCAGGCAGTATTCTAAGCACTCGGAATGCAGCTGTGAATAAAAAGCAAAAATGCCCTCGTGGAACTTAAATTCTGATGAAAGGAGGAAGACTAAATACATGATATGTTTGTTACAAGGTAGTAAGTGTTACAGAGAAATGTGAAGTAGGGAAGGTGAAGGGAAGCGTGAGATTTTAAATAGCGATTAGAGAGGGTTTCATGAAGTTTAAGCAGATATCTAAAGGAGGTTAGGTATATCTGGGAGAAGACAGATGCAAGCAGAAGGGAGTCGGGGACAGCTGGCCAGTGAGATCAAAGAGGAAAATGCTGCTAGAAGCAGATCCTGCAAGGCCTCAAAGGTTTTTTGCTTTTTATTATAAGTGAGATGAAAAGACATCACAGGGTTTGAACAGAGGAGTGACCTATTCGGACCTAGAATCCCTTTCGCTGCTGCCTTGAGAATACAATATTGGGGACAAACCTATGTTTAAAAAAATTGTTAATATGAAACTGAGTTTTAACTGGGTGTCCTGTATTTTCTTTTTCTTTTACTGTTAAATCTGGCAATTATAGTTAGGAGGGCACCAGGATTATCCAGGCAACAGATGAAGTGACACAGACCAGAATGAGAGCCGTGGAGGTAATGAGACATGGTCAAATACTAGGAATGTTTGGAAGAAAAAGCCAACTGAATTTGCTCATTAATTGGATTTAGGCATGAGGGAAAGAGAGGAGTAGAAGATTACCCCAGTATTTGGTTGCTTGTTTGCTTGAGCTAATGGCAAGATGAAGCTGTACTTAACTGAGAGAAAGCTATGGCTAAAGCAAGTTAGGAGGGAATATCTGAAATTTCTTTCCATTCACACCTAAGATACAGAAATTATTAAATATTCAGCACTTGAAATTTGACCTTTTACTAGTTTTTAGAAATGTCAGTTCAGTCGCTCAGTCGTGTCCAACTCTTTGCGACCCCATGAATCGCAGCATGCCAGGCCTCCCTGTCCATCACCAACTCCTGGAGTTCACCCAGAGTTGCATCCATCGAGTCAGTGATGCCATCCAGCCATCTCATCCTGGGTCGTCCCCTTCTCCTCCTGCCTCCAATCCCTCCCAGCATCAGAGTCTTTTCCAATGAATCAGCTCTTCGCATGAGGTGGCCAAAGTACTGGAGTTTCAGCTTTAGCATCATTCCTTCCAAAGAAATCCCAGGGCTGATCTCCTTCAGAACGGACTGGTTGGATCTCCTTGCAGTCCAAGGGACTCTCAAGAGTCTTCTCCAACACCACCGTTCACACGCATCAATTCTTCGGCGCTCAGCCTTCCTCACAGTCCAGCTCTCACATCCATACATGACCACGGGAAAAACCATAGCCTTGACTAGACGGACCTTAGTTGGCAAAGTAATGTCTCTGCTTTTGAATGTGCTATCTAGGTTGGTCATAACTTTTCTTCCAAGGAGTAAACGTCTTTTAATTTCATGGCTGCAGTCACCATCTGCAGTGATTTTGGAGCCCAGAAAAATAAAGTCTGACACTGTTTCTACCGTTTCCCCATCTATTTCCCATGAAGTGATGGGACCGGATGCCATGATCTTCGTTTTCTAAATGTTGAGCTTTAAGCCAACTTTTTCACTCTCCTCCTTCACCTTCATCAAGAGGCTTTTTTAGCTCCTCTTCACTTTCTGCCATAAGGGTGGTGTCATCTGCATATCTGAGGTTATGCACAGCATAATTTATAATTTCAAAAAGCAGTGAACAACTTGAATGTCCCTCAGAGGATCCTTAAGAAGACTGCTATACAGTCAGTAAGAATTACAATGCAGGACTTCCCTGGTGGTCCAATGGCTAAGACTGTGATCTCAATGCAGGGGGCCCCGGTTCGATCCTTTGTTAGGGAACTAGATCCCACATGCCACAAATAAAGATCCTGTATGCCATAACTAAGACTTGGTACAGCCAAATAAACATTTTTTAAAATCACGATCCAGCTGTGTTAATTACTTATATGCAGAGTTAATTAACTTATATGCAGAGTACATATGAGAAACGCTGGGCTGGAAGAAACACAAGCTGGAATCAAAATTGCCAGGAGAAATATAAATAACCTCAGATATGCAGATGACACCACCCTTATGGCAGAAAGTGAAGAGGAACTCAAAAGCCTCTTGATGAAAGTGAAAGTGGAGAGTGAAAAAGTTGGCTTAAAGCTCAACATTCAGAAAACGAAGATCATGGCATCTGGTCCCATCACTTCATGGGAAATAGATAGGGAAACAATGGAAACAGTGTCAGACTTTATTTTTCTGGGCTCCAAAATCACTGCAGATGGTGACTGCAGCCATGAAATTAAAAGACGTTTACTCCTTGGAAGAAAAGTTATGACCAACCTAGATAGCACATTCAAAAGCAGAGACATTACTTTGCCAACTAAGGTCCGTCTAGTCAAGGCTATGGTTTTTCCAGTAGTCATGTATGGATGTAAGAGTTGGACTGTGAGGAAGGCTGATCGGCAAAGGCTGATGCTTTTGAACTGTGGTGTTGGAGAAGACTCTTGAGAGTCCCTTGGACTGCAAGGAGATCCAACCAGTCCATCCTAAAGGAGATCAGCCCTGGGATTTCTTTGGAAGGAATGATGCTAAAGCTGAAACTCCAGTACTTTGGCCACCTCATGTGAAGAGTTGACTCATTGGAAAAGACTCTGATGCTGGGAGGGATTGGGGGCAGAAGGAGAAGGGACGACCCAGGATGAGATGGCTGGATGGCATCACTGACCCGATGGACGCAACTCTGAGTGAACTCCAGGAGTTGGTGATGGACAGGGAGGCCTGGCATGCTGCGATTCATGGGGTCGCAAAGAGTTGGACACGACTGAGCGACTGAACTGAACTGAACTGTGTTAATTACATGGAAAGTTGTGCATAATGCATTATAACTCGTTAAGAAAGTACAAAGACATATCATACAATTCCATCTTTGTTTTAAAAAATGGATATGTGTATATACATATATTTGCATTGGAAAAAGCCCAAAAGAAACTACAACAAAATATTAATGGTTAGTTTCTGGATGGCAATGTTATGGTGGTTGTGTAGTTTCTTTGTACTTTTATCAATTTTTCTGATTTTTTTGCACTTAATATGTATTACTTTTACAACAGGAAAAAAAAAAAAGCTTTTAGATGATTGTTTACCCAATATAATGAAAGCAAAAAAGAACAATATTTAAATCAGCCTAGTCTGTTCCCTTTTCTTTATGCATTACTGTACCTTGATTGTTGTTGTTAAGAGTTGCTAAGTCGAGTCTGACTCTTTTGCAACCCCATGAACTATAGCCTGCCAGGCTCCTTTGTCCAAGGGATTTCCCAGGCAAGAATACTGGAGTAGGGTGCCATTTCCTTCTTCAGGGGATCTTTCTGGACCAGGGATCTAACCTGTGTCTCCTGCATTGGCAGATAGGTTCTTCACCAGGGAAGCCCTTTTACCCCGATAAGCATTTATAAAAAGAACTTCCACCTCAAAAATATACACAGTTATGATTTTGTTTGATACTACCAAATTGACCTCCACAGAAGTTATAGCTATCATTTTATGTTTTAATTTTGTTTTAAATAAGCAATGAAATAAAAATTTCAGAACACCAAGAGACAGAGGCAGCCAAATGGTTTACTCTGTTCAACATTAAGAAATATCACACTTGCTTCAGCCTTTAGTTGATGTAGTGGGTGATCTGTGCACCCCAACAGGATACATCCAAGTCCTAAACTCTGGGATCTGAGAACATGACCTAATTTGAAATAAGGCTTTTGCAGATGTAATTAGGATCTTGAAATGAGATCATCCTGGATATATGGTGGACCCTAAATCCAAGTCTGGTGTCCTAACAGAAAGGAAAGGAAGGTTTGACACACAGACTCCTAGAGAAGAAGGTGATGTGAAGATGGAGGCAGAAGTTGGAGTGATGCCTCTGTAAGCCAAGGAACACCAAGCACTGCCAGCAACCACCGGAAGCTCAGAGAGAAGTACGGAGCATTCTCTAAGAGCCTGAGGACAGAACCAGTGGTGCTGACACCTTGATTTCAGGCTTCTGGGCTCCTGAACTGTGAGAGAATAAATATCTCCGTGTGTGTGTGTGTGTGTGTGTGTGTGTGTTTAAGCCGCATGATTTGTGGTAATTTGTTACAGCAGCCTTAGGCAACAGAACTGGTCTGGAATTGGTCTTTGTTGTTGCTGAGTGGCTATCTAGTCCAACTGTTGCGACCCCATAGACTGCAGCCTGCCAGACTCGTGTCCATGGAATTTTCCTAGGCAAGAACATTAGAGTGGGTTGCCACTTCCTACTCCAGGGCATCTTCCCCACCCAAGGATAGAACCACATCTCTTGCGTTGCAGGTGGATTCCCTGGAACTGTTTAGCAAGTCATATTTCTTTCTTTTGTCAAAGTCTTAGCTATGGTTGATAGGAATGTCTTTAGGGAAAGAGGGGGGCAGCAGAAACTCAGGTTCTTTCCTCTCCTCCCCCGCCCCGACTTCCTAAAGAGGGTCAGTGTGCTTAGCTCACATGAGACAGAAAAGGGAGCTGAAGTCAGAGCTAATCATAATTCCATTACCTCATTTGAGATGAGGTCATAGGTGGGACCCTTTCTGTTCTTTAGTAACAGTTAGAAAGTAAACATCAGTTTGAAGAGGGATTTCTCTCAATGTTATAAATCTGACCTTACTTAAATTTGCTAGCTAATTTCAGTGATTTCCCACAAAAGAGGAGAAAAATCATTAATCACGTGGAGGTGGGGGTGGGTTGCAGTTGACATTGTCCATTTTTCAGCTACTCCAAATTTAAACATTTCTCCTACATGAGAGATTTTCTCTTTGGGTGGGTTTGGGCAATGCAGGGCCCACCTCCTTCAACGGGAATCCCATAGGGATGGATACTTCATTTCCCTGTTGACTTGGCCTCCAGGGCTCAGGCATGTTACCTGATCTCAATTACTAAGCCGCTCCTACCTGAGCCATCATCACATCTTGAAGAAGTGACCCAAAGATGCAGAGACAGAGATTCTTCATCACCACCATTCTTGGATCCTTGAAGCATTTTATCAGTTTGACCTGGCTCTGCTTCTCCAAGCCCCACCCCACGCTCCTCCCCATTCTTCTAGTAAATTTGATTTCCTGTTTAAGTCAGCCAGAGATGGTTTCTGGGGACTTTCCTGGTAGTCCAGTGGTTAAGACCTCGTGCTTCCAATGCCAGGGGTACAGGATCAATCCCTGGTTGGGGGACTAAAATCTCACATGCCCTGTGGCGTGGCCAAAATTTTTTTTAAAAAAAGAACTCTGGTATAGAGGCTTCAGGTCAGAAAAGGGACTTTCACCAGTGGTTTTCTATATGGGGCACAGCATGAGACAGACACCCCTATCAGATGTGGAGGAGGGAGGGCCAGGAGAGAGGATGTGGAAGTGAGCCAGAAACATACGTCATAATTCTAGGATGTGGTTTTCAGATATTCTGTCTTTATCAGCCTCCCCTGAACATACTTCTTTCTCAATTTGCCCATGTAAGGTGTGGTACACAGCCCTGAGGCATAAGCATGGATCCTGGTACTATTGCCTCCTTCCCACCCCATTCTAAGTAAGATTGGTAATAACAGTATGGCATTCCAACCCAGCCCAACTCCCCACCCTCAATGATGAGGTGCTACACCCCCACCCAGAGCTCACATAGAACATGGCTGCCTTAGCATTTAATTGCTTTATGTTAAAATTATCCCACCTGGGAAAATTGTAATCAGATAAATGCAAAATAAATGACAATAGGAATGCCATTTTTTGCCTATACTTTTATTTTTTTAATAAACATAAACATACTCAATGTGATATTGAGGTAGAGGCTTGTTTCTTAAAAGTAATATAGCCACGTATATTAAGGGACCTGGAAAATATTTAAAGCTGTTAGTCCAGGAATTCTACTTCTAGGACTCCTTCCAAACATAAATAATTAGAGGTGAGGACGAAGGTTTACGTGCAAAGATGTTGATTGCAGCTTTATTTATAAGAGTAAGATCTGAAAAAAAAATAAAAGTACAACAGTAGGGGGGAAGTTGGGGCTGCACAGATGGCTCAGGGGTAAAGAATCTGCCTGCCGATGCAGAACTGCGGGTTCAATTCCTGGGTCGGGAAGATCCCCTGAAGAAGGAAATGGCAACCCACTCCAGTATTCTTGCCCAGAGAATCCAATGGACAGAGGTGCCTGGTGGGTCACAGTTCATGGGGTCAGAGTCAGACATGACTGAGTGACTCAACAACAAGGGGAAGAGCTAAGTAAATAGTCTGTCCATGTAGCTTTTTATATTGATGTTGATAACTTTGATTTTTTAGAAAAGTATTAAAAAGTTTATTAGAAAGTATCCCGTGTGAAAAATTCATGCAGTACAGAAATGTGAAAAATAAACGTACAAGTCACTCTGTGTGATTGCCATGAGGAGAAAGAAGTTTTCTCTTTCCGCTAGGGTTGCCAAGCTTGGAAAATATGAATAGGGGGCTGATTGGAGAAGGAAATGGCAACCCACTCCAGTGTTCTCGCCTGGAGAATCCCAGGGACAGAGGAGCCTGGTAGGAGGCCGTCTATGGGGTCTCACAGTCAGACACGACTGAAGCGACTTAGCAGCAGCAGACGCAACAGCAGTGGTCATCCTCCTACAGCAAGAGGTGAGGTCACCTCATGACGAAGCCAAGCACTGAGCAGACAGAGATGGGGAGCAAGAAGGCCTGGGGGAAGTGAGTGCCATTTCTGGTCCCTTGACAGCCTGGTTTCTGCAGTTCATCTGTCAACTGTGAGAGCCACTTCGGTGTCCTTCCTGTTCAACGACTAATAAACAGCCTCCCTGCCTTGACTTTTAACGGATTGAGTCATGACTAATACAATGAGGACAGCTGCTGTGCTGGAATCAAATTATATTCTGTTTGTGCTATAATCCTCTTCTAATGATCAATTAATTCTTCCAACAACATGAAATGAGGTCCATTTGGCATGAAGTGGGTTTGGCAGATCAGTAGAGTCCTCTAAATAATAACCGTTTTCTTTTTCATGGTCACAAATCATCCTGGGAATAGACATCAAGTTCATCAGGGTGTAGTGTCTGGAATACATATATATATATATTTTTTCCTTTTATGAAACTGAAGACAGAAACTGTTCATATTTAGTCTTATGTCATCTTTTCCAACGTACTTTCTCAAAGATCCATAAGAAAGGCTTTGGGGTCATAAACTAAAGCACTTTAAGTATGCTGGAATGTAACTCATCTGAGTCTAAAGATTTTTTAACCCCTTTAAGGCAACTTGGTGATTTCTACCACTGCACCTATCTTAGCTTTTTTATTTTTAAATTTTTTCAGACTTTTTATTTTGTCTTGTGGTAAAGCCGATTAACAGTTATCTTGGCTTTAATTTCCTCTTACAGCTATTTTCTTTATTCTTTACAGCTTGAGGATTCTTTTTTTTTTTGATAGAGAAAATGCTAGCAAAATAGACACTGGGTATTTCTGTTTTTTTTTTTTTTAGTTGTCTGATCACATCATATCATTTGGTCTCAAGCAATGGGATTCTCTTTCTTTTTCTTGTAGCTGTTAATACTGAGCATTAAAATACCTCCTCCCCTAACAAAAAATAAAAGCCCCTTTTGTTCTTAAACCTGACTGTATTCCTGAATCTCCCATTTCACGTCTGTGGCCCTCTTTTGTATTTTCCTTTGTTATGAGTTCCTCCTCCAAACCCCTGCCCTTTAACATCCTGATTTTATTGGGTATTGCCTTGTCTGAGTGCATCTCTCTTTTCTTCCACATCCACATCACTAGGGTTTGCAGGTCAGAATCTGTTCTAAGTACTTCCTAACTCCTCTGAAACCATACCCTTTTTGATAGACTTTACCATGAAATTGTGTGTGTTTTAAAAATACGATCTATTTTTTTTCCAATTTAAAGATTAATTCCTGCTTTTAAGAAAAGGTTTAGTAGCTTAAAGAAAGCACATTATAGCAGAGACTTCTGACACTCTCAATATCCATCCTTCCTTTTGCTTGAGATACTGTTATTACCTGTGCTGCCCAGAATCAACCCTACATTTCCTAATCTCCCTTGCATGTGTATGTGACCTTGTGATTATCTTTTCGACAGTGGAATGTGAGCAGAAGTGATATGTACCATTTTGTGGATTTTTGTTCTTAAACCTTATGTTACTCCTTTTTCCTGATTTTGCTGGCCAGAATGCAATTGTAGCAGATTTGGTGGTGAGCATTCTTCAACTAGGCTCAGCTGTAAAGAGTCTGCCTGCAATGCAGGAGACAAAGGTGATGTGGGTTTGATCCCTGGGTTAGGAAGGTCCCCTGGAGGCAGGCATGGCAACCCACTCCAGTATTCTTGCCTGGAAAACCCCATGAACAGAGGAACTAGGGGGGCTACAATCCATAGGGTCGCCAAGAGTCAAGCACGACTGAAGCGATTTTTTTCAACTAAGTGCAACCAGGGGAACATTCTAGATATGGCCTTCCATCCAGACCTCAGGCGCCTGGGTACAGACACTGTGGAGACAGTCTATCAGCTCTGGAATGTAAACATCCAGGGTGTTATATAAGAAATGCATTTGTATCTCCCCTAAACCACATTTTTGGGTTTGTGACAGTATCTTACTCACTTGTATCTTAGCAAAACAGTCGTTAATTCAATAGGGATTTATCCCAGTCACAGTGCTTACACTTTGTTCACAAAGAAGCATAATAATGATAATCATAGTTGCAAATCTTGGTAGTTGCTTACTACATAGGGTACTTCTCTGTTGTGCCAAGCACTGTTTTTTGCACAAATTAGTGTACTTAATGCTCATGACAGCTTTGTTAGGTAGACACCTACTTGTATTACTCTCATTTTACAAAAAAAATTGACACACAGGAAGACTGGTGAATTGCCCAAGGTCATACAGGACAGTTAGCCGAGAAAGGATTTGAGTCGGTCTGTCTGACTCTGGAGCTATTATTTTGTACTGTCTCAAGATAAGACCACGTCATGGTGCTGCTCATGGCAGAGGCTGAAACAGGTCAAGTTACTTCACATGATAATAGTGTTAAAGACATATGACTAAAATGTTGTGGCAAAACAGAAAAAAAAAAAGCTGTGCAGAATTGGAAGGCAGCAATGAACTTTCTCTGGGAAAAGCTGAAAATAAGGAAAGTGAAAGAGCACATGTTAAGATAGGCTTCAGCAATACGTGAACCATGAACTTCCAGGTGTTCAAGCTGGTTTTAGAAAAGGCAGAGGAACCAGAGATCAAATTGCCAAAATCCACTGGATCATCAAAACAGCAAGAGAGTTCCAGAAAAACATCTACTTCTGCTTTATTGACTATGCCAAAGTCTTTGACTCTGTGGATCACAATAAACTGGAAAATTCTGAAAGAGATTGGAATACCAGACCACCTGACCTGCCTCCTGAGAAACCTGTATGCAGGTCAGGAAGCAATAGTTAGAACCGGACATGGAACAACTGACTGGTTCCAAATAGGAAAAGGAGTACGTCAAGGCTGTATATTGTCACCCTGCTTATTTAACTTATATGCATCATGAGAAATGTGGGCTGGAGGAAGCACAAGCTGGAATCAAGATTGCTGGGAGAAATATCAATAACCTCAGATATGCAGATGACACCACCCTTATGGCAGAAAGTGAAGAGGAACTCAAAAGCCTCTTGATGAAAGTGAAAGTGGAGAGTGAAAAAGTTGGCTTAAAGCTCAATGTTCAGAAACCTAAGATCATGGCATCTGGTCCCATTACTTTATGGGAAATAGATGGGGAAACAGTGGAAACAGTGTCAGACTTTATTTTTTGGGGTTCAAAAATCACTGCAGATGGTGATTGCATCTGTGAAATTAAAAGACACTTACTCCTTGGAAGGAAAGTTATGACCAACCTAGATAGCATATTCAAAAGCAGAGACATTACTTTGCCAACAAAGGTCCGTCTAGTTAAGGCTATGGTTTTTCCAGTAGTCAGGTATGGATGTGAGAGTTGGACTGTGAAGAAAGCTGAGCGTCGAAGAATTGATGCTTTTGAACTGTGGTGTTGGAGAAGGCTCTTGAGAGTCCCTTGGACTGCAAGGAGATCCAACTAGTCCATCCTGAAAGCTGAAACTCCAATACTTTGGCCACCTGATACGAATGGCCACCTGACTCATTGAATACAATGGCCACCTGACTCATTGGAAAAGACCCTGATGTTGGGAAAGATTGAGGGCAGGAGAAGAAGGGGATGACAGAGGACGAGATGGTTGGATGGCATCACCGACTCAATGAACATGGGTTTGGGTAGACTCCGGGAGTTGGTAATGGACAGGGAGGCCTGGCGTGCTGCCGTTCATGGGGTCGCAAAGAGTCAGACATGGCTGAGCAACTGAACTGAACTGAACATGTATCTTCTGCAAAGGTTTCTCTGAGTAATAAGACACTCAGTGATGGAAATTAGGATATACTGGAGATAATGGAGTGAAACTATACCACAAATCATGACTGCTACCATTTATCATTATGTGTTGGGCTTCCCTGGTGGCTCAGACAATAAAGAATCAGCCTGCAACACGGGAGACCTGGGTTCGATCCCTGGGTTGGGAAGATACCCTGGAGGAGGGCATGGCAACCCACTCTAGTATTATTGCCTGGAGAATCCCCATGGACCGGAAAAGCCTGGTGGGCTGCACTTCATGGGATCACAGAGTGGGACACAACTGAGTGACTAAGCATATCATTATGTGTCAGTACATATTCATTCTACTTTATATACATAAATTCAATCAATCCTCATAACAACCCTCTGAGGTAGGTGTTATTATCATTAACTTCATTTTAGATGAAGACACTGAGCCACAGAGAGGTAAAGTAACTTTGCCCAAGGTCACACAACTAATAAGTAATGGAACCTACTAGTTTGGCTTCAGAATCCTGCAGCAGTCTAGGTCCAATCAGCAGAAACCACATGGTAGGTTAAAGAGGGGATGTGAATGTCAAGAACTAAGATAAAAGTGAAATGTGAGATAAAAGGAAACTATGGTATCTTGGGCCGAGGGAGCATCCTAAGATGAATTTGAGAGGGGTCTGGATCTGGTTGGAGAAAGGATGGCTGGCTACCAGATAGCAGAGACATTTGCTCATTTAGCAGGTTGGAAGCAGTCCAGGGTAGCTGGGCAAACAACAGAGAAGAGAATGGAGGAACATGATCACCAACCAGCCTTGAAGGGAGCCATGGGAATCTGGGAACTGGCAGGGACAGACCTTTAAGACGCTGGGGGATTGGAGAGATGGAAGCAGAAGGACTGCACAATGTGTCACCCTGCCCACCTGAAAGGCTTGCTAGGTGGTTGCCTGCAGCCCTCGCAGGGCTCTAGTTTCTGTGTCAAGAGGGCTGCATAAAGGTTATTGCAAGGCTAGAGCTGTAAGGTCACAGAAGGACCAATTTTGGGGCTGTGGCTATTGTAGACCCTATAGGATGTTTTTGAGACCACACTCCTAACCCTGGTTGGTTCCCAGAAACCGCAGGAAGCTTCTTCCTTCAGTGCACTTAATAGAGAAGGTTTAACACTGCTCATTTTAAAGGATAAATGCTTTAAGGAATTCCATTATTTATTATAGAGTCTATGTTGAAGNGCATCAGGCTGGTGCACCTTTCTATGTTTGCTCCTGCAGATTCTTCGAACTTAGAATAAATGCCTCCTCTTGACTTCTGTTAGCTTCTGTCAGATGTCACTTAGCTTTTAAGACCCAGCTTAATGATAATAGTGGTAGCCAATATTTGTGTTTTATGCAGTTTGCAAAGCATTTAAAAAAAAAATTATTTATTTGGCTGCACCAGGTCTTGGTTGCAGCATGCGGGATCTTTAGTTGTGGCATGTGTGATTTAGTTCCCTGACCAGGGCTGAAACCCAGGCCCCCTGCTTTGGAAGCACAGAGTCTTAGCCACTGGACTACCAGGGAAGTCTCCTGCAAAGCGTTTTTGATTCTGTTTTAATCATTTCGGATTTTTCAAATAATTGTTAAGCACTTATGTCCCAGGGATCCTCCCTGTCTGCATGCTTCTCTATCCTCTCATCACCAGTCACCCCTGCAGAATCCCAGTCCTAGTACTGCTTTGTTCGCGTCTCTGCTACCCAGATACTCAGCTGACAGCCTGGAGCATTATTGCTATCCCCCCCCCCCCATTTTTTTAAACCAGTTAAATGAGTTGCAGGACTCACACCTAATCTGTGGCACTTTCTATTCCAGTGGTGACTCCCAGCATTTCCAAGGATGAGGCCCTCTTTTTTTTTTTTTAATTAGCATGAAAAGTTTCATGAGATCCTCCTTCATGATATTAGTTGTACTCTTGAAGACAAAATTGTTGATTAAAAGGGACTATAAATTCAATAACTCTTAGGTTTAATTTTTTTCTCTGTGTAATATTCACTCATATTTGAAAAATAATAAGCAAAGTATGTCCAAGCTACATGTGTATTTAGCCAACCAGTAGTGCTCATGGTACCTATGGATTTGAGGACTTCTGGGGTTAACTCTGTCCATTCTTGGGAGGGGGAAGGGAACACACAAGGAGAACCCGCTGACCTATTTCCTCCGTCATCCTGTATCCCTCAAAATGAATGACTCCCTCCTCTGTACTTGCTCTATGCATCTTTTATGGTCTTCAGCAGCAGCAGCAGCAGCAGCAGCAGTGCTCGATTATTTATGGATGTGTGTGGCTCCTCTCATCGTCTGCGACTCTGATTTATCATTCTAACTCCAAGCTCTTAGCACAGTGATTTGTACATCACAGGCTGTTGTTGATAGTCAGTGCTCCTGAATGTCTCTAGGTTCGAAAGACAAATGTCTTCTCAAAACTCTGAGAACATCCAGGTTAAAAAAGTTTCAGCTACTACATGTTATATGTCATATTGAAACAGTTCACATATTATTACTCTGTGCTGCACATCCCATAGAATTATTAGCATTCTCCTGTTGGTATCTCTGCCACCATTTTTCACCCCATAAGACTTCTTAGATATTCTAGGGGAAAACAAAATCATGGGAGAAAAATATAGACAGTTAACTTCGGTACTTTAAGTCTGAGTGAAGCGTGTGTCTCTCCACAGAATTGTGCCTGTCCTGAGTGCCGTTTCCAGGTCGCATGGTGTAGGTGGCTGGGATTCAGGTTTTGACAAATTGAGTCACTTGTGTGAGCAGAATATTGGCGTAGCTCGTTTTGAGCAAAGGTGCTGTGTGCCCCATTAGAAGAAGACAGGAACCCAAAGCTTGGGCTGTGAATACTGCCAGGAGTGCTGGAGGGCGACTGCCAGCGTGGCTTGGTTTGATGCACCGGGCGTTGCTTTACTTTGCTGGTTCTTACCATTGCTTCATAATAGCTGAAGGCCTCTCATATAAAAGAGAGATTCATCTAGGGCAGGAGTATAAGAAAGATGGATTTCAGTTCAGCATGAGGAAGAGCTTTCTAAAAGTCAGGACCTCCTCCATACCAGAGGGGCTTGGGGAATAGCATTCACGAGAGGCTCCCTCCAGAAGAATTCCTGGACATATCCCATAACCGTCCTGATCTTTTCCAGTCAGGAGCCATCCTACATAATACCCATCCTGCCATTTCCAAAGGGGAGCAGCCAACCAATGTTAAGATTTATTGAGTATTGATGATACGATTATGCCCACTTTACAGAGGGGAAAAGCAGACACTCAAGAGAGGTCAAGGTGTCCAAAACTTATTACCTTGTAAGTGGCTGAACTGGAATTCAAGTCCCTGGACTCGGAACTTTTAGAATATTGATGGAGCGTTTGAGCAGTTAGAATACCTCTGTGTTAACACTGCTGACAGAGGCAGTGACCTCTGTGTCTGCAGAGGGGTCCACACACAGTTCAGGTTGGTAACAGCTGTTGCTGGGGAGGTTTCAGAGGAGGTACAATTGTTAGCCAGTTTTTGGAGGAGGTATTGTTTAAGGTCTCTACCAACTTTTTTTTTTATGTAATAATTGGTCTTTTGTTCAAATTTGAGTGAACTGAGTGTTCACTCAAGAACTGAGTGTTCTTGCTTAATTATATTGCTTAAACATTTATTTCAGTGAAGAAAATATTTGGAAGCTCTGCGAATACATCAAAAACCACGACCAGTATCCTTTAGAAGAGTGTTATGCTGTCTTCATATCTAATGAGAGGAAGATGGTAAGTTGGGGAGTGATTGTAGAAAGAACACAAATTCAGGATGACATTTGAAGCTAAATAGAGGATGGGTTTAGCTTGTTTTAAAATGTGCTTTATAAAATATGGCAACAGTTCAAAGTTTGTTTTTGAATCAGATTTTTTTCCTTATGAGGTTGTAGTTAAGAGTTTAGTTCCTAACTTGCAGGTAGGGAAATATGTGATGGTATGTTTATGCAAATTCAGCCCCTTTCTTTAGGTATTAAGTTAGAGCTTTTTAAAATGCTTAGATTAGAAGCATATATGCTCAGGTTTGAAGGAAAAGTTTCTTTCCTGTGTTTTATGGAACTACAATAAACTTCTATAAAGTATTTAAAAAAAAAGTAAGCTCTTCATATTTTGTAAAGCACTTTTGTGAGCATTGTGTTGTTTGATCCCAATGGATACCTTGTGAAGTAGTCAGGGTCCGGACAGCTGTTTCCGTTTTGTAGATGAGGAAATAGAAACTTGGGAAGGCCCGATGAATAAAGTGGGAGAGCAAGAGGTGAACCTGCCAGGACTTCCGATCCCTAGTTTGGGTCTCTTTCTACTCTCCAGAGAACATCTTAATGAATTATTGCTCCTTCATCATTAAGGACCCTTGGAAAGATTTGGATTTCTTATCTGTTCATTTTCCACCTGACTTGTTTGTTGTTTTGAAATATTTTATTTTCCATGTGTGTATTGCCTAAAATAATTGAGTGGTGTTTGCTCTGTAAAGTTGTGACTCAGGAGGTGTATTGTATTTGTAGATACCTATCTGGAAGCAGCAGGCAAGACCCGGAGATGGACCTGTCATCTGGGTAAGATGGTCAGCACACACAGCCTCTGATACAGCAATACTTGTAATCCAGGAGTGGCCTTTGCGTTTTGGTAAAGCAGAAATGATGGGGCAGTAGAGAGAGACAATGATAGTTATTAATAATTTGACCTTTGGACGATAGATGTTATTTGGTCTAAGGCAGAAGCACTGACAGGCATGTTTTCTTTTAATTTTGAAATTATTATAGAAGTGATTTTAAATGGCTGATGTAGGAGATACAATTGTTGTCTAGAGTCTTGTCTATTTAGCACTGGAAGGAAATTCAGCAGCTGGTCCATCTGCACAGTAGAGTTATCCAGAGACTGTGAAAGATACAGGTTTGTGGGAATTCCAGTGTTCAGGACTCAGGGCTTTCACTGCCAGGAGCCTAGGTTCAATCCCTAGTTGGGGAATTAAGATCCTGCTTGTTGCCTGATGTGGCCAAAAAAAAAAAAAGGTTTCTAATCTAGTTGATCTAAAGGTTCAGGAATTTGTGTTCTTAGCAAAATTCTTAGCATGACTGGCATTTGAAAAACACAGATCTATTTCAACCCCTTCATTTTTCAGGTGAAGAAACAGGCCCAGAAAGGCAAAGTGACTACCTCAGGGTCACCTGGCTGATAGGTGGAAGATTGGGGCCCTTTCCAGCACACGTCCATATGTCACCTTAACCTGGTGCCCTGAAGAATGGAATTGTTTGTGTTAAGAAACATGGAGATAAAAGAAAAACTCCATTCATGAGAATGTAACAAACATCAAGTTTCCAATGCATATTTAGGATAAGACATCATTTGAATTGGCTTCATTCATTTATTTATATAACATATGTTTTGAATGCCTGTTATATACGAGGCACAGAATAGACTAAAACTCTTGGCCTCATGGAGCTCACACTCTAGCTTCCTTCACCAGTGGGAGACTTGCTGCTCTGAAGCCCGAATCCAGCAGCACTGGGTTGGGAGTACAGGCTGAGTGAGGCATGTTGGGGTTAAGCCCAAGTCCCCATTCTGGGCTGTGTGAGCTGGATGGCTTAGTTACCGTCTTTCCTGGGTGTCCTCCTCTGGTCACCAGGGGCCTTAGGGAGATGATGCATTTTTGAAGCATCACCCTGGTATCTGCACCAGTGCTCTAAAAGTGTTAGCGATATTTGTTAACAGAGCGATAGAACCGCAGCTGTGGACTGTCCATCTGCTCTAGCATCATGCCCATTGCTGAAGCGCTCAGCTTCCAGTCTTTAGGGAGTTTTCAGGGAAAGAACCTGTGGTCATGCCTTCCTTACACAGCAGCTCATGGCAGCTCCCAGCGGAGAATCCTGTTTCAGGGAGTCTCCCCATAGACTTCCTGTGTGGAACACACCTGTTGATCTGTGCCTCGCTGCTGTTCTGTTATAGGTGATGGGTGAGCCTCTCTCAGTCAGTAGAGACCAACCCCCGAGCAAGAGGTCACTTTCTGAGTGGGCGCTCCTGCCACTAACCTGCGGTGTCTTTCCCAGGTGTTTGGACAAGCTCTCTTCACCTGGCTCAGAGAGTGAAGCTGCTTCTCGAGTCTGTACTCCTTGGTCCCCATCTTTGCCTCTCCTCGTGGAGGTGGCCTGCTTTCCCTCTTGAGTTCATTGGCCATCTGCTATGTAGGAACATAGACCTGAGCTAGCCAGAAGGATATTCCTTGTTTATGCCTTTTCTTTTTCTTAAATTTTCTTGGCTGTGCTGTGCAGCATGCAGGATCTTAGTTCCCCAACCAGGGATCAGACCTGTGATCCCTGCGGTAGAAGAGCAGAGTCCTAAGCACTGGACTGCCCAGGAGGTCTCTGTTTATGCCATTTCACAAGCTGTGTCCTCTTTCCGGAATGCTATCCTCTTTAGGCAAGATGTAGCCTTTCCTCAGTGAAACTCCCCTTACTAGTTGGGTTACCATCTCCCTTGTGGGGCCCCCCCGCCACTTTGGTTGGTTTTTAAGAAGGCTGAGTATTTACGTAATAATCTCATTAATTCTCTCAGTAACAATGTGAGTAATACTATGTGGTAAACTACTACAGTTGGGCTTCCTCGCAGCTCACCTGGTAAAGAATCTGCCTGCAATACCCCAGTTCGATCCCTGGGCTGGGAAGATCCCCTGGAAAAGGGAACGGCTACCCACTCCAGTATTCTGGCCTAGAGAATCCCTATGGACAGAAGAGCCTGGCGGGCTACAGTCCATGGAGTCTCGAAGAGTTGGACACAACGACTGAACAACTTTCACTTTCAAACACTACAGTTATCCCCATTTTACAGAAGAGGAAACAGGCCGGTGGTGGCGTGGCTGAAGTTGAATTGGGTGATCCCGCCTTACATGCCCTAACCCGCAGGCTCTCCTGCCTCATGTCTTCCCTCATCCTCCCACTCCTCTGCCACCACTGACTTGGGTTTCCCACTCGCTTCTCCAGGAACTTCTTGAACATTTGGACCTATCTTTCCCATCTCTGTATCTGTATTTTAATAGCACAGTTTCCCACAAGGAATTGGGAGTATGTATTAAAAAAAAAACCAACCATGAAGTAGATGTCAGGAGAGAGCCCGATTTGGGATATGGCAGAGACTACTGTTGGCAGGGATGGGAGAAGATCAAAGATGGACTCTTGGGTGGGGAAAGCATTTGAGCTGGAGCTGCAGTGATGAATTGGGGGAGAGTGGTGGAGACACAGCGCAGGTGGAGTGGAATAACGTGAAGAAGCCCAGGGGGCCGAAGTCGAGGACTGTTATAGGGGAGGGCTGGATGCATTAAGGAGAGGACGGGGGGAAGCGTTCATTTCTGATGCTGTTTCTGCTTTCCTAAGATAGAATTGGAGCCAAAGATAGCACTTTGGGCTCTGACAGCGCAGTGTCTCCAGTCTCAGTTAATTGTCTTCCCCTACCTCACAGGGTCAAATGAAACATCATTTGAGAAAGTGCTTTGTAAGCTCTGCAGTACTAGAAACGTATGATATTCCTAACATTGTACTAATGTGATTGGACGTTTTAATCTCACAGTGCTGTTCTCTGTGTGAGCATTTTCTTCCGAGGCATTCTAAGCATCAGACTGCCCTCATGTCCATTGATAAATCTTCCTGACATCCGTTCTAGCTCTTAGCTGGCTTGGGCAGTACCCTGTGTCTGGGGTGAGAGTGGGAATTCACATGCATACTGGGACCCAGCTGTGTGGGAGAAGCTTTTTGTGTCCTTTTTCCTTAATGGTTACAGATAAGGGCATGGCTGATTGAAAATCAGTAGCAGCAACATTTTAAAAAATTTATTTCTTTACCTGTGCTGGGTCTTGGTTGCAGCATGAGGGATCTTTCATCTTCGTTGCAGCATGAGAACTCTCAGTTGTGGCATGTGGGACCCAGTTCCCTGACCAAGGATTGAACCCAGGCCCTCTGCATTGGGAGCTCAGAGTCTTAGTCACTGGACCACCAGGGAAGTCCCAACAACATCTTAAAGTCCTTCTTTCCCTCTCCAGGCTGACCTCAGGCCATTCCGCTTTGTTAATGGTTTGGAAGATATCCTTATAGACTTTTTCTCTGTATTCACATGCATGCATGTGTACTTCTGAACACACACATCTGTCTTTATATACACATCAATTTAAATAATGTATAATACATAATCTGTAATTTGCTTTTTCCATCCAACTGTGTAACATGGAGTTAATCCAATTTCCGCAAAAGTTTACCTAATTCTTTTTAGCAACTGCACAGTACCCCATCTTATGGCTGTCTTGTAGTTTGTTAGCTTTTCCCCTCTTGGTGGACTTCTGATTGTTTCTGAATCTTCACAGTTAAAAACAGCACTGCAGAGATTTTCTTTGAATATATACCTTTACTTGGATATGGCAATGTGTCTCTAAGATGAATTCCTAATGGTAAAATTGCTGGGTTGAAGGTATACAGTTAATGTACATGAACATTTCCACTGTTTATGTAACTGTTCCCTGTCACTGGACATCTGGTCTGTTTTCAGGGTTTTGTGTTTGCTTTGTTATTTTAAGGAGGGCTGTATTAGCCTTGTATATGTTTTTGCTCATAGATAGGCATTATTACTATAACCTTGGAATACTCCATCATAAGGTGACCTGGTTAACTTCAGCAACTTTTACGTCTAGGATTACCACGTTGTCTTGCTTCATGTTTCAAGCGGAGGACAGAGCTTCATTTATGACCTTGACACTGTCCTGCCGTTCCCCTGCCCCTTTGACACATACGTGGAAGATGCCTTTAAGTCTGATGAGGACATCCATCCACAGTTCAGAAGGTGAGGAAATTCAGGGTGGGTTTACCTATTTTTCTGAAGTTAGACTTTGACGATTATACAGTTACTTTGTTTGCGTGTTTGTTTCTGCGTTGGTTTTGTAAAGATTGCTTGAATTGGCTTTACCATTGAGTTGATATTTGAGAGTCATGTACTACACCGCAGATTCAAAATATTTTGAAGTTTTGAAGATTGTCCATTGTATGAAAGGCTGGCAGTCTTTAAAACTTTGTGTGATGAGGTCTAAAACACTTTCTTCAAGTCAGTTTCGGAATGTCTTTCATACTCTTATTTTTGGGTTTGTGGATGGTGGGGTGGTGTGGGTTGGGGGAGCTGGATGCCGTATGATGCCAAAATTGAGAGGAGTATGATAGACTTCCCTGGTAGTTAGATGGTAAAGAATCCTCCCACAATGCAGGAGACCCAGGTTCAATCCCTAGGTCAGGAAGATCCCCTGGAGAAGGCAGTGGCGACCCACTCCAGTATTCTTATCTGGAGAATCCCATAGACAGAGGAGCCTGGCGGGCTACAGTCGATGGGGTCACAAAGTGTCCAACACGACTGAGTGACTAACACTTTCATGATACCAACACCTGAAAATTATGCCCTTGGCCCTTGATATAGTCATTGAGTAAGTAAAGGCAACTGGATAGATTTCCATGCCTTTGCAGTTTGGAATGTCAGCTGAGCATTTCTCGTGGCATCTGTAACAGGCGTTAAAGACACATATCTGTTTGTGTATGACTAATAGTGGAGAAGGAAATGGCAACTGACTCCAGTATTCTTGCCTGGAGAATTCCATGGACAGAGGAACCTGGTGGGCTACAGCCCATGGGGTCACAAGAGTCTGACATGACTTAGCGACTAAACTATCTGCCTGTCACTAATAGTACAAAAATGTGTGCCCAGTTTTGTGCATGTCATAGAAAATGAGTCTCTGTAAGAATTGAGTTAGAATTTCAACTGTTACATAAATGAGTGTTGGTTTACATGCAGGAAATTTAGAGTGATCCGTGCAGACTCATACCTGAAGAACTTTGCTTCTGACCGATCTCACATGAAAGACTCCAGTGGGAACTGGAGAGAGCCTCCCCCGTCGTATCCCTGCATCGAGACTGGAGGTGAGCCAGGGACGCCCTCTCAGAGGGTTTCCCATCAGTGTGCTGGTGAGCAAGTTCCCTTAACCAAGGACAGAAAGAGCACTGTCGTTTGGGTAAGACTCCCGGAGTGGTTAGGAGGTGAGAGGGAGTATAGTTGTGTGTATTTATCAGACTCAGAAATGGAGACTCAGAGAGCAGGACTGGAAGGTTTCATGGGAGAGGAAAGGCTTCAGGGAGCCAAACCACAGCCCTGTTGCCGGAATATCGGCTGTCCCTGCCTCTGGTGCACCAGACTTGGGGAGAAATGTGTGTTTGTGCCACTTTACCATGGGACTTGTAGAGCCTCCCTGTGGTGGGGTTTCATGTTATGGTGAAGGGAATCCCCTGGTGCCTCTTTGAGACCTGTGAAATCTCTGTAATAAAATCTGCATTAGAAAGGCAGTGAGAGCTAGCCAGTTTTATTGTCCCACTCATCTCATTTATGTGCTTTTAGGCATCAGTCCAGTTAATAATTTCTCGAGACTTAAGTAGATCAAGGGTTCTTCATCATATTACTGTTGTCTGGCATTCACCTGGGTGAATTTATGGTGGGAAGTAATTCACAAGGTTGCCATCAATTGGTAAAAACCATCCTCTGATGAGGATGATGCTGTCTGAGTCAAGATGCTCTGCAGGCTGTAAAGGAGGCCAGAAAAACAGAACATTAGAGTTCAGAGTTCAGCAGGGAAGAAAGTAAAAAGTGCATTTGGTATATTTGAAGGGAGTGAACACTGAAGGAAGATTCCATCTCTGATTTTGGGGGCTCTCTGTGGAAAGCTCTCATGATTTTTAAAGTTCATATTGGCATTGCTTCGGGTCCACCAACCTGGTTCCCAGGCTCAGCATCAGAACTGGGCTAGCTTAGGTCGAGAGGGCTTCGTGGGTCTTGCTTTCATCTCACACACCCTACTGGGTGTGGTCTGGACAGTGCCTGTGTGGCTCCCCGTGTCTCTTCCACATAGGAGCACTGCCACAGGAGCTGAGACGTCGTAAGCCTTCAGTAAACCTTGTCAGCCCCCGTCCTCTTTGACTTGTTCCTTTGGGTTTTGGTGACTGCTTCCCAGGAGGTGCTGTTTGTGCCAGCCCCCCGCCCCCTTCTTATGTTCATCTCCTCTTCACTTGGCAGACATGAACACTGGAATCCATGAAGGTCCAGCCCTCTGCCTGCCTCCCGGGCATAGCTGGAGGGTGGCAGGGTCTGTTACCGCCCTGTGCTGAGAGTAGGGAAGGGAGGGGGATGTCTCTTTTTGTCCCTGTGTAACTAGCTCATTGGGGGCCTCCTGGACTTGAGGTTGGAACTCAAAGGAATCTGCTCTGAAGTGTGGGGTAAACATACTGGTTTCTCATGTAGTAATTTAACCATGTGGCCATGTTCTCTTGTGTGGTCAGTCCATTAATTCAAGCCCTGTATTTATCAATTGAACTGACACAGGAATGGAACTGGGGTCTCCTGCATTGCAGGTGGATTCTTTACCAGCTGAGCTACCAGGGAAGCCTCATTTATCAAAGGAATGTGTTTGAAGCTAGGATAAGGGGGAATTACTTTTAGCTCAGTCATGTCTGACTCTTTGCAACCCAATGGACTATACAGTCCGTGGAATTCTCCAGGCCAGAATATTGGAGTGGGTAGCCATTCCCTTCTCCAGGGGATCTTCCCAACCTAGGGATCGAACCCAGGTCTGCACTGCAGGTGGATTCTTCACCAGCTGAGCCACCAGGGAAGCCTCATTTATCAAAGGAATGTGTTTGAAGTTAGGATAAGGGGGTATTACTTTTAGCTAATTAATATTGCTTTATTTAAAAAAAAAGTTAAAAAAGAAGAAAAGGTTCAAGAAGACATCAAACTTGCAATTAAAGCCTGTTTTAGAGAACGTTCATAGCAGCTTTACTGCATTTAGTTATGGAATTGGCCCTCACATTTCATTCATTGCACATTATATTTTGGCCCCAACATTTAATAATTTTGGTGGCCATGAGTCTGCAGGCCCACTCTTTTAAATTCAGCGTTTAGTGTATTTTAAATGAAGGAAACTACCCCCTCCTTTTTTTGCCCATCTCTGATAAGAAGGAAACCAAGATTCACAGTCTTGCAGCTGTGCCCTAAAGCTCAGTTCCAGCACCAGCCTTTAATGGCTCAGTTTTTAAGGACTTTTCCCAAGTCTTGGACTGAACTATAGGGTACACTATGACTGTCCCTTTCTCTTTCTAAGCTCTTTGCTACCTCTCTGTCCTTTCGTTTTCCTGTTCTCATATGGTGTGTTATAGTGACACTGGCTAATTTAAACCTAGCTGGAGGACCAGTGTTATATGTAAATAGAAATGTTATAGTGCCTCTTAGGGAGATACAGGCAAATGCTGATTTGTTATATATTGATCTTTAAAAATTTTTAAATTTAGTTTTAAACGCTGGTAGGTGTTGAATGCCTGCAGATAATAATCATTTTTTATTTAATTGCATTAAAAAGTCCTAGAAAATGAATACCACTGTATTTCAGAACTTGAGGTTTCCTTTAGTCATTTGGTAAAGATTTTAGCTGACTTACATGGAGTAAGTCAGATAAGTACATCTACCCCAGGTAAGCAAGAACTTTTACCCCTTCTTTCCTGGCAGGCGCCTGTCTTTCCTTTATTTTGGATTACTTGGTCATTATGCATCCCTGGCTGTCTGATCACATCAACGGAAGTCCTGGTTTTGCTGATTATCTAGCTTTTTTGTTGTAAGACTCTTGTTTCTAGTGTTCTGTATCCCAAGTGTCTTCATTTTTGAAAAGATACATTTGTTAGATAATATATGCTAGTTTTACATGTTTTTTCTTTGTTTTTTAAAGGGGTCTCTCTCTTGTTTTCTGCTTGCTTAGTTTCTGATCAAGGAAACTGTTCTTATATTTGTTTCTCTAAATGTAGTGTATCTTTCCCCCCTTCCCTGGCTGCTTTTTAAGATTTTTTTCTCTTTATTTCCCATTTTCAGCAATTTAATTATGATGGACTGTAGTTTTCTTTAGATTTAGTCCACATGAGGTTTGTTCAGATTCTTAGATTGGTAGATTTATAGTTTTCATCAAATTTGGAAACATTTGGCCATTATTTCTTTAAATGTTTCCTTTCACCACCACCACCACCTCTATCTCCCCCTATAAAAAAAAATTCTTGTCTTTCACCTACACATATGTTAGATACCTTGTTCTTATTCTCTTAAGTCAATGATCACTTTTTTCAGACTTTTTCTGTTTCATTTTGAATAATTATTTTGCCTATAAATTCATTTATCTTTTCTGCTGCATTAATTTGCTGTTAATCCCATCCAGTGCATTTTTTTTTTCATTTTACATATTTTTTTATCTCTAAAAATTCCACTTGGGGCTGATTTAAAATCTCCCATTTCTCTCTGTTGTGCCCACGTTTTCCTCTACCCTTTTGAATACACAGAGTGTGTTTATCATAGCTGATCCTTGTCTGCTGGTTGCGTTATCTCTGTCATTTCAGTCTGTTTACGTTGATGGATTTTGTTCCTGATGTTGAGTCTCGTTTTCCTGTTTCTTTGTGTGATTCATGTTATTTGGTTGGGTGCTGGACTTTGTGAAGTTTACATTGTTAGTTGCTAGATCTTGAGGTACTTTTAAAAACAATATTGGATTCGGTTCTAGCTTACAGTTAAATTACAGGGGTCAGGTGGGTCCTTTCAAGGCTTGCTCTTTCAGTATGGGCTTCCCAGGTGGCACTAGTAGTAAAGAACCCGCCTGCCAATGCAGGAGACAAAAGAGGCTCGGGTTCGATCCCTGGGTCGAGAAGATCCCCTGGAGGAGGAAATGGCAACCCACTCCAGTATTCTTGACTGGAGAATCCCGTGGACAGAAGAGCCTGGTGGGCTACAGTCTGTGGGATCTCACAGAGTTGGACACGACTGAAGCAACTGAGCATGCAGTGCAGATTCTCAGCAGCCTTTCACCCTGCGCTCATTTAGCCCCGTTACGCAGGTGTAACCCTTTTGAGGATTCTGCTAAATGCCCATGTGTTATGAATTCTCTCCCCCTTGGCTGGTGGGGACTATGGAAGTTCTGGGAGGTTTTAGACCAGCTGCTTTCTGGGCTTCTTTCCTGGCTTCATGAGTTCAGTCCTTAGGCAGACTAGGGGGTAGAGGCTGAGTCGCCTCTGCAGAAGTCTAGAGCACTGTCTGCGCAGTTCCGTCCTCTTCCACACTCTGTCCCCAGCATGTAGCCGCTGTGCCCTGCTGGACTCAGGTCCCTGTCTTCCCACGGGCAGAACCGCCGTGCTGTTCCTGTTGCTCCTTCTGTGCTGTGGCCTGGAAATGCTCCCTGGGCAGTGAACTGGAGGGTCCTAGGGCTCCCTCCCTTGTTTCTGCTTTCACTGCAGTCAGTCGTGTTGCCCATTGTCTGGCTTGTGGAAAGAGTTGCTGAATATACTTTGTCCACTTTCCTGACGGTTTTTGATCGGGGTACAGTTCTATAATTATTCTTTAATGAAGACAAGAAATGTGTACACACTTTTAAAAAGTGTATGGTATGGAAAATTTAAATCATAAACAAAACTAGACAGAAAATGAGACTTTCAACAGTGATCAGCTCATGGCTGATAGCCCATCCACTTTCCCCCTTCTTATGTTGAAGTGAATTCCAGATATTAGGTACTTTCAACTCTAAATATTTCAGTATGAACCTCTAAAATATAAGGATTAGTTTATTTAAAGTATGACCACAGTGTCATTATTACAGCTAAAAAAACTAACAGTTCTTTAAAATCAGCATTTCTCTCTCTAGTCAGTGTTTAGATTCGCAGTTATCTCAAAGTTGTAATCTTTTTCCTATAGTACATTTATTTGAATTATTATCCAAATAAAACCCCTACCTTGTGCTTGGTTGTTATGTTTCTGTGGAGACTTTTTTTAATATGCAGAGATTCCTAGTCCAGCTCTTTTTTCCTTGTAATTCATTTGTTGAAGCAGTGAATCTGGGAGAAAAGTTCTGGCTTTGCAGATTGTATCTCCTCTATCTTCTGAATTTCCTATAAATTGGCCATTTTATCCCGTAGATCAGCAGTTTATTTGTGCATGTTTCATCTAACTTTTTATTTTGACATAATTTCAGATTGTTAGAGAATTGGGTAAAAAAGCACAGAAAGTTCCTTTGTACCTTTTACTCAAGTTCCAGGGTATCTGAGAAAACCATGGCATAATTATCTAAAGCAAGAAAATAATAAATCAGTACAAAAGTATCAGCACAGTACGGTTCACTTACAGACCTTATTTATAGTTTGTGACTTTTCCCCAGTTACTTTTTTCTGGCCCAGAATCTAACCCAGGATATTACATTTAGTTGTCATGTCTCCTCACACTCCTTCATCTGTGACAATTTTTTTCGTTTACTTTTACGCTTTTGCCCTTTTGAAGGGGCTTCCCTGGTGGCTCAGCGGTAGAGAATCTCTCTTCCAGTGCAGAAGATGTGGGTTTGATCTCTGGGTTGGAAAGATCCCTTCCTGATATGGCAACCCACTCCAGTACTCTTGCCTGGGAAGTCCCATGGACACAGGAGCCTGGTGGGCCAAAGTCCATGGGGTCACGAGAGTCAAACACAACTTAGCGACTAAACAACAACCCTTTCGAAGGATACTGATCAGTGACTGTGTATGGTGTCCCTCAGTTTGGGTTTGTGTGATGTTTTTCATGATTCAGTTGAGGTTATACACTTGAGACAAGAGTACCACAGAATGATATTGATCCCTTATGAAACCTTTGAATAATTTTCCCTACTGTTGGTCTTTGGGGCTTTTAAACCAGAATTGTGCCTGCAGTGGACATTTCTTTCATGTAATTTTTTAGATTCCAAGATGAACCTGAATGATTTTATCAGCATGGATCCTGAGGTCGGATGGGGAGCCGTCTACTCGCTGTCTGAGTTTGTACATCGGTTTAGCAGCCAGAACTACTGAACTTGACCTCTAGATGTGGTGCCGCAGAGAAGCCCTAGAACCTGAACATTCTACCCCTTCATCTGAGACAGCAAACATTATGGTACATTTGGCTTGGAATTATGCTTTCCCCTTTTAATTCAGTTGAATTGAAAAGAATAAATAGAAACCATGGTTTTGATATGTCAGGTTGAAACTTGATGTAGTTGCTCAGATATTCCTACTGTTCATTTGTTAAAACCTGTGAAGACTTAGGCCGGTAATTGCTTTTGGTTATGATATTGATATGTGGACTTTGTGTCTCTTTTGGACGTATCATGTCTCTCCAGCCCCACTGTAAGCCCCTTGAGGGCAGGGCCGTGGCCCATTGCTTTGTGAGTCTCTGACGCCCGTAAGGATGCCCGTGAGATGTTTGCTAGTGACTGTGCTGCTGCTTGAAGAGGGCTGCCCTTGTGAGCTGGATCAGCAATGAATGTTAGTCTTTTGGGACCATTATGTTCTTAGAAAAGTTTGCAGCCCTCTCAGGCTTAAGTGTTCTTTGGCCTATTTATATGTTTTTAAATAAAATTGACTTAAATTAATTTTGTTTTGAAGATTTTGTGTCCCTCTTGATAATCTGGGATACCCAAGACTGTCTCAGTTGTAGACAGGAACTTGCTTCAGAATGCATTGATCAGTCTTTCTTCTTGAAGGTGTGTTTGGAACTTTGGCTTTCATCGTCTAATTCCAAATAAAAGATGTTTGGCATTAAAGCAGCATATAGTGATAGTTCTCATTCACATACTCCGTGGTTCTGTTGTAAAAAGGAGCACATTTCTTATAATAGGGCTGTTCAAGCTTTTGCTCTTAGGTGTGTTTTCTGCTTACTAAGAAACTTCCATTCACATCCTCTGCCTTGTGCTTTGGAGGGACACTTGGAGTCATTTCCTCGAGAATCAGTCTCAGGAAATACCACGTATGCAACTGGTTCAGCTGACCTGGAAGATGCTGAGAGAAAGTGAATCAGCTCTGGTAAGAGGAATACAAATACAGCCTAAATTACGTTTATAATTTAGAGTTCAATATAGACCCTATACTTGGATGACTTTGTTGCATTTCAGATGGTCATTTAAAAAGTACGTGACTACAATAAAGAAGATAAGTTTTGGCAAATTGAAAGAGTGTGCCTCTGCTAGCCTTTAGCCAGATGTTATATACCTACTAAGCAGTCTGCTAAGAAGAGAAAGGAAATGTCTCAAAACTCAGAGAATGGCACCAGGCCCCTCACCCACAACAAGCACTGAGATAACATTAGCACCAGGTGAGTCATCCCAGGCCATAAAACGATTGACATGAATCTTGAAGAAGGGCAGATTTCCAAGCAATATGTATTTTCATTAACATAGATTAGGACCAATGTATGAATAAAAACTACTGGCTTGTCAAATCGGTTCTGAGTCTTGTTCAGAACTGACTTGAAGACACAGTCTAGGGTAAATACATAGTACATTAACATAGCTTAAGATAAACATTTCCATAAGAAAAGCGCATTGGTTAGCTCCAGATTTGAGAAAAGTTAAATTCTGGTGGAGCCAGATGTTGTTATGGCAACACAGAATTTTAAGAGAAACCTCTTTTTAAATTTGTATAGCGTAAGGGAAAAAAATCTAACACTTGTTTGTTTCCTCCTGCCACTTAAGAGACAGATAAAAAAGTCTGACACTTGCAGCCTGCTTCCTGCGTTTGGAGACCCCTGGCCTTCCTGCCTGTTGACCTCTCCATATGATGGTGACTAGAATGACCTTGGAAGCCACCCACTGAAGATGGCAAAGCCACCATCAGCCTGGATTCCTGAGTGACCCCATGGAGCTGAGCTGCAGGCCTGCCTGAAAAGTGTATTGTAGAGTGTTTCCTTAAGAGACACACTTATGTATTTTTTTAAGTCACAGAGTTACTGGTGCACCTTACTTCTGCAGTTTAGCCACCACCCCCGCTAATTAATACGGAGCCCATTCAAGGCTTGTCAGGTTATTTCTACGGGGTTGGAAATAAGACTGATATTCCAGGTGGAGTTAGATCCATGGTGTTCTCCCGCAGACTGCCCTTCAGTGTCCTACAGTGTTTGTGGGATTATTGCCCTTCACAGAATGTTCAGGAACACTGCTGTCCATCCATACCTTTTGTTTTGCATGAGGTTTGAGAGCCTTGTGGGAAGGAAGCCAAGTGAATCTTGTCTTTATTTACAGTTCGGATATGTGCAGGCTTGTCTGATGGACTAGGAGGCCTCTGAGCCGTCCTAGCTAGAGGAGAGGAAAACAGGTTCCTGAGAGAAGGTCACCTGGAGTGAGGAAGACACCTGGCTGAGTGGACTGGACTGGGCAACGAGGCCTGGTGGCTAGAGGGACCACGGGTGGCACGGGCAGCACGGGGTGTGCTCCTCACCGCTCCCCTTCATGCAGCGCGCCCTTGGCCCACTCTCACCTGCTTGAGAGCCCTGTCCTCTGGGAGTGAAGGGAATGAACTGTGTCACCAGGGGCCCAGTTTGGCCCTGGAGAACCTTGAAAGTGGCTGGTCTTAGGCGTCCAAGGAGAACAGTGGAGTGCCAGTGGCCTGACAGACTGGGATTTGAGTGGTTGACTCAGAGCAACAGAATAGAAAGAAGCATGATAAAGCCTGAGGCTGCAGCTCTTATTTTCTGTGAAACTCCGTTTCATCAGGCCTTTTTGGGGAGTTGCTCTTCAGTTCAAATGGACATCTATTGAGCCCACATTAAAGGGGGCATAAGAGGCCCCTTTTCTGTCTGGGTACAATTCCTGCTTTTCTGTTTGTCCTCATACTGAATGTCTCACTACTCTTTTTTTGCAATTATTCAAGCTCCTATTAAGGAGTGGTAGGCTCGTTCACAGGCTTCCCTGGTAGCTCAGCTGGTAAAGAATCCCCCTGCAATGCAGGAGACCCCAGTTCGATTTCTGGGTTGGGAAGTTCCCCCTGGAGAAAGGTTAGGCTACCCACTCCAGGATTCTTGGGCTTCCCTGGTGGCTCAGATGGTAAAGGATCAGCCTGAAATGTGGGAGACCTGGGTTCGATTCCTGGATTGGGAAGATCCCCTGGAGGAGGGCATGGCAACCCACTCCAATATGCTTGTCTGGAGAATCCCCAGTGGACAGCGAAGCCTGGTGGGCTACAGTCCATGGGGTTGCAAAGAGTCGGACACGACTGAGCGACTCAGCACAGCACAGCACGAGTTTGTTCAGGGGCTCGGAGTCTCTGTAGGAAGTTGGGCTTAGCAGAGTGATGGTCACAGCTAGTGGAGAATCTGCTTCACTTTCTGAAAGTATAACACTGAGCTGGGCTTGTTTCTTCCTATGAAGATGCCAGGCTCCTCGGGGGATTCAGTCATGAGTTCTTTGGAAAAATCAGCAGTGACACCGTCATAATCTACCTCAGAGTTCTCTGTGTGAAGAGAATTGTAATCAGCGGTGGCCTCAGTGACTTCTTCAGAGCTCAGGGTGTTTAATTCCACCTCAGTAGACAGAAGGAAAGTCTGTGTTCCCCATGTGTGAGCCAGTGGATGCCTCTGCCTCGTCAGTGAAGCCGTGGTCAGTGGTTCAGGCTGGTCAGTCAACGGTCGACTCTAGCTCAGTGATGGATTTTGGGAGCTGTGTGAGGTGGGGCATAGGTGCAGTGAATCAGGTGGAAGGGAGTGGGGTCAGTGGGTGCCGGTGAGGCTGAGGCAGCCAAGGGTGTCTCCATCTCTTCAGGACTTTGAAGTGGAAAATGACCTTACACAGGGTTGATGACTTAGTGGGGGGCTTGCATACATTCAGTTTATAATAGCAAGAACTCTTGACAATGCACAGAAATTCTGTGGAGAATGGTTATGAAAAAGTTGGACCTAGTGATGGTGAATATGTGCCTATATCATCAAGATTTGGGATTACTATAAAAGTGACAGGTTTGTAGTCACTGATGGGTTGAAGCCTGAGACATAATTAACCATTCAGGGAAGAGGAAGTCTTAGTCATTTGCCTTGAATACATTTTGGAGAACAGAGTTAGAAGTTATAAGGTGGCAGGTTCCATCCCTCTTTCCCTTCATCCATCCGTCCATCTACCCACCCACCCAGGGTGTATTACATGCCTACCATTTGCAAAGTTAGGCCATGATGAATAAGACAGAACTGCCCTATAAGAGAAGACATATGGAGAATGCTCAGGTTCAAGGGACAGAACCTCTGTCCTTTTTCAGTATGTCTTTTATTACCTCACTCTCATTCATTTGTAAAGCAGAAGGCGAACCTTGGAGGAGCCTGTTGTATAGCAATCTTTTGGTAAAGACTTGGCACCTAGAGATTTCACTTCGAACAAACAGTGTATATAAGCCAAAATAAAGAACTTTTCTGTAGTTACTTAATAGGATCTTGAAGGAAGAAGTGATTATTCCAGTACAGATGTTACAGAACCAGAAAATTTGGAAACACATGAGCATCCCTAGGACCAGAAAAACAAATCCAGACTGGACCAGAATCATTCACTTGGTTCCCCTGGTTGGGGTTACCGTCAGCTCTTCAGTGGACAAGGGCTGGAGACTCATGTTAGCACCGCTGCCTCTTCTGTGTGCTGGTTACAGGTATACAGTATTTGAAAGTGAATATTTGAAATTTGAAATTGCTCAGTTGTACCCAACTCTCTGCGGTTCCATGGAGTATAATGTCCTTGGAATTCTCCAGGCCAGAATATTGGAGTGGGTAGCCTTTCCCTTCTCCAGGGGATCTTCCCAACCCAGGGATCGAACCCAGGTCCCCACACTGCAGGTAGATTCTTTACCAACTGAGCTGACTGTATACTACTCATTCTGGAGGCTGATGACAGTTTCTCTAAGCAAGTCCTTTTGTCGCCTTCATAGGACACCGAGTGAAAGAAGCTGTCTAGTTATAACTGCAGTGTGGTGTTGAGGCTGTATTGTAACTATTCCAGATCAGCCTCTGATACTCAGTGTGGACAGAAAGTGCTAAGTAGTCCCCCCATACTGTTTGTCTTTCAGCGTGTGGCACACAATAGATGCTCCATGAGCATTTGCTGCATGAATGAATATACATTTATGAGGTTCTCTCACTGTGTTTCCACTAGCGCTGCTCGTTATAAAATCAATGAAATGGTGTGTAATTGTCCATATAAAGCAGCTGCAGCTGGTCGATGAGGTCGAATTTAGTTGTGAGACAACTGTTGCTACTGTTTTTCTCTCTTGGCAGAGAAATGACGGGAATGCTCTGCGGAAGGGATTATCTCGGCCTATACTTTTGCCCTTTGTGCCCCTGTTTGGACGTGATTGTTTGTGCCATTTCTGAGAAGAGTGTTCAGAAATACCCCGACTAATGAGAACATTTCGTCAGAATATCTATCAATACTTCCCTGTGTGACTTGACTGAACAGACGTGGTAAAGGAACAATATCCCTGTATTTCACCCTGGAGAACTGCATAGTAGCTTTAGCCTGTTGGAATTCAGCAAGGATGCTATTGCCTGAAAATCTGTATCTCTTCCAACCCACTCCTTGAATTCATATGGTATAATCTTGACCCCCAGAGGCGATGGTATAAGGAGGTATTAGGAGGTGGCATGTGTCTGTGTGTGTGAGGGAGATCAGTAGGGGGGTAGGGAGGACTTCCCTGGTGGTGCAGTGGCTAAGATTTTGTGCTCCCAAAGCAGGGAGCCTGGGTTCGCTCTCTCGTCAGGGAATTAGATCCCACATGCTGCAACGAAATATCCTGAGTGCCTCAACTAAAAGATTCCACACACCACAAGTAAAGATTCCACATGCTGCAACTGTAGATTCCATATGCTGTGGCGAAGATCAAAGGCTGTGTTGCAACTAAGACCCAGCACAGCCAAATAAAATAAATATTTTTTTAAAAGATTAGGAATGTGGGGCCCTCATGAAGGGGATTAGTGGCCTTATCAAAGAAATCCCCTAAAGTCCCCTAGCCCCTTCTGCCATGTGAGGATACAATGAGAAGCCAACCATGATGGACTTGCAGCCTCTAGAACCGTGAGCAGTAGATTACTGAGGCTTATTAACTATCTAGTCTGTGGCATTTTGTTACAGCAGCCTGAATGTACTAAGGCAAAGGGTCCCTAGCCTGGAGTCCTAACACATACTGAGTGTGTATATGAGTGTATTTTTCTGGAGAGAGAACCCCTAGCCTATATTATCTGTTTATTCATTTAACAATCTCTAGGGAGAAGGCAATGGCACCCCACTCCAGTACTCTTGCCTGGAAAATCCCATGGATGGAGGAGCCTGGTGGGCTGCAGTCCATGGGGTGGCCAAGAGTCTGACACGACTGAGCGACTTCACTTTCACTTTTCACTTTCATGCATTGGAGAAGGAAATGGCAACCCACTCCAGTATTCTTGCCTGGAGAATCCCAGGGACAGGGGAGCCTGGTGGACTGCCGTCTATGGGGTCGCACAGAGTCGGACATGACTGGAGCGACTTAGCAGCAGCAGCAGCAGCAGGGATTTATTTGGTGGTCCAGTGGCTAAGACCCTGAGCTCCCAATGCAGGGGGCTTGGGTTCAATCTCTGGTCAGGGAACTAGATCCCACATGCTGCAACTAAGAGTTCTCACACTGCAACTGAAAATCCTGCATCTTGCCACAAAGGGTGAAGATCCTGTGTGCTGCAGTTAAGACTCAGCACAGCCAAGTAAAGTAAATATTAAAAAACACCAATATTATTGTTTTGCCCTACTGAGGGCTTACTCTATAACCTCAGGCCCCAGGATGGATGCTGGTAACTGAAACCAGAGTAGCTTCTGCTCTCCTGTAGCTTATAGACTCACGATGGAGAGTAGCAGCAAGCAAATGACTATGCAATTGCAGCTGTGAGTGCCGTCAAGGAGAAGTAACAGTTCTGTGAGAGCACGTGTGAGCGTGCATGTGTCCTCAGTCACCTAGCCGTGTGGACTCCTCATGACCCCATTGACTGTAGCCCGCCAGGTTCCTCTGTCATGGGATTTCCCAGGCAAAAATACTAAGAGTGGGTTGCCATCCTCCTCCAGAGGATCTTCCCAAGGACTCAGGGATTGAACCTGCAGCTCCTGCTTGGCAGGCGGATTCTTTACCATCGAGCCACTTGGGAAGCCCCATGAGAACGTGTAATGGGGGAAATTATCTGGTTAAAGGGGGCTGGGAGGCTTCCTTGAGGAAGTGTTTCATCCATTCAACAAGTAGCTCTTACTATGTGCCGAGCAGCATTCCTGCCCTGGTGATGGAGCAGGGGAGAAAACAAGCTCCTGCTCTCACAGAGCCCACATTCTGGTGGAGAAGATGGACAGTGGCCACGCACTGTGTGTGGAAGAATGGCTGCTGTTTACCAAGTTGGGAAAGATGGTAGGTGGAGAAATCTTGGGGAGGAGGAGTGTTGGGGAGGATCAAGAGTTTTATTATGGGCATCTTAAATTTGAGATGCTGGTTAGATGTCTAAGAAGAGATGTCAAATAGTTGGATAAAGGCATTCAGGGGAGCGGTTCAGACTGTGAATATAAACTGGGGAGACCTCAGTTAGTAGTATTTAAAGGCACAGGACACAATGAGATCATTGGCTGAATGAGTGTAGACTGAAGATGTGGGTGCCCTAGCCCTGGGAGCTTTTACGCTTAGAGGTCAGGAGATGAAGAGACTCCAGAAAGAGCATGGAAGGAGGGGCTGGTCAGGGTAGGGACGGGGAGAAGACAGGAAAGCTCAGAGAAGAATAATTGAGTAATAAGATCAATTGAGTAAGCTGAGGACTGAGATGACCACCGGCCTTGGCAAACGTCTTCAGAGCAAGTTCAGAGGAGCGGTGGGGATGAAAGCCTCCTTGAAATGGGCTTAGGAGAGAAAAGGAGGCAGGAGGCAGAGTGGTCTGATGAAAGGAATAGAGAAGAGGGGCTGTCCTGAAGGGGGATGTGGGTCAAGAGGAGGCTGCCCTGATCGTGGCCATCATCCAAGTCTTCCTTCATGATGAACAAAGTGACCACTTCTAGCCCTCCAGAGCGGAGAAAGCAATGGCACCCCATTCCAGTACTCTTGCCCGGAAAATCCCATGGGTGGAGGAGCCTGGTAGGCTTCAGTCCATGGGGTTGCTGAGTTGGACACGACTGAAGTGACTTAGCAGCAGCAGCAGCAGCAGCAGCCCTCCAGAGCGGAGAAGGCAATGGCACCCCACTCTAGTACTCTTACCTGGAAAATCCCATGGGTGGAGGAGCCTGGTAGGCTGCAGTCCATGAGGTCGCTAAGAGTCAGACACAACCGAGCGACTTCACTTTCTCTTTTTACCTTCATGCATTGGACAAGGAAATGGCAACCTCCAGTATTCTTGCCTGGAGAATCCCAGGGACGGGGGAGCCTGGTGGGCTGCTGTCTATGGGGTCGCACAGAGTCGGACACGACTGAAGTGACTTAGCAGCAGCAGCAGCCCTCCAGAGAGACCTCTAGGGACATCAGAGACCTGTCCTCCGGGCCCACCAGTCTCACTCAGGGCGAACACGTCTGTGTTCTTGACTAGATCCATCCATCAGTTCATACCGCCTTCCTCAGCATCAACTGGAGGAAAGGAAATTGGATACCCCAGAGGGATAGTCATCCTTTGATACCCATGGGTGCCGGGGTCCAGCCCCAGTGGATCCAGGTGATTCGAAGGTGGGGATGGAGTCAGCGTCCTTGGAAAAATACATATTTAATTACAGATATATAGAGAGATTAGAAACAGATAGTGTAGTAGGAAAATTAGTGGAGAAAAAGAGGCTGAATAACTTGGTTTACGTGGAATAGCATCCATGCTCCTGATGGGAATTCAGCCAGAAAAACGGGGAGCAAGAAAGAAACGACATGGGGGAATCAGTCTTTCGAGAAACTGATCCGATTTCTTTATTTTGGGGTTTGCTTATATACCTTTTGTTACACATAGGGATGAATACAGAGTCACATGGGGGTCAGCAGTCCTGACCTTTATCAAAATCAGGTGCTTCACATAAATGTATAAAAAAAGGTCTTAGGGGTTTTACATCATCTGCTGGCCATGAGACCTGCTGACATTTTAGTTCCCTTTCTTTCTGATAACCAAAAAACTTATTTTTTCCGAGGGTGTTATTTCTTAAACCAGGCACCACCCTCCAAATAAAGTTGCATTCCTATAGGGTGAGGGTGTAATGAGTTACAATCAAGAAAGGAATTTATTTAACCCAAGGTTAACATGATTAATCTTAAAGGTTAATACTTATTTCTTTTATATGCTTAAAGGTTAATACTTATTTCTCCTATATGCTAGTTATATTCATTATAAGGGCAGGGAATATGGAGATTTAGCAGCAAACATCAGCCCAACAAATGAAAATCCTTTCACCAATGCTCCCCTTGAGATCTGTTTAGTCTTAAGATAGTGATAAAGTTACATTTTTACATAGCAAGGACACAGTGATATATAACAAAGTACAGTGATCTATTACAAAAGAGAAAATTCATTAACTCAAAAAGTCTAGTATTGTTAACCTTAAAAACTACTATATTTCCTTTTCTATATTCCGAATACATTGATTAATATATTCCCAGGTGCTTAAGGATGTGGAGGCCTGGCAGCAATCATTGACTCAACAATGAGAAAAGCCCTATGCTAATTAAGACTCTCAAAATACTCCAAAACTCTCTGTGCTGTTTATGGTTGAGAGGTAGTAAACAATCATGTGCATAGTGGCAGGAGTATGGATAATCCTGTCAACACAAGCTAGTCTGTCAGCAGAGAGGTTTGACCTGAGGCACCCTTGTCACACCCAGGGCAGGGAATTAGCAACTATTGGCACAATAAATGAAAAAACCCTTCACCAATATAATTCCTAACCATCCCACTATACTGACAATTTCCAACTTCCCAAAGGAATCTGCCTTTAGTAAGTCTAAAACATCTTGTGCCTCTCAGGTTGGGAGGCTGTAAACAATCACATGTGGCTGGACGAACCTATACAGGTGGGCTAGATAACCTTCAGAGGAGTCTGTAAGCTGAAACAGTCTTGTCATGCCCAGGAATTTTTATTGACTTGGAGCTGCGCGTTAACTTCTCTGAGAGAAATGGTGATGGGGGAGAGCGCTCCCCGTAAAGTCAGAGGTGTAGGTGAGAGCATAAAACAGACTCTGGTTTTGGGGGTAGATGCTCAGGAAGAGGGTTTCCTGAGGCTTGATCACGCCTTTGCATATGCCAAGCCTCCTTCCTCATGACCTTTGGCTATGGGTGGAGCTCCTCACGCTGGCCTCCCGTACATGGGGGATTGGTTCCAGGACTCTCGTGGATACCAAGCCCCACAGATGTTCAAATTCCTTATATAAAATGGTGCAATACAGCCGGCCCTCGGTAACTATGGGTTTCACATCAGTGGACTCAACCAACCACCGATGGAAAATGCAGATTGAAATCCACAGATGGGGAACCCATGGGTAGAGTGCTGGCTGTTTTTCATCCAGGTCATAGAGAAGTCTAGGCACCACCCCTAATAGACTCCCTACTTTTTCCCTTTGTCCCCTTCCCACCTTTCAGTGTTTTCTCCACAAAGCAGCCAGAGTGATCTTTTAAACATATAAACAGATGATCTTACTTCCTTGTTTCAAAACAGCTGCCACTACCAAAGCTTCACACTAGCTTCAACACAAGATAAAATCCAGGACTTCCCTGGTGGCCCAGTTGTTAAGAATCCGCCTGCCAGTGCAGTGGACACAGGCTTGATCCCTGGTCTTGGAAGATCCCACATGCCACGGAGCAGCTAAACCCGTGCATCACAGCTACTGAAGTCTTGCTCTCTAGAGCCTGTGCTCCACAACAAGAGAAGCCCCCACAATGAGAAGCCCCCACGCAGCATCTAGAGAGTAGCTCCCGCTGCTACAACTAGAGAAAGCCTGTTCATAGCAATGAAGACCAGCAGAGCCAAGCAGAACTAAATAGGTGAGCATGCTTAAAAAGAATCAGTGTTTACAAAAAGGGGAAAAGATAAAATCCAGTGTTCTTACTCTGGCCCTCAATGCCCTGCAGGGTCTGGACATGGCTGCCTCTGTGATTCCAGCACCCGTGCTCCTGGCCGTTTCCTGCAGTGCCTCGCTGGTGAGTTTTCTGTGTCTAAGAAGAAACTCATTCCTTCCTTAGGGACCTCACATGCTATTTGCTCTAATCTGACCCCTTTTCTGCCCCTTCATATTTTCTCTTGGCTGTCGGCTCCCTGACAGTTCAGCTCATCCCTTCCTGGTCACGTGTCAGAAGCTGCCCGCCCCAGTCAGTATCAGACTGCTTCACCACCTCTCATTTCACAGCAGTTATCACTTAACTGAACTGATTTGCTGTATTTATTCTGTGTAAAGTCTGTTTTTATCTCCCATCACTAGACTGTGAGCTCTCTCTGCTTTGCCTAGCATGTTGTCTGCCACTGTGTAGGTGCCCAACAAACATGCCTGGAACATTTAATGAAGGAGCAATCCCTGCTACCTCAGGGGCCTGGAAGGTCAGGTTCCCCCACCCCATCTCTGGGTAAGGGTAATGCCAGAAAATTGCTGCTAAATTCTTGCTCTTTGCATTCTTCCTTTTGACCAGGTTCTGTTCCACTTTCAGATTGTACTGTCCTTTTATAAACAGTACTGTATTGTTTAGGAAAGGTATATGATTTTTATTTAGATGGTATTATCCTTTTTTCTTTTTCAGTCTCTCAAGCCTCCACTCCACTACTCTTTCACTTTTTGGTCTAGAAAGGATGTTACAAATGGCAGATAGCAAAAAAAAAAAAAAAACCAAATGGCAGATAGCAAAGATTATTGTGAGTTGACTTAGTCGGCATCACTCTCACACCTTGGTGGGTTCTTCACTCTAGCCTCCTCTTGTAAACATATATTGAAAGCACCTTGTCCTGTGTATCTGCTCGTGACAGTTGGGGGAGGCATTACTTTTTCCTTCTCTCCTCTACACTTGACCACGTAGCCTAGCATCAGAGGGTTAATTCTTTTCACCCTGTCAGTCCAAAGAGAATGTGGCTCTCGCCATGAGCTATAGCAGGCTTCCATTTGAGCCAGGCTTTTAATAGCATCCGTTTGTTATCAAGGGAGCAGTCGTAGCAGCATCACACGTAGAGTCAATAGGCAGTCTTTCCAATGGTTTCCATGGGGACCTGGAGTTTTAGAGCAATTTCTGGGAAGAACGTTGGAAAGAAATTGATGGTAAAAATATTAATAAAGTCACACTGTTCTGACAGACACCATTTCTAGAAACATGGGTGATATATGAGTCATTTCCACTCAAGGCCCATGGGGTACAGAGCTGTGTGTGACCTCCTTGGGGCCAGGTACAGAGGAGACCTAGATTCTGCCTGCACTCAGAATACAGGAAAAATCAGGTTTGAGTCTTTAGTCCCCATTATAATTGTGCTTTTGTTAGTCACTTGCTGTTGGACCTTGAGGAAGTCACTTAACCTCTCTGGGCTTTCATTGCTTCACTTAAGTTATTTTGTTCTTCCCTGGTGGTGCAGTGGTTAAATATCTGTCTGCCAATGCAAAGGACAACAGTTCAATCCTTAGTCTGGGAAGCTCCCAAATGCCACAGAGCAACTTAAGCTCCACGGTCACTGAAGCCTACACACCTAGGGCCTGTGCTCTGCAAAAAGAGAAGCCACTGCAATGAGAAGCCCGTGCACCACAACTGGAGAGTAGCCATCACACACACACACACACACACACACACACACACACACAGACACACACGGCTGATGTTCAGAGCCCTTTCTGAGAGGTGTTGATTCAGTAAGCATACCAGTCATGCTTCAGTTGCAGATAACAGAAATCATTCTTGCTGCTTGAAGCCAAAAAGGGTATGATTCAAATCACAGAGAAGGGAGGCAAACATGTGGAGAGGGGATCATTGGGTGTAGCGGCCAGGGTGATACGTGCTTCACATGTATCCTTTGGTGCCCAGATCCGGGAATTCTGGCAGCACCGTCATGGCTTACGGCATTCTTTAGGACAGGAGGTCAGCATCACCATGGTGTCTCTCAGCTGGTGCTGTGCCTGCCTTCAACAGGCCATTTATTCTACCTTCCAGAAGATCAGCTACTTCTGGGTTATGAGGAGCATGGTAAAACCAGAGAATCCTAGGGCACCAACTCATTGACTTACTCCTTTTGCTATAGCGGGGTTCATGATCAGAAATAATGTTGGAGAGGGGATCACTGGGTGTAACTAGACAGCCCATGCACTGTGAGGGAAGATCCGCTTGACGCAGTGAAGATCCTGTGTACTGCAACTAAACCCAAGGCGGCCAAATAGATAAATAAAGAAATAAATGCTGTTCTTGCTGTTTAGTTGCTCAGTCATGTCTGACTCTCTGCAGCCCCATGGACTGCAGCATGCCAGGCCCCTCTGTCCGTGGAATTCTCCAGGCAAGAATACTGGAGTGGGTTGCCATTTCCTTCCCCAGAGGATCTTCCTGACCCAGGGATCCTGCGTTTTCTGCATTGGCAGGCAGATTCTTTACCACTGAGCCACCAGAGAAGCCCAAATAAGTCAATAAGTAAATAAATAAATAAATAAATATATATACACACACATATGTGTCTGTGTGTATATATATATATATATATATATATATATATATATAAAAGTAATGTGGGCTTTAAGTAAGTCACTTCATTGTTTTTCTTAAATTTATTTTTAATTGGAGGATAATTGCTTTATAATATTGGAGTAAGTCAGTTTAACTCACTGTACTTATTTACAGGAATCTCCAGTGCCAAATTCTAGACACTGTGACATTCCATTTCATAGTTCCCTATAATCTGACAGTGGTTATATTTCCAGATAAACAATTCAGTTAATAGTCAACCTGCTTATTCCTGATGCTATTAAATGTCAGGAGAACTTACATGTTGTAAGGACTTTTATTTCAAAACTTGGAGCACAAGATGCACTTCTTAAATACCTAAAGCATTAGTCATTTTTAAGTAAACAGAATTACAAAGAAGTGTTGCTGAACTTGATTCCATAATTACCTCATTACAGGAAATAATTATTTTGGTCAGTTCTGAATAACATCAACCCTTACAGGAATTGTGCCAGAATAAAGTATGTACCTGGACCCTTGAGCAAGTATTGAAGGAAAAGCCAAGAGTTGCTTTACATGATTACCTCAGGGTGAAACAAAGAATTATATTTAGCTCATCCTTTAAAAATGTCACTTTAAAGTGATGGTCCTTTCATTTTGCCAACCTCTTAGCTCTGTAACTTAAATGATGTTGCCAGCTATTAAACTTCTAGGCATCTTGGAAATTTTCAAAAATAAAAAAAATCAATTTGTTTCAAACTCTGTGGAAGGCAGTCCCAAATCACTGCATATAGTGAGTGTAGCCATGAAATTAAAAGATACTTGTTCCTTGGAAGAAAAGCTATGACCAACCTAGACAGCATATTAAAAAGCAGAGACATCATTTTGCCGACAAAAGTCTGTATAGTCAAAGCTATGATTTTTCCAATAGTCGTGTATAGATGTGAGAGTTGGACTGTAAAGAAAACTGAGCACCAAAGAATTGATGCTTTTGAACTGTGGTGTTGGAGAAGACTCTTGAGAGTCCCTTGGACACTAAGGAGATCAAACCAGTCAGTCCCTGAATATTCATTGGAAGGACTGAAGCTGAAGCTCCAATTCTTTGGTCACCTGATGTGAAAAGCTGATTCACTGGAAAAGACCCTGATCCTGGGAAAGATTGAGGGCAGGAAAAGAGGGCAACAGAGGATGAAATGGTTGGACGGCATCACTGACTCAGTGGACTTTAGTTTGAGCAAACTCCAGGAAATAGTGAAGGACAGGGAAGCCTGGAGTGCTGCCGTTCCTGGAGTCACAAAGAGTTGGACACGACTTAGTGACTGAACAACAACATAGAAGAAAACATCATGAAGCTACGAAAACAAATGAAGCTTATGTTTCTTAGGCTGACTGGTAGTGTTTTTACTCTTTATCTTAAGTTTATATTATATTCTTTCACATGTATTAAATATTTAGTAAAATTAAAAAGTGAGTGAAAAAGTGTGTATTAAAAGAGAAGATAATGGGGACTTCTCTGGTGGTCTAGTTGCTAAGACTCTGTGCTCCCAGTGCAGGGGACTGAGTTTGATCCCTGGCTAGGGAACTAGATCCCACATGCAGCAACTAAGAGTTTGCATGTTGCAACCGAAGAATTCTGTATGCTGCAACGAAGATCCAGCACGGCCAAATAAAATGAATAAATATTTAAAAGTAGATAAAAGTCAATCCATCTTTACTTTGGAAGGACCCTAGAACATATATGTATCTGCCGCCTTTGTGTCTTGGTTAAAGAAAAAAAAGAGAGAGAAAATAGGTATATATTTGCTTGTATTTGTACAGAATATAAAGAGTATCCAATATCCCAAAGAAACTGGTGATAGTAGTGGCCCCTGGAGAGGAGAACTGGGTGGCTGGCATTAGAGGAAGAAGGGAAACTCCATCATATATCCTTTTGTGTTTTTAAGAGTCATGAGCCTCCTTTGCTGTACTCCTGAAACTAACGCAACATTGTCAATCAACTTGTCACTGAAAAGTGTGCATGGGGGTCTGGCTGCTCTCCGTGGCTGCTCACCGCAGCTGCTTGCCGCTCAAAAGCCAATAAACAGGCCAGGTTGGTGGAAAGGCAAGTTTGCTTTATTTCAGATGCTGGCAACTAGGGAAGGGTGGCAGACATCTGTGCAGAGGCCAACTTCCCCCCAACCCCCACCACACCCGCCCCAACAAGCAGGGGGTGAGAGCTGTTATAGACAGAGTAGGGGAGTTTACATGCAGAAGCAGCACAGTCATCTCTAACAGCCATCTTCAAATTGGTCATCACTGGTCTGACTAGCATCATCTCGGTTGTTTTAGGTACAGTTAATCTTCAGTTCTGGGGTGTACTTGTACCCTTTTCCTTGCAACTAAAGAATTCCACATGCCGCAACTAAGACCCAACACAGCCAAATAAATGAGGAAATATTTTAAAATGCGTTGCGGCAGCTCATATCCTGGGTACAGTCTGGTCATCAAGTAGTTAACTTTTCTACCTGGTGTTCTAGTATCTATAGGACAGCTCACAGGCTATAGATCAGAATATTCTCTATAGCCCTTGAGAAAGAACTAAAGATCCTTGATTGTACTTAATGACAACATTACTATTATTTAGTCTCCTTTGACTGTTTTCCTTTGTTTCCACATTTCCACATTTCTCTGATTAAACTTATTCTTTGACTTAAGTTTTTCCATAGGCAAAAGGCATGCAGAGGACATGTGGTGGTGGGGGCAAGGACCCTGTGGTCCTGCTCCATTTCCAACTGTACCCCTATCAAAAAAAGTTGTGAGCCCCATCAATAATTTTACTCATTAATAAATAAAATAAATAGTATTTTATTTAAAATATTGAAAATAAATAGAAAGAAACGTCGCTCAGTCGTGTCTGACTCTTTGCAACCCCATGGATTGTAACCTACCAGGCTCCTCTGTCCATGGGATTTTCCAGGCAATAGTACTGGAGTGGATTGCCATTTCCTTCTCCAGCGGATATTCCCGACCCAGGGATCGAACCCAGGTCTCCCTCATTGTAGACAGACGCTTTACCGTCTGAGCCACCAGGGAAGAAAAATATATAAATCGTACCTTCCCTCACTCACACATTTACCCACACGACCTTTTTTTTTTTTTAAATAAGCAAAAGTAGAGCTTTTAACAGTTGCATCCTCAGGTGTTCTCTGGAGTGAAAGCAGGGTTGACCAGCAGCACGGGAAGCCAGAATATGTGATACACACTTAGAGAGCTTGACAGCAACATCCATATGCTGAGACTGAGTAACTTGGAAACATGCCTCCAATTGTTTTTCTATTATACTGATCTTAGCCTTCTGTTCAGCAGTGCTAACCTTTGATTTGGCTGCTGGGAGTAAAGGTGAGACCTTTATAAAGAGCTTTTTGAGCTCTTGAGGAATGTGTTTTGGTGCCTTATACGGCTTTGAGCTGCAGCCGGGGGGCAGAAAGGCTCAGAAAGCATGAGCTCATGCAGAGAGAAAACCTTCTTAGTAGATAGATCGCTCTTGAATTTCTTTTAAGAATCTTAAAAATAACCCCTTGTGGGAACTCGTCATGATAGCCACCGTTTATTGGGCTCTCAGTTTGTACGAGCGCGGGTCAAAGCTACTGCCTGTATATGAACTGATTCATCCTCACAACAACCATATGAGGTAGGGATTATTATCATCTATTTCTCAAATGAGGAAACAGGTGTGGGCAATGTTCCCCAAGGAGCACAGTCAACACGCAGATGAACGTCATCTGAACCTGGGTCTGGCTCCAGGATTGCTACCCCCTGAGATGAAGATCCAGTCACATTGGAATAAATCCAAAGGCAGAATTAGAGCATTGCTTCTCCTGCTGGTCTCAGACTGAGATGCTGAGTGGATTATAGAAGTGAGAGCCTGGGGAAGTAATGGGGTGGCCTGTCTTTGGAATGCGGTGTGTCTTTACAATGTGACAGCCTTGAGAGCAAGATGAGATTTAGGGCTTCATCATCTTTTAAAAAATTTATTTGGCTGCACCAGGTCTTTGTTGTGGCACGTGGGATCTTCTGTTTTCATTGTGGCAGGCAGGATCTTAAATTGAGGCATGTGGGATCTAGTTCCCCGACCAGGGATCAAACCTGGGCTGCCTGCATTGGGAGCACAAAGTCTTAAGCCACTGGACCACCAGGGACATCCCATCAGGGCTTAATCTTAATAATAAAAAAAGGGGGGGTCCTCTGGAGGCAAGCTCTTCAACAGGGGAGGGATGTGGGGAAACTAGCATTGTGTAGGGTGTCCTTGGACTGTGATTGGCAGGTGGGGGCTGGCAGAGGAGAAACCACAGGAAAGAGGCCTCTGCAAGCAGATAGAAGAGGGTCAGGACTAGGGAGGCCATCGTGGAAATGGGAGGAAGGATGGATCTGGAAGATTTTGTCTTGAGGACTTGGTGGGGCTCATACCAATTGAAAGCTGAAGAGGAAGCAAGGATATAAGAACATGCTTAAGATGTTCTGTCATCCAGGGATCGGTGGAGGAGGTGCTTCATCCTGCTTTTACATCCACTTGCATTTAATGCTTCTGTTCAAGGCTCCCCAAGTTTCTCATTTGTCTGCAAAACAGTTCTAGAAGCTGTAGCAGCTGCTGTCAGTCCCTCCCTCCCATCGAGTGCCCATCGCCCCTTACTCTTTCTCACCTGAGTGAAGGCCTGGTGCATCCATGAAGAGCTTTCCTTGGTCCTCCTGCACTTGACCCTGGCTTGGGCAGGCTGGATACAGGAAGGAATTAACGCACCCAGACCAGCCTTCAGCCTCTGTTGATGTGCCAGAGCTGGTGGATAAAGGCTTCTGCTTTCTTTCTCCTCAAAGGGCACAGCTCCGAGTGGTGCTGCACCTTCTCCCAGGGGTACCCAGCAGTGTGAAGCCCCCACTACCTGCTCATTGCCTTCACAGTAACCTGCCCCCTTGCCTCTCCCACCTCACCTCTCCACTCCGGGCTGCTCCTTGCTAGGATCACCCCTCAGATAAACAACCTGTACCCCAGCCCTCAGTCTTTGTTCCTGCTTTGGGGGAACCCAGCCTAATACAGTTGAGAGATAGTATGTCGAGGTCACTCAGTCATGTCCGACTCTTTGTGACCCCATGGACTGTAGCCCTCCAGGCTCCTCTGTCCATGGGATTTTTCTGGCAAAAATAGTATAGTGAGTTGCCATTTCCTTCTCCAGGGAATCTTCCCAACCCAGGGATGGAACCCAGGTCTCCCTCATTGTAGGCAGATTCTTTACCATCTGAACCATCAGGGAAACCCAGAGAAGTTATTTCACTTGTTCAAGCTCACAAATCCAGTCTGTAGGAAATTTAGGATTTGAATTCAGCTCTCCTAAATCCAGTGGGCTCCTGATGTTCTCTGATACTAACCAGTCTTTGTACTCACTGAAATGTCTCCCTGGATCTTTTTACACGTTTGGCTTTCCTACTAGAGTCTGGCCTATTAGACACCAGTATAAACTCATAAAAGGCAGGAAGTATGGTCTGGATAATTTAGTACCCAAGACCAACAAGACTTGTGTCTTTCAGAGACAGATGATCAGTGAGGATTTGTTGAAAGGAAGAGACAGAGCAAAAGGAGGAGGGGGCATAGGCACTTGGGTTTGCGACACAGGAGCATGAATGAGAGCCTCCAGGCATCTTGTCGTGGGGCTCGAGAGTGGCCTGCCTTAAAGGAGACCAGGGTTAGGCTGTCAGGCGGAAGATCCAGAGGAGGCACAATGGTGAGCAGAAAACTTGGTAGAGAACTCAAAAATCCATTTTCTTGGAAATCACTGATGAGGAAAACTATCCCTAATGAAATAGACCTTTTCAGTGCAAGAATCTCTGAAAGAGTTTTGGTTTTTTCTTATTTGTTTATTTTAAAGCACTTTATTTATTTAATTTCTGGCTGTATTTGGTCTCCGTTGCTTTTCTCTAATTGCAGCGATCAGGGGGCTACTCTTTAGCTGCAGTGTGCAGGCTTCCCATTGTGGTGGCTTCTCTTGTGTAGCGCAGCCTCTCAGGTGCACGGGCTTCAGTAACTGTGGCAGGTGAGCTCAGGAGTTGTGGCTCCCTGGCTCTAGAGCACGGGCTCAGTGGTTGTGGCTTAGTTGCTCTGCAGCATGTGGGATCTTCCCCAATCAGGGATCGAACCCGTGTCTCTTGCATTGGCAGGCTGATTCTTTACCACTACCTCCAGGGAGGCCCTATATTTTGTTTTTAATATAAGATGAATAATGTTAGCTTTGTAGAAAAAACTTAGGATGGATTCTACCCAAGAATAAATTCTACAAATCAGATACTTAGGACAGTATTTTTCAAATGATGCTCTACAAGGCAGTAGGACTTCTAAGAAACTCTCTTAGAAGCCTCCTCAAGAAGAGGTTAGATCATAATAATGATTAATACTTACTGAGCTTTAAATCTGTGTTTTGTTTTTTTTTGCCATCCCACGTGGTTTGTGGGATCTTAACTCCTCAAGCAGGGCTTGAACTCTGGTCCCTGGCAGTGAAAGTCCTGAGTCCTAACCACTGGTCTGCCAAGGAATCCCTAATACTTGCTAAATCATGGGCCAAGCCCTAGTCCGTGTCTTGGGCTGCATTATCTCAGTTAATTCTCCCGGTTACCCTTTGATAGGTACTACTGTCATCCCTGGCTCACAGATGACAAAGCTGATGCTCAAAGAGGTCACTCAGCTAAGTAAGAATGAGTGGGATTTAGCCCCCGGGCTATTTGACTCTGGAGCCCACAACCTTCACAGGCAAGGCTATAGGTACCCTCCTCCCCAACCCTTGGCCAACCATATGCTGTCTCCATCAGAACTGAAACTCAGATTTTGACCTTATGGGGCACAACCTGGGGAATGGGAACCACACTGTTGGTTGGGGGTTGGGAGAGAGTGCATTAAATTGTGCCATACTTTGACCACCTTCTCTACAATTCTTGGAGCTTTGCTTTCCGTTGTGCTGGGAAGTTTTAAAATGCATTCTGATGAATGTGGTCTGCTCTTTTGGTACACAAGGGGGAGCATTTAGCACAGGAATGGGAATAAGATCGCTACAGGGAGTGACTTCTTGTTCTTTGCAAGAAAGAGTTTCTCTTTCTCTTTCTCTCATAATAGGATTTCCTAAGAACGAAGACAGTTTTCTGCCTAATCCCAATGTTGTTATTATGAAGTCCAAGAAATTAATATTGATGAAACCACGTAATCTATATGTAACATAATCTATATCCAGATTTTCCCAAATATTGCCAAGATGCCTTTTATAGCTTTTGCTTTTGTAAAACTTTTCTGTCCCCTGACGCCCCATAAAGTATGTTTATTTTTTGGCTGCACCAGGTCTTAGATGTAGCATGTGGGATCTTCAGTTTTCATTGCAGTATGTGGGGTCTTTAGTTGTAGCATGCGAACTCTCAGCTGCAGCATGTGGGGTCTAGTTCCCTGATCAGGGATTGAACCTGGGCCCCCTGCATTGGGAGTGCATGGAGTCTTAGGCACTGGACCACCAGGGAAGTCCCTCTTCTTCTATTTTTGATCCAGAATCAATTTTGTATTCTCTTAATCCTAGACCATAGTCATTTTTCTGAAATATTTTGGTGTAAAATGTTCATGATTTTTCCTGACTATTTGCTATTCCATGAAGCTGATTTGCTGTGATTTATTAATGAATTTCTCTTCAGTTATTCCTGTTAGAAGCATAACATGGTGTCATGTGGGACTTTTCCTTTCTCAATTTTGACTCAGGTACCGATTCAATAGGTATCAGATTGCAATTATATGAGACCGATAATCACATATGGAATTTGTCAAGTGTCACAGAGCAGATTCCCTGATGGAGATTTTTGTACAGGAGGTTTATTGAGAGTACTGGAGATCAATACCTATGGAGGAATAGAGGAAGTGGGACTGGGCCGAAGGGATAGTTGAACTTCAACACAGTCACTACAAAGGCCTCAGCCAGCCTTCCACTGGCTCAAGTTGAGATGGTCTTGAAGAATTGTTCTGTCCTGGGGTGAGGAGATTGGGTCTTTTTACCTCTCCAGGGACCAGTCATTGGATACGGCTTACCCCTGGGAAGTGGCCATGACCTTGGGTGAGGTAGTTAGCTTAGATCAATTTTC
>SJYQ01009700.1:0-11979 GCA_006410935.1 Redunca redunca | reverse complement strand
GCATTGGAGAAGGAAATGGCAACCCACCCCAGTGTTCTTGCCTGGAGAATCCCAGGGACGGGGGAGCCTGGTGGGCTGCCGTCTATGGGGTTGCACAGAGTCGGACACGACTGAAGCGACTCAGCAGCAGCAGCAGCAGCAGAGTCTTTTATTGAATTTGTTATAATATTACTTCTGCTTTATGTTTTTTTTTTTTTTTGCCCCTGAAGTATGTGGGGTCTTAGCTTCCTGACCAGGGATTGAAACCACCCACCCCTGCACTGGAAGGCAAAATCTTAACCATTAGACTGCCAAGGAGGTGGGAAATTTAATCCCAAATACAGATTTGTGATTTGTGTATCACCATCACAATCAGGATACTGATTTACTAGTAAGAAGCTCTCTCATCCTACGTCTTTTTGGTCAGACCCTTCCGCCAATCCTATTCCCTGGCAATCACTGATCTAGTCTCCATCGCTATAACTTTATCATTTCAAGAGTGTTATATAGTAGGATCATGCAGTATGTAACCTTTTGAGATTGGCTTTTCTCACTAGCAGAAATAACAGCCTTGAGTTCTAGCCTTGTTGTTGCTTGTATCAATAGTTCTTTATTTTTTATGTCTTAGTAATATTTAATCATATACCTATACATAGTTTATACATTCCCAGCAGGAGTCACTTAAGTCCTGCCCATTGGACTTTCTCAGGGGGTGAGAACAACTCAAATGATGAAGTGTGAACAGAAAGGATTGTCAGGGAACCAGGGCCGAAGTGGGTAGTGGCAGCTGGGATGGAATGCTTCATACTTCTCCGTTGTCCTGAGAATTAAAACTGGAGAGGTCCCCAGAGAGGGCGATCTCCAAAGATCCCATGAAACAGTGCACAAGCAAGAAGCAGTTTATAGCTTCAAAGTCCAGTGAACTTACGACAGTGCCAGTCACAAGCCAATTAAAGTATTTCCAGACATAACCATTTACCTCCGTCACTTTGACATGGGATCCAAAACAGCAGTTAGTGAGCGGGGGAGGAAATGCGAGAGTAGTGGAAGAGAGAAGAAATTGCATAGGAGACCCCCTCCTCCCCTCCACCTCGCACTGAACTGCTGGCGCTATCTGGGAACGGGGGAGAAAGTGTTGGGATGAAACTGAATTGTTGATTAATATAATGACCTGACACATTGAATTACTCTATTAAGACCATCTTTGTGACTTGATATGGCTTCAAACTGTTATCACTTGGAAATGGCCAGAGCAGACAAGGTCCAGCAATAGTTGTCATCTAGAGTCAAGGACAAGCTCCTTTCTCCCTCTCTCCAAATGAGTTCATTTTAGAGGGATGGTGGGAGAAAAACAAAATATATTTTGATTATGTCTGCCAGCAGTTACATAAATAACTTGGAAATAAACATCTTTTATACATAAGTGATTTTTTCTTTTATAGTATAATTTCTTTTGAGAAAATTCCTGGAAATGGGGTTTGGATATTTTTATGGCATGGGCATGGATATTTTTATGATTCTCAAAATGTATGTCCAAATTGCCTTTCTAAAGTTTTGTACCAGCTTACATTCCCACCAGATAATACGTGGAAGGTTAGCATAATGATGTTTAAACGCTATTTCATGTTTGAAATAAAAAAGAATGATATATTCTGGATATTAACTCCTTATCAGATACATGATTTACAAACATTTTCTCTCATTCCATAGGCTGACTTCTCACTCTACTGATTCTGTCTTTTCATGCACATAATTTTAAAGTTTGATGTAGTCTCATTTGTCTGCTTTTGTTTTTCTCGCCTGTGCTTTTGGTGTAACACTCAAGAAGTCATTGCCAAGTCCAGTGTCATAAAGCTTTGCCCCTGTGTTTTCTTCTAGGAGTTTTATAGTTTTCATTTTTTAGATCTTCAATCCATTTTGAGTTAATTTTTGTGTATGGTAAAAGATAAGGTTCTATCTTCACTCTTTTCCCTGTGGACATCTACTTTCCTCAACACCATTCACTGAAGAAACTCTTCTTTCCCCTTTCACAACAAACTGTGGAAAATTCTTGAAGAGATGAATACCAGACCACCTTACCTGCCTCCTGAGAAATCTGGATGCAGATCAAGAAGCAACAGTTAGAAGCAACAATTTAGAACCAACGGACTGGTTCCAAATTGCAAGGAGTATGTCAAGGCTGTATACTGTCACCCTGCTTATTTAACTTCCATGCAGAGTACATCATGCAAAATTGCCAGGCTGGATGAAGCACAAGCTGAAATCAAGATTGCAGGGAGAAATATCAATAACCTCAGATATGCAGATGACACCACCCTTATGGCAGAAAGCAAAGAGGAATTGAAGAGCCTCTTGATGAAAGTGGAAGAGGAGAATGAAAAAGCTGGCTTAAAATTCAACATTCAAAAAACTAAAATCATGGCATCCTGTTCCATCACTTCATGGCAAACAGATGGAGAAACAATGGAAATCATGACAAACTTTATTTTCTTGGGCTCTAAAATCACTGCAGATGGTGACTGCAGCCATGAAATTAAAAAAACACTTGCTCCTTGGAAGAAAAGCTATGACCAATCTAGACAGCATATTAAAAAGCAGAGACATTACTTCGTCGACAAAGTTCTGTCTAGTCAAAGCTCTGGGTTTTCCCGTAGTCATGTGTGGATGTGAGAGTTGGACCATAAAGAAGGCTGAGCACTGAAGAATTGATGCTTTTGAACTGTGGTGTTGGAGAAGACTCTTGAGAGTCCCTTGGACTGCAAGGAGATCCAACCAGTCAATCATAAAGGAAATCAGTCCTGAGTATTCACTGGAAGGACTGATGCTGAAGCTGAAACTCCAATACTTTGGGCACCTGATGCGAAGAACTGACTAAAAAGACCCTGATGCTGGGAAAGACTGAAGGCAAGAGGAGAAGGGGATGACAGGGAATGAGATGGTTGGATGGCATCACCAACTCGACGGACATGAGTTTGAGCAAGCTCCAGGAGTTGGTGATGGACAGGGAAGCCTGGTGTGCTGCAGTCCATGGGATTGCGAAGAGTTGGACACGACTGAGGGACTGAACTGAACTGATTAGCAACCTTGTGAAAAATCATCAATTTTTTTTTTTAATGATGGAAGCATATGAATAATAACCAGATCACAGAATTCTTTTGTAAAGTAGACTTGGGGACAAATAATGACTTTTTGAATGAGGTGGTGAGATCCAAATAAAAAACACAAAAATGTGAATAAAACTCAAGACCATGGGATGGAGACCTAGTAACACCTTAAGTTGTCATCAGTGCTGAGGGGAAAGTTGATTGACAATCTAATTCACCAAATTAATGATTACTGAGTGCCTACTATATAGGCATTAACCAGGCCAAGGGAATACAGTTGTGCATAAGAGACCAGTCCTTGCTATGTGTGTTTCTGTGTAGAATCTCATTTTCCATTAGCAGCATCAAGAAAAATGTGTGTGCCTGCCCTCCCTCTGCTAGGAATTTGAAGAGGTAAAAGAGGCTGTGAGATGCTGTCCATGCTCTTAAGGGCCCATGTGAGCTTGTTCTTACCAAGGCCCCAGATCACCTTCATGCCCGCTGCTCTTTGCTAAGGGCTAATACCTAGTGAAACTGACGCATTTTGCTTGGAGAATGAAAGGGCTGAGGGCTTAAAGGCTGCGGCTTGTGTCCAGATGTCTGAAGGAGTCCATGTTCCATCTGAAGCTGCTTTCCGTAGGGCTATTTCTTAGGGTCTCCCCAGACACATCCCACTCTAGTTGAAACCAAAATTTCAGTCATTTCAATAATCTAATGTTCCATTCAAGACACACAGGACATAGGGTGAAAGAGATATTGCTTCTGCAAGCCACAGACCAGCAGATTGAGACATTCAATAGCACTCTCATTTGGGCTGAACAGTGGTGATTGTGTGTGAGTTAGCATAATGCTTTGTTTTGCAGTTATTTGGCAGCTGTTTTATTTCTTCCAAATGGGATAGGTGTGCATATATGAATTGAAATCTCTTTTGCATTGCTTGTTCTCCTAGTACAGCTTCTCTCAGCTCCGTATGATGAAAGGTTTTCAGTATCTTTGGAGAGGAGTATCAAGTTTATATAAGAAACTCAGTTTGTAATCTTCACTATTGTAAACAAATTATTGATGCTTAAGTTTGCTGTCCCTTAACCTGTATTTAATTTCCACTCGTAATGTAGGTCCAGTCACTTTTTTTGTTAAAAATAAACTTTTACTCTGGAATATCTTGGATTTACGGAAGAGTTGCAATGTTCCCCTATGTCCCTTACCCAGTTTCAGTTTACCCTGATGTTAACATTTTGTATTATCATGCATGCTAAGTGCATGCTAAGTCACTTCAGTTGTGTCCGACTCTTTGTGACCCTATGGACTGTAGCTCACCAGGCTCCTCTGTCCATGGGATTCTCCATGCAAGAATACTGGCATGAGTTGCCATTTCCTTCTCCAGGGGATCTTTCCAACCTAGGGATTCTTTACTCCTGAGCCACTGGGGAAGCCCATTATCCATGGTACCATTATCATGGTACTCTGATCAAAACCAAGAAACCAGCATTGGTACATTACCACTAACTAAACTTCGGGCGTTATTTGGATTTCACCACTTCCTCCATTCATGCCTTTTTCTCTTCTGCAGTTCCATTCAGGACACCACCACGTTGCATTTACTTGCTGTGTCTCTTTAGTCTTCTCTGGTCTCTGACAGTTTCTCAATTTTTCTTTGTTTTTTATGACTTTGACAGTTTTGAGGAGAATTAGGAATGTATTTGGTAGAGTTCTGGGTCAAATCACTTAAAAATTTATTTTATTGCTATACACCCATACATTGATGTACAATAGTGTAATCCCTTTTAGGGCATTATTTTCTGGTCTTTCTAGACCCAGAGTTCCCAGAGTTAAAACACTTCTATTAATAAAGGTAATTTTCTAGGTTGGATAGACCTGAATGGACCCTTGCAGCTGATACATAATTTAAAAAAATCCAGTGCCCAGAAGGGAAAACTGTAGGTATGTGTCAGGGTGACACTATCCAGCATTGGCCAGGTTTATATCTGATTTCATAGCATGGCAATTCTGTTAGTCAAGGGTTTGGAAGGAAAATCTAAAGTGCATTCAGCCAGGATTTTAAAGAGGATTTAATGTTTATCCAGGTGAGTCAGTGTACTAGCTGGAACTTCTATAAAAATGTCACAGGTCAGGTGACTAAAAAAGCAGATATTTATTTCTCATAGCTCTGGAGGCTGGGAGATCCAAGACTAGAGCTTTGGTCAAGGTGTTCTTCTCGGCTTGCAGATGGCTGCCCTCTTTCTCCTCACATGGAGAGAGTGAGAGTTCTGGTCTCTTTTTCTCTCTTAAAAGGGCACTCATCTCACCATGGGGCCCCCACCCTCATGACCTCATCTACATCTGATTACCTCCCAGATGCCCCACCACCAAATACCATCACCTTATGGGTTAGAGCTTCAGCACAGGAGTTAGGGGTAGGGCATAAACATGCAGTCTGTAATAGGCAGGGACAGAGGAAACCGATAGGGAAGTTGAGGCTCTTAGGGACAGGCAGCAGAGGGAACCCCCAAGGATGAAGGAGCGAGGGGAGGAAGTTGTACTGTGGGTCTCAAGGCTGCAGATGGTGGTTGGGAGTTAGGCGTGGCGCCTGGCAGGAGCTGTGGTGGTAGAGAGAGGGAAACAATGCCAGAATGCAAGGCAGGGAGAGGGCGAGAAATATCCAAACTTCTCCCAGCCTCCAGTTCCCAGTTGTTGTCACCCACTGGTCAAACTCAGCCAGAATTCAAGGGCATGGGAGCCTGGACACTACAGTCTTTTGGGATCAGCGCTCCATGCCGCACAGAAGGGTGGGAGATGGAGGAGAGTATGTGTAAATCGTGAATAGCCAGCACCAATCCTTAAAAGTATACCTGCTGCTGCTGCTGCTGCTAAGTCACTTCGGTCGTGTCCAACTCTGCATGACCCCAGAGACGATTTGACTCTATTTCATAACATAAATTTTCCTAAGGCAGGGACACCCTCTTTTTAAACTTAACCTTGAGAAAGCAATTGTATACATTTCCTGGACTTCCCTGGTGGCTCAATGGTAATGAATCCACTGGCCAATGCAAGAGACATGGGTTTGCTACCTGGTCCAGGAAGACCTCCTGGAGAAGGAAATGACAGCCCACTCCAGTGTTCTTGCCTGGGACATACCATGGAGAGGAGACTCCCAGGCTACAGTCCGTGGGGTCGCAAAAGAGTTGGACATGCCCTCAGCAAATGAGCAACAAGAGCATACTGCTTGCATCACAAAGTACCACAAACTCAGTGGCTTAAAACAACAGGTGTAAATCCTAGCAGTTCAGGAAGCTTGAAGTGGGAAATCAAGGTGTCTTCAGGGCCACACTCCCTCTGAAACTGGTAGGGGAGACTCTTTTTTTGCCTCTTCTAGGTCCCCTGGCTTGTGGATGCATCACTCAGTCCCTGTCTCCCAAGTCAAACTGTTTGTCATCTCCCTTATGTTTCTACATCCCCTTCTTGTGTGGACGCCAGTCAACTGGGTTAAGGGCCCACCCTATTCCAGTATGACCTCATCTTAAATAAACTATTTACATCTTTAGTAACTCTATTTCCAAATAAGGTCACATTCTGAAGTTGTGAATGGGCATAAATTCAGGGGGACACCCCACTACACTTCAGTTCAGTCACTCAGTCATGTCTGACTCTTTGAGACCCCATGAATCGCAGCACGCCAGGCCTCCCTGTCCATCACCAACTCCCAGAGTCTACCCAAACTCATGTCCATTGAGTCAGTGATGCCATCCAGCCATCTCATCCTGGGTCGTCCCCTTCTCTTCCTGCCCCCAATCCCTCCCAGCATCAGAGTCTTTTCCAATGAGTCAACTCTTTGCACGAGGTAGCCAAAGTATTGGAGTTTCAGCTTCAGCATCAGTCCTTCCAATGAACATCCAGGACTGATCTCCTTTAGGATGGAATGGTTGGATCTCCCTGCAGTCCAAGGGATTCTCAAGAGTCTTCTCCAAAACCACAGTTCAAAAGCATCAATTCTTCGGCAGTCAGCTTTCTTCAGAGTCCAACTCTCACATCCATATATGACCACTGGAAAAACCATAGCCTTGACTAGATGGACCTTTGTTGGCAAAGTAACGTCTCTGCTTTTCAATATGCTGTCTAGGTTGGTCATAACTTTCTTTCCAAGGAGTAAGCGTCTTTTAATTTCATGGCTTCAATCACCATCTACACTTACTAAAATTCTTTTTTTTTTTTCAGTTGAGAAGAAAGAGGCAGAAAGAATAACTTGTCTAGATTACAGAAAGTGACTGAGCTGAGTTTAGAAGCACATTTTAAAACTATTAATTAGCCAAAATGTTGTCGTCCTTCCCATCAGCTTGCCCCTTCGCCAGCCATCACTCCTGGACTTTCATTACTTATTTCCTCATTCAGCAACACCTTGGATGTTAGCTGATCTTAATTTTGATGGACAGAAATGACCGGGGCTGTTGCCTGATGGGCGGAGAGATGGGATGATGTGTAGGGAATACAAAATCCCTGGCTCTTGGAGATTTAGTTTTCTTTTTGTTTATAAAATCACAAAAATGACACATCTCATTTGGTGGTTGTGAGTATTCAGTAAAATCAGTTTGAGAAAGCTTGGCAAAAGCTTCCAAGGCATGCATATAACTCTAAGGAATTTTTATAGACACATTTTCAGGGAGAAAAGGGGACATTACTCATGTAGGGTATTGATTAATTTATATTTTTGAATCTCTAAATTGTTGACATGCCTTTAAGTCTTAGATGAACAAGAAACAGAAATAGTATAGTATAGATATTCAGCATTGCCTATAATTTTAGATTGCTCAATCTGGCCTCTTCCAAATAGCGAGTAATTTACTTTCATTGTTTTTGCTAAGTTACAGCATAAGTTGATGTCATAGCTCTTGCCACTGACCAGTAATATTGCTTTGGTCATGTTGCTTAACTTCATCTTACATTGTGAAGGTTAAAGGAAAATGCACCCATACACATAGACACATACACATGAAAGAGCACATACAAGCTCCCACTGCAACTCCTGGTACACTAAAGATGGTCAGGAAGTGAAAACTTAAAAAAAAAATTATCACATTGCTATTATTATTGCTATTAACTTTATTAATATCATTGGTTTTCACAAGCACTGAGTTATAAATACTTTGCTAGTGAATCAATTTTTTTAACTTTTAAAAAATGTCGACTAATTTTAGACTTAAAGAAAAGTTAACAAAAATGGTACAGAGAATTCATATATGTGCTTCACTGCTGCTGCTGCTGCTAAGTCGCTTCAGTCGTGTCCGACTCTGTGCGACCCCATAGACAGCAGCCCACCAGGCAACACTGTCCCTGAGATTCTCCAGGCAAGAACACTGGAGTGGGCTGCCATTTCCTTCTCCAATGCATGAAAGTGAAAAATGAAAGTTAAGTTGCTCAGCCGTGTCCGACTCTTCACGACCCCATGGACTGCAGCCTACCAGGCTCCTCCATCCATGGGATTTTCCAGGCAAGAGTACTGGAGTGGGTTGCCATTGCCTTCTCTATGTGCTTCACTAGCTTTCCCTAATTTTAACATCTTAAAAAAATTTTCCTTTATTTTTGGCTGTGCTGGGTCTTCACTGGGGTGAGAGCTTTTCTCTCGTTGTGGTGAGGGGGGGCTACTCTTCGTTGTGGAGTGCAGGCTTCTCATTGCAGTGGCTTCTCTTTGTTGCGGAGCATGGACTCTAGGATGTTCGGGCTTCCGTAGTTGCGGCACGTGGGCTCAGTAGTTATGGCTCCCAGCCTCTAGGGCACAGGCTCAATAGTTGTGGTGCAAGGGCTTAGCTGCTCTGTGATGCGTGGGATCTTTGAATCAGGGATACCGAACCTGTGTGTCCTGCATTGGCAGGTGGATTCTTTACCACTCAGCCACCAGAGAAGCCCCTAATGTTAACATCTTAATTAACCACAGTCAGATGATCAAAACCAAGAAATTAAGATCGATTCAATACTATAAACTACAGATCTTACTTGAAATTGCTCGTTTTCCTGTTTAAGTTTCCAGTCTCCTATTGCAATGCAGGAACTTTATGAGAAGACTAGCTTAATCTTCTCTAACTTAGATTTTTAAAAAATTGTGTTTCATGATCTCAACACTTTTGAAGAGAACTCATCAGTTACTTTGTGGAATGTCCTTTAGTTTGGGCTTGTCTGTGTTTTCTTTGATTAAATTTAGGTAATGCAGTTTAGCAAGGATACCTCAGAAGTAAAGCCATATCTTTCTCCATGTACCATTTCGGGAGGTACACAATGCCAATGTATTTTATGACTGGTGTTGTTAACCTTGACCTCTTGGTTGAAGTAGTATCTGTCAGGTTTCTTGAATTTAAGTTACTGTTTTTCCTCTTGCAGCTAACAAAAATCTTGGGGAGATACTTTGAGACCATGAATATATCCTTTTTGTCATACTTTTGCATACTAGTTTTAGCATCTATCTGGAGAAGGAAATGACAATCCACTCCAGTACTATTGCCTGGAAAATCCCATGGACAGAGGAGCCTGGTAGGCTATAGCCCATGGGGTCGCAAAGAGTCGGACACGACTGAGCGACTTCACTTCACTTTAGCATCTATGCAGGATTTTTGCCAGAAATAATTATTAATGTGGTGTTTGCTTACTGGAGATTTTCTATTTCCTTCATGCCTGTATTTGTTAATTGGAATTCCTCTCTGGAAAAGTTGTTCCTTTTCTTCCACTTATTTGTATTAGAATGAGCTAATACATATTTATTTAATTCTATGGGTTATAACCCAATACTATCATTATTATGCTCACATTGTTCCAGCTTTCCCATGAGGAGCCTAATTAGGTTGGCTTCTGTATTCTTTCAACATGCTCCATCATTCATTATTATTGGCACTGCCCTCTTTTTCTGGGCTCGTCCTACATTTCCTTGCCCCATCCACCCCCATTTTTCTCCCCCAGAGCACTAGCTCCTTTTATTGGAGAATGGAAACTATGATCTTGGCGGTGGGTGTGCTTGTTGCTGCTGGGTATCATTGCTTCTAGGTCCTCTCAGTGGATAGAGCTAGGAAATATGTTTATTAACACACACACATCAATTTTTATTTCAATGAATCTGTATAGATTTCTTTTTGGGTTGAGCTGCTTGGCTTGTGGTGTTTTAGTTCCCTGCATAGATGGAACCCATGCCCCCAGAAGTATGGAATTCTAAGCACTGGACCATGAGGGAATTCCCTATGTAAATATTAAAAGCCATAATAAATACATTCACTCTAAAGAAACTGCAGGAATATCTACAAGGGAAGCTTCTATTTGTCTGCCTCAAATAAGGAGAATATTACAATATTGCAGAGTCAACGGTACTTGTTTACTTTCAATTTTATGTTATGATTTACATAGCCGAGGTTATTAGAAAAGGGACCTAACCTCATATAATTCTGAGAACAGAAAAAAAAATCATAGAGGTATCCAATTCATGTTTCCTAAACTGGTATTCCATGGAATACTGTTTTGGGAAGTGTTAATAGGCTTATCATGATGAAAGGGCTCTGTGGTCCAATAAATTTGGGAAGCGTGCCATGGTAGATCCCCCACACTTATGTAACACTGCCCAGGGATTATTAAAGGAGTTTTTTTAAAAATATGTTTTCCAGAAAAATTATATGATATAAACAAAATATTTGTCAGACCACTTTATGGAAGCAGAAGATATAAAAGAAGAAGAAAACACATCAAATTTAATGTGATTTTTGTGGTATAAATTTATTTTGGACTAAATGTTGGTCTGCACAATAACATGAAATATTTAAAGTTGTGTGGCCACATTCCTTGTTAAGAGAAGCTGCTATAAGGTATGTCTTCAAATAGCTTTTAAAATGTATGGGGAAAATTGCATTTGCTTTTCAAGGGGCAAATATATTCTTTAGAAAAAATATATTCTCTATTTCTGCCATTGAAATACAGCTCAACAGAACTTATGGAAAAACTAACAGCAAAGATGAAACATCCCTTTTCAAAGTAGTCATTTTGTGGATGAAGGTAGAAACCTACAATCTTTCCCCCACCACAGCATTTCATATTTAAACCTTCTATTTTTAACCTGATGGTGGGATTCATGGCTAATGCTTATGAGATCTGTGTCTAGACAGTTGAGAAAAACAGGAAATGAGTTACATTGTTGTAGCTTAAGAGAATTTAACCTTTTGTCTTCTAGCTCCAAGCTCTGCCTGCTTTAGAAAAACATTCCTTCTCTCTTGAGGATTTCAGGGCATTTAAGGAACTATAATAATCCAAGGCCTTTTCAGGGAGCAGAGATAGCTATTTTGGTGGAAAAGAAAATGAGAACATGGGTTTACTGGGCTTGGCCAGTAAATGAACACAGCCTTTTGGAGGAACATGTTTGCTCTCTTCTTCTGAATTCTGTGTGTTCACAGCTGTCTCAGAAGGTGTGCTTCTGAAGGGCAGGAACTCAGCCTGGCTAACTCCCTTTCTGATGGATGCATCCTGTGATGCTGTAGGACATACAGTGCCCCCACAGAAGGACAAGTTAAGCAGCAGCAGCAGATGGTCTTATCTATCGAAGCATATCTATCGAATGCTTTCTATGTGCCATGCACATCACATACATGATCTCATTTAATCCTCTCAATGACCCTAATAAAATATGGTTACTACTATTACCCCCACTTTACCCATGAAAAAATGGAAGCACAGAGAAGTTAAGCAACTTTGTAAGAGTAGCAGAGGCTTTCCTGGAGGCTCAGTGGTAAAGAGTCCGCCTGCAAATGCAGGAGACGCAGGTTTGATCCCCGGGTTGGGAAGATTCCAAGGAGAAGGAAACAGCAACCCACTCCAGTATTCTTGCCTGAGAAATCCCATGGACAGAGGAACCTGGTGGACTGCAGTCCTTGGGGTCACAGAGAGTCAGACACGACTTGGC
>SJYQ01009698.1:241902-254780 GCA_006410935.1 Redunca redunca | reverse complement strand
CAATAAACTGTGGAAAATTCTGAGAGAGATGGGAATACCAGACCACCTGACCTGCCTTGAGAAATCTGTATGCAGGTCAGGAAGCAACAGTTAGAACTGGACTGGTTCCAAATAGGAAAAGGAGTCCGTCAAGGCTGTATATTGTCACCCTGCTTATTTAACTTCTATACAGAGTACATCATGAGAAACGCTGGACTGGAAGAAACACAAGCTGAAATCAAGATTGGCGGGAGAAATATCAATAACCTCAGATATGCAGATGACAACACCCTTATGGCAGAAAGTGAAGGGGAACTAAAAAGCCTCCTGATGAAAGAAGAGAGTGAAAAAGTGGGCTTAAAGCTCAACATTGAGAAAACGAAGATCATGGCATCCAGTCCCATCACTCCATGGGAAATAGATGGAGAAACAGTGGAAACAGTGTCAGACTTTATTTTGGGGAGCTCCAAAATCACTGCAGATGATGACTGCAGCCATGAAATTAAAAGTCACTTACTCCTTGGAAGAAAAGTTATGACCTACCTAGATAACATATTCAAAAGCAGAGACATTATTTTGCTGACTAAGGTCCATCTAGTCAAGTCTATGGTTTTTCCGGTGGTCACGTATGGATGTAAGAGTTGGACTGTGAAGAAGGCTGAGCACCAAAGAATTGATGCGTTTGAACTGTGGTGTTGGAGAAGACTCTTGAGAGTGCCTTGGACTGCAAGGAGATCCAACCAGTCCATTCTGAAGAAGATCAATCCTAGGATTTTCTTGGAAGGAATGATGCTGAAGCTGGAACTCCAGTACTTTGGCCACCTCATGCAAAGAGTTGATTCATTGGAAAAGACTCTGATGCTGGGAGGGATTGGGGGCAGGAGGAGAAGGGGACGACCCAGGATGAGATGGCTGAATGGCATTACGGACACGATGGTCGTGAGTCTGAGTGAACTCTGGGAGATGGTGATGGACAGGGAGGCCTGGCGTGCTGCGATTCATGGGGTCGCAAAGAGTCGGACACGACTGAGCGACTGAACTGAACTGATGCTATTACTCACATGCTAATAAGTAAAAGGCCTGAACATCATGCTGATGCTGCTTTTACTTCTTTCCTTTGGAGAGGATATAGAAATAGAAAGATTGCAAAGAGCAATTCTTTAAAATTTATATTCATTCTAATATGACTTTGACAAATGCCCTACTATTTCTTTTTCAGTGCCTTCATCTAATTCAGTATGTGTAATAATCCTTTTCTAAATGCTTTACCTGAAGCAGTATAACTAACAATGGATCACAAAGATTGTGAATTTAATAGCCATAAATTGCTATATATGCATATCCCTTAACATGTTTAGATAAAAAAGAATCTACATCAAAAAAAATCATATATTTTAATAGATATTTAATTGTAGCATACAAGTCACCCTTTAATAAGGAAACCATGCTATCTAATGGCATATTGCTTGAAACGTCAGCTGGGTAGAGATCACAGGGTTGGCATATTGACTTGACTAAGTGTATGATAACGTGTGTTTCATAATATCCTTAAAATCGCATAGTAGGAATAAACTTGAGCTCCTTATTTTGGTGCTAGGAGATGTACTAGAGTAAAGCATGCAGTGGGTGAAATAAAAAATACATAGGGAAGAAGTGTAAGTCACTTCTTGAGTTATACATGCTGCTGATGCTGTAGTTTATTGAACCTGAGCATAAACACTGGCAAACCGCCCTGGAGGTAAAATAAGGCAGGGATTATAATGTCACTAATGACTTTTCTAAATTACTCAGCTATGTCAGGGCCCTAAATTATCCAGCTGAGTTATTCCACATTTACCTTGAGCACTCTTTTACAGCTGACAACAATTCAGGGAGGAACATTGTAGATTTAAAAAGAATTTTTATTCTGTGTAGGAAGTCTCACAGTTCTCCATAAACTGGAGAGAAAAAGAAACTGCTGATATTAGTATTGGCTTGGCCAACAAGCTCATATTTTTTATTCCAGGAGATGGTTCTAGTAGCACTTAGTTGTCTTTCACTGCATTCAAAACAGTTTTTAGATTGTATTGTGACAGCTGTCATATCAGCGTGCTTTAAAACAAATCAAAATTGGTGAATTTTTGTGTAACCATTTTAATATTGAAGATGGAAGAAAAAAGCAACATTTTTGGCATATGATGCTTTATTATTTAAAGAATGGTAAAAGGACAACTAAAACACATACACACACACAAAAAAAATTGTGCAGTAAATGGAAAATGTACTGTGACTGATTGAACATGTCAAAAGTGGTTTGTGAAGTTTTGTGCTGGAGATTTCTTGCTGGACAATGCTCTATGGTCAGGTAGACCAGTTGAAGTTGATAGCAATCCAATTGAAACATTAATTGAGAAGAGTCAATATTATACCATGCGAGAGACAGAGAATATGTTCAAAATATCCAAATCAAGCTTTGAAAATCATTTGCAACAGCTTGGTTATGTTAATTGTTTTGATGTTTGTATTCCACTTAGGCAAAAAAAAAAAAAAAAAAAAAAAAACACACACTTTTTTGACTGTATTTCTGCATGTGATTCTCTACTTGTGTGTGTATGCTCAGTCACTCAGTCATGTCTGACTTTTTGCAGCCCCATGGACTATAGCCCACCAGGCTCCTCCATCCATGGAATTTTCCAGGCAAGAGTACTGGAGTGGGGCCCCATTTTCTACCCCAGGTAATCTCTGAGACCCCAAGGATTGAACCCAGCATTTCTTGCATCTCCTGCATTGGCAGGCAAATTCGTTACCTCTAATGCCACCTGGGAAGCCAGATTCTCTACTTAAAAGTAATGAAAACCTTGCATATTTAAAACAAATTGTGACGGGCAGTGAAAAATCAATACTGTACAATAATGTAGAATGGACGAAATTGTGGGGAAACTGAAATGAACCACCACTAAAACCATACCAAAGACCAGTCTTCATCCAAAGAATGTGATTTTGTGTGTATGGTGGGATTGGAAAGGGATCCCCTATTATGAGCTCCTTCTAGAAAACCAAATGATTAATTCCAACAAGTGCTTCTCCCAGTTAGACCAACTGAAAGCAGCATTCAACCAAAAGGATCTGAAATTTGTCAACAAAAAATGCATAATCTTCTACCAGGATAGCACGAGACTGCACGTTTCTTTGATGACCAGACAAATACTGTTACAGCTTGGCTGGGGAGTTCTGATTCATCTGTTGTATTCACCAGACATTGTACCTTTGGATTTCCATTTCTTTTGGTTCTTAGAAAATTCTAATCATGGTGGTTTTGTCACTAAGTCATGTATGACTCTTGGGACCCCATGGGCTGTAGCCTACCAGGCTCCTCTGCCCATGGCATTTCCCAGGCAAGAATACTGGAGTGGATTGCCATTTTCTTCTCCAGGGGATTCCCATCTAGGGATCCTCTGGACTCACATTTCCTACATTGCAGGCAGCCTCTTGCATTGCAGGTGAATTCTTTACTTCTGTCAATTCCCTGGAAGTCTGTAAAGGCACTTGGAACAGTTGTTTGTTAAAAAAAGATGAAGTTTTGGGAAGATGGAATTATGAAATTGCCTGAAAAATGGCAGAAGGTAGTGGGGCAAAACAATATGTTGTACAATAAAGTTCTTGGTGAAAGTAGAAGGTGTGTCTTTTATTTTTATTAAGAAATGGAAGAAATTTTTTTTTTACCATCCCGGTACCTCTCTCATTGCTGAGGAAATTTCAGGACTGTAATAATATTCACTACTAACACATACTTTTGCAGAATTCTTATTTCCTAGGTCTTAGACTACTAAATTTGATATATAAAAGTTTATTTCTCACTGCACACATACCATAATGTGGGTTGCCTGTGGAGGTGGGAAAGTGTCTCTCTCCCATGCAATCATTTGGAATTCAGTTTTTTTAAATTAATTTTTATTGAAGTGTAGTTGAGTTACAGTGTTTGTTAGTTTCTTCGGTACAGCAAAGTGAATCAGTTGTGCATAAACATATATCCCGTCTTTCTTAGATTCTGTTCTTATATAGGTAACTACAGAGTATTAAGTAGTTTCCTTGTGCTGTGTAGTTCTTATTAGTTATCTACTTTGTATATGGCAGTGTGTAGATGTCAACCTCCCCTCCCTCACTTCCCGCTTGATAATCATGAAGTTTTTCTTCTACATCTGTGACTCTATTTCTATCCTATAAGTAGTCTCGTTTGTACCACAGGTTTGTTTTTGTTTTTGTTTTTGTTTTTTGGATTCCACATATAAGCAATGTCATATAAGCCCTTAAATGTCCCTTGAGTTATTGAGTGAATTTAGGGCCAACCTCTATTCAATTTTCATTGGCTAAAAATTTGTCACTTTGCCCCACATATATGCAAGGACCCTGGGTTGTAGTCTGGAAGTTTTTTTCTTTTTTTTAAATACAGAAGTGCATTGATATTGGCAAATAACTCTCTACTACAGTAAATAGCATTTAAATATTCATAGACACAAATTAGCTCACAAAGAGATTCCATCCCCAGCAGACACACCTCTATATTTCCTTGTATCCCCCATGTAATTCATTGCTGAAAATATTCTAAATGCAGTTATAATGATCTATTATCCATTTTGATTAAAGCTCAGTATTTATACTCCTTTTACAGCCTGTAAAATCAACAGCAATTGTGTCTCCTACTAACTAAAATATTTGGTGACATCTTTAATCCACCTCTAGTTCAAATACCATAAGTAGTTACTTCAGATATCTCTGAAGATTCAGTTGAACAACTAGCCTTGATAAGCAGATTTTTAATCAAGGAAATAGGCTTAGTTAATTGTGCACATAGTCTGTGCCTTAAATGATTCTTATTAACTGCTGTGTTTCACCTCCTAGCACACAAGGCAGGTGTGACGTGGCAGTTCTTCCTTTAACTGATGCTTGCTGAGATTACAGTTAAAGACGGACTTAATCCAATTAGCAAACTCATCCTCATGTGAAAAGTAAAACACCGACAATTGCAAAGACTCCCATTAGTGATTTCCTATTGCTATGTTCTCTAATTATATTCCCCCACTACCACAAAGGTATCACACAAGGCCAGCAAACAGACAATGAAATATATTTGAATATGAAAAAGATACTTCTGATAAAAATAATGTAATCTCATCAGGATCTATGATACAGTGTTAAAGGTAAGTAATCTCTTGAAAATGTTATATTATTTAAAACTTTTCCCCCAACTAGCTGTCTTTTTATTTAAGGATCAACTCTGTTGTGGAGAAAAGACATTATAGGAAAAACAAATCAATGGAAAATAAAAATCTGAAATAGCCTGGAGTTTTCTGACTTCTACCTGAATGAATTTCACCATGCATGTAGGATACATGTGGTGTAATGTATTCTTCATGAGATTACTGAGAGTCAATTCCTAGGCAGTTTGATGAGAAGTCCGGGATCCCCAAGGAGGAGAAAGGGTTATGGGGCTCTTGAAGCAGAGATAGGGGGGTCTGGAATTCTCAAGAAGCAGGAAAGGACAAACATCTTTTTTTCTCTACATTCCTTAGTCTTAGTCACATAAAAAACGTTTATTTCTTTAAGTGTGGAAGATTACACAACAAACAACTTAGTTTAAACTCTGTACTAAGGATTATATAACAACAGTGTTTCCTGCTTGAGGATAGTTTCTCCTTCCTGAAACCCTTCTGGCTAATCCTGTTATCTTAAAATGTAAATTATGGGAGTGGGTCTAGTAATATCTTTACAACCTTGAGACCTTCTTTAGATTAATTGTAATAAGTAATTAAAAAGTATATAACTCCCTTGCTAACACTAGCGAAGAGGGCATTCTCCATCCCCCTTCTGATGTCTATGTCAGAAGTGTTTTCTGTCCTTTTTCACTTTAATAAAACTCTGCTGTACAAAGGCTCTTGGGTGATCAAGTCTGGTCTCTGGTCCAGAAGTTAAATCTTCTTTGGAGATCATGAATCCGACACGGTTCACTGTAAGCTGTCATCTTGGGGGCTTGTCCAGGATCTTCAGCACAAGCTGAGAACACTCAGAGCTCTCTCTGCTTTCTCAGTATGCATGTTTTCTGCTTTACTTTACTAACTCTATGGTGTGCTTGTGTGAATGAATGACACTCCCTGCACAAAGCAAGTGATGAGCCCTGCTTTGCCTCCTAATGACTGAAGGCAGCCCCAAAAAGGGGAGCTTTGCTGGGGGTTTATATCAACCTGCCAATGCCAAGAGACACCCAACGTCCTTGCGAGGGGAGCAGCCAGAAATGGGCAAAGCATGTGGACCGAACTTTCCTTTCTCGGTCAACTTTTCCTGGTCTCTTTGGCCGTTTTATAACTGCGTGGGGAACTAGAACTACTAACCTAATCTATTAGATCATATTCTTTCAATGGACTTGTGATTCATGCTGTTACTATGTACTTTTACTTAGACTCCAAGCTTGGTAGTCACAGAAGTGCCTAACCTTACTAAGAGACGAAAGTTATAGGAGCATATTTCGGAGAGAGGTGGAACTCTAGCTCCAGGAACGTCTCTCAGGCTAGAGGTCTTGGCTGCCTTCTTCAGGGGCCAGCGACCTGAAAGTGAGTCTTTGTCACGGCTGTGTCTCCTATCTATGTGGATAGAAGCACTGCTAGTTACCATGAGGTTTTTGAGGACACAGATTGGGAATTTCAGGATCTAGTCAGGTTAGAAATGCAATGGCCTTCTTTCTTTGGTAACGCTAGCTCTTAGTGGACCAGAGGAGGCTCTCTGGTGGCTTTTATCTCAACTCCTTAGATATTTATTTTGTGGAATCTGTTGAAATGAACTGGAAGGATGGGTCCTAGTAGCTTGAGGACAAAACTCACTTTTTCCTCACTGGCCAACCTTCCACCACTTCTTTTGCTATCACATTTACTGGTGTGGTGACACTCAGATGGGACATCTTGGTTATTGTTCATCCCTTTGTGACTCACCATTTATACAGCAGTCAGGGCTATACTCAGGAATGTGCACAGGCACACATAAGATGGATGCTTCCCCTAGTAGTCCTAGCTTGGAAGGCATTCCAAAAAACTAATCTGCTCCATCCCAGATGGCATCAGAGGAAAAGGGCAAAGCAACCAAATCTTGGTGGTATAAAACTAAATCAGACTGGGATGCCATCAGGTCTACTGCTGGTGCATCTCCACCTCACCTCGGTGGTAGAACCGGAAGGGACGAGTAAGGCACCTGCATCGGTAAAGGACAGACGAAGTCCTTAAAGCTCAACATTCAGAAAACTAAGATCATGGCATCCAGTCCCATCATTTCATGGCAAATAGATGGGGAAACAGTGGAAACAATGACTGACTTTATTTTGGGGGGCTCCAAAATCACTGAAGATGGTGACTGCAGCCATGAAATTAAAAGGTGCTTACTCCTTGGGAGGAAAGTTATGACCAACCTAGACAGCATATTAAAAGGCAGAGATATTACTTTGCCAAGAAAGGTCCATCTCGTCGAGGCTATGGTTTTTCCAGTAGTCATGTATGGATGAGAGAGTTGGACTATAAAGAAAGCTGAGCAACAAAGAATTGATGCTTTTGAACTGAAGACTGTTGCGAGTCCCTTGAACTGCAAGGAGATCCAACCAGTCCATCCTAAAGATCAGTCCTGAATGTTCATTGGAAGGACTGATGTTGAAGCTGAAACTCCAATACTTTGGCCACTTGATGCAAAGAGCTGACTCATTTGAAAAGACCCTGATGCTGGGAAAGATTGAAGGCAGGAGAAGAAGGGAATGACAGAGGATGAGATGGTTGGATGGCATCACCAACTCAATGGAGATGAGTTTGAGTAAACTCTGGGAGTTGGTGATGGAGAGGGAGGCCTGGTGTGCTGCAGTCCATGGGGTTGCAAAGAGTCAGACACAACTGAGTGACTGAACTGAACTGAAGTCCGGCCAGGGAAGGAAAGCATCGGTGGAGAGTCTGTCTACACCCCCATCTAGAGCAGGGAAGGACGCTTCTGGTGAAAAAAAAATCCATGGCTGTGGATGCCGCTCTTTTTTTCTCTTACCAGTGTGAGCCAGCAGTTCCAGAACCACCTTTAAAATGTATTTTAAAAAATCAGGACAAGTTTGATCCCCAGAGTTTAAAAAAGACATGCCTGATTTTCTTCTACAATACCGAATGGCCATGGTATCCTTTGGAAGACAGGGAACACGATCTATTGAAGGATCTCAATTATTACTGTTTTGCAAGTAGACCAGTTCTGTAGAAAACAAGAGAAATGGGTAGAAGTGTTATAAGTGCTGCTCTTTATCTCTCTGTGAGACATGCCAGACTTATGTCCTAAGGGTGCAGATTTGGGTGTGAAACCTTCAGCTGCGTCCTGTTCTCTTACTTTGCCCCTGTATCAGGGGCCGCAACTAAACAGGCTGAGAATTAGGGCACCCTTCCAGGAGGGGTTGCCTCAATCTTGGTAGAAATTCAAACGGTACCAATTGCAGTCAAGACTATCTAGAGAATCCAGAAAAGTACATAGAAGCCTTTACAGAACTAACTTTACTTTATAACCTTACTTGGAAAGATGTAATGTATATCTTGGGACAGGCATTGAATCCTGACTAAAACTTAAGTTTTGGGGGAAGCTACTAGTTTTGGAGATGAATGGCTTGGATGTGAAACAAGGGAAAAGAGGGAACATGAAACAGCCCTCCTTCCTACAGGGACCCAAGCAGTTCCCTAACAGAACCGCTTTGCCTGATGTATTCTTGAAGGACTCAGGTGAGCGTGCACTAAGACTAAATTATGCTAAGTTGGCTGACATATAACCGGGAGAGAAGGAAACTCCTGGTAAATTCCTAGTATAGACTACTGAAGACTCTCCACATGTTTACTGACATTGATCCTGAAATTACAGAGAAATGATCTTTAAGATTTCTCACTCAACCAGATTTCTCACTCAACTCTAGATATCTGCCATAAGTTATGAAAACAAGCATTTGAACCAAATCAGTCTTTTAAAAAACTGTTCCAACGGCTCTGACAGTATCAGTCAGGACAGTTCAGTCCCTCTGTCCTGTCTAACTCTTTGCGACCCCATGGACTGCAGCACACCAGGCCTTTCTGTCCATCACCAACGCCTGGAGTTTACTCAAACATATCAGTTGAGTAGTTAATATCATCCAATCATCTCATCCTCTGTCATCCCCTTCTCCTTCTGCCTTCAGTCTTTCCTAGCATCAGGGTCTTTTCAAATGAGTCAGCTCTTTGCATCAGGTGGCTAAAGTATTGGAGTTTCAGCTTCAACATCAGTCCTTCCAATGAACATTCAGGACTGATATCCTTTAGGATGGACTGGTAGGATCTCCTTGCAGTACCAGGGATTCTCAAGAGTCTTCTCCAACACCACAATTCAAAACCATCAATTTTTCGGCACTCAGCTTTCTGTATAGTTCAACTCTCATATCCACACACGAATACTGGAAAAACCATAGCCTTGACTAGACAGAACTTTATTGGCAAAGTAATGTCTCTGCTTTTTAATATGCTGTCTAGGTTGGTCATAACTTTCCTTCCAAGGAGTAAGTGAAGTCGCTCAGTTGTGTCTGACTCTTTGCAACCCATAGACTGTAGCCCACCAAGCTCCTCCATCCATGAGATTCTCCAGGCAAGAATACTGGAGTGGGTTGCCATTTCCTTCTCCAAGGAGTAAGCATCTTTTAATTTTGTGGCTGCAATCACCACCTGCAGTGATTTTGAAGCTCCCCAAAATAAAGTCAGTCACTGTTTCCCCATCTATTTGCCATGAAGTGATGGGACTGGATGCCATGATCTTAGTTTTCTGAATGTTGAGCTTTAAGCCAACTTTTTCACTCTCCTCTTCCACTTTCATCAAGAGGCTTTTTAGTTCCTCTTCACTGTCTGCCATAAGGGTGGTGCCATCTGTATATCTGAGGTTATTGGTATTTCTTCTAGCAATCTTGATTCCAGCTTGTGCTTCATCCAGCCCAGCATTTCTCATGATGTACTCTGCATATAAGTTAAATAAGTGTGGTGACAATATGCAGCCTTGACATATATTGTCCTGCTGTAGGACATATATTGTCCCCTCTGCTACAGGGTTGGGGACATTGAATGTATGGGATCTTTTGAGGGAGGTCACCATTATCTTCATCATCTCCACCATAGTTTGGTCCCAGGTATATAGCAGGGTGCCCCTACATGTCATGGCTCATAGTTTCATTGAGTTAGATAGTGCTGTGGTCCATGTGATTAGATTGGTGGAGAGTTCTGACAAAATGTGGTCCACTGGACAAGGGAATGGTAAACCGCTTCAGTATTCCTGCCTTGAGAACCCCATAAACAGTATAAAAAGGCAAAAAGATAGACACTGAAAGATGAACTCCCCAGGTCGGTTGGTGTCCACTATGCTATAGGAGATTAGTGAGTAATAACTCCAGAAAGAATGAAGAGACGGAGCCAAAGCAAAAACAACCCCCAGTTGTTGAAGTGACTGGTGATGGGAGCAAGGTCCGATGCTGTAAAGAGAAATATTGTATAGGAACCTTGAATGTTAGCTTCGTGAATCAAGGCAAATTGGAAGTGGTCAAAAAGGAGATGGCAAGAGTGAACATAAACATTTTAGGAATCAGCGACCTAAAATGGACTGTAATGAGTGAATTTAACACAGATGACCATTATATCTACTACTGTGAGCAAGAATCCCTTAGAAGAAATGGAGTAGCCCTCATAGTCAACAAAACAGTCAGAAATGCAGTACTTGGGTGCATACTCAAAAATGACAGAGTGATCTCTGATTGTTTCCAAGGTAAACCATTCAATACCAGATAACCCAAGTCTATGCTCCAATGAGTAATGCTGAAGAAGCTGAAGTTGAACGGTTTTATGAAGACCTATAAGACCTTCTAGAATTAACACCCAAAAAAGATGTCCTGTTCATTAGAGGAGACTGGAATGCAAAAGTAGGAAGTCAAGAAACACCTGGAGTAACAGGCAAATTTGGCCTTGGAGTATAGAATGAAGCAGGGCAAAGACTAATAGAGTTCTGGCAGGAGAAAGAAAACACCCTCTTCTAACATCACAAGAGAAGACTCTACACATGGACATCATCAGATGGTGGACACCAAAATCACATTATCTTCTTTGCAGGCAAAGATGGAGAAGCTTTATATAGTCAGCAAAAACAAGACTGGGAGCTGACTGTGGCTCAGATCATGAACTCTGTATTGCCAAATTCAGACTTAAATTGAAGAAAGTAGGGAAAACCACTGGACTGTTCATGTATGACCTAAATCAAATCCCCAGTGATTATACAATGGAACTGAGAAATAGATTTAAGGGACTAGATCTTATAGATAGAGTGCCTGATGAATTATGGATGGAGGTTTATGACATTGTACAGAGGACAGGAAGCAAGACCATCCCCAAGGAAAGGAAATGAAAAAATTCAAAATGCTCTGAGGAGGCCTTACACATAGCTGTGAAAAGAAGAGAAGTGAAAAGCAAAGGAGAAAAGGAAAGATATACCCAGTGGAATGCAGAGTTCCAAAGAATAGCAAAGAGAGATAAAAAAGCCTTCCTCAGGTTCAATGCAAAAAATAAAAGGAAAACAATAGAATGGGAAACTCTAGATATCTCTTCAAGAAAATTACAGATAACAAGGGAACATTGCATGTGAAATTGAGCTCAATAAAGGACAGAAATGGCATGGACATAACAGAAGCAGAAGATATTAAGAAGAGGTGGCAAGTTTTAATCATAAATGGATGTTGAATTTTAGAAAACAGGAATAGAAGGAACATACTTCAACATAATAAAAGCTATATATGACAAACACACAGCAAACATTATCCTCAATGGTGAAAAATTGAAAGCATTTTCCCTAAAGTCAGGAACAAGACAAGGGTGCCCACTTTCACTGCTACTATTCAACATAGTTCTGGAAGTTTTTGCCATAGCAACCAGAGCAGAAAAAGAAATAAAAGGAATCCAAATTGGAAAAGAATAATTAAAACTCTCACTGTTTGCAGATGACATGATCCTCTACATAAAAAACCCTAATGACTCCATCAGAAAATTACTAGAGCTAATCAATGAGTATAGTAAAGTTGCAGGATATAAAATCAATACACAGAAATCCCTTGCATTCCTATACACTAATAATGAGAAAGTAGAAAAAGAAATTAAGGAAACAATTTCATTCACCATAGCAACGAAAAGCATAAAATACTTAGGAACATACCTACCTAAAGAAACTAAAGACCGATATATAGAAAATTATAAAACACTGTTGAAAGAAATCAAAGAAGACACTAATAGATGGAGAAATATACCGTGTTCATTGACCGAAAGAATCAATATAGTGAAAATGAGTATACTACCCCAAAGCAATCTACAGATTCAATGCAATCCCTATCAAGCTACCAGAGGTATTTTTCACAGAGCTAGAACAAATAATTTTACAGTTTGTATGGAAATACAAAAAATCTGGAGTAGCCAAAGCAATCTTGAGAAAGAAGAATGGAATTGGAGAAATCAACCTGCCTGACATCAGGCTCTACTACAAAGCCACAGTCATCAAGACAGTATGGTACTGGAACAAAGACAGAAATGTAGATCAATGGAACAAAATAGAAAGCCCAGAGATAAATTCACACACCTATGGACACCTTATCTTTGACAAAGGAGGCAAGAATATACAATGGAGTAAAGACAATCTCTTTAACAAGTGGTGCTAGGAAAACTGGTCAACCACTTGTAAAAGAATCAGATCACTTTCTAACACCACACACAAAAATAAACTCAAAATGGATTAAAGATCTAAATGTAAGACCAGAAACTATAAAACTCCTACAGGAGAACATAGGCAAAACACTCTCCAGCATACATCACAGCAGGATCCTCTAT
>SJYQ01009698.1:182270-197818 GCA_006410935.1 Redunca redunca | reverse complement strand
TTGTTTATTTAAAGGAAATGAAAAGTAGTTGTACTTTGAGATTATTGGTGAATAATTTTTGTTCTTCAACATATATGGAAACAAGAAAATTGTTTTTATAGACATTATCTACTTGTCCTACTAGAGAAAGCTAGTTGTAAGGAAAATAGATAAACTGCTTAGGCTTGAGTACATATATAATTCGTTGAAGATGATGTTAATATTTGATGGTTATTTTTGTTATAAGATATCTGAGTTATTACTAACAGCATCACAGAGTTCTGAAAATAGGCTAGTTTTGACTGATTCTGTAAACTAAGGATTTTAAATAAGAACTGGTCATAATACAATGACTATATAGGGACACTTTTTTCCTGCCATTTAATAAAGGAGAGCTTATTTTAAAAGTGTTTGAATGCTGTGCTCTAAATATAATTTTCTAGAAACTGCTCTTTGTAAATCCCAACAGGCATTTTAATAATCAATTATTGAGCATTTAAATTGTATTATAAAATATTGTAGTTGACATCTATTATAGTGTATTATGCATCCATCTTACCTGTGTATGATAAGTTTTATCAGCTGCTATATCTACTGTATAACAATATATTAAAATTTTTAAAAAAGTGTATACTTTATCTTTCCCATTACTGTGCATATGTATGTTCAGTCTCCCAGTTGTGTCTGACTTTTTACAATCCCATGAACTGCAGCACGCCAAGCCGCCCTGTACCACACCATCCCTGAATTTTGTCCAAGTTCATGTCCATCGCATTGGTGATGCCATCCAACCATCTCATTCTCTGAGCCCCTCTTCTCTCTCTCCCCTCAGTCTTGCCCAACATCAGAGACTTTCCCAATGAGTCGGCTATTTGCATCAAATGACAAAAATACTGGAGCTTCAGCTTTGGCATCAATCCTTCAGAAGAGTTTTCAGAGTTCATGTCCCTTAAAACTTTCTGTTTTGATCACTTTTCTGTCCAAGGGGCTCTCAGGAGTCTTCTCCAGCGCCACAGTTTTAAAGACATCAATTCTTTGACACTCTGCCTTCTTAATGGTCCAGCTCTCACAACCTTATGTGACCACTACGAAGACCATAGCCTTAACTGTTCATATCTTTGTCAGCAGAGTAATGTCTCTGCTTTTCAATACACTGTCTAGATTTGTCATCATTTTTCTGCCAAGAAGCAGTTGTCTTCTGATTTCATGGTTGCAGTCACTATCTGCAGTGATTTTAGAGCCCAAGTAGAGGAAATCTGTTACTACTTCCACCTTTCCCCCTTCTACTTGCCATGAAATAATGGGGCCAGATGCTGTGATCTTAGTTTTTTTAGATATTTAATTTTAAGCTGGCTCTTTCACTCTCCTCTTTCACCCTCATCAAGAAACTTTTTAGTTCCTCTTCACTTTTTGCCAGCAGAGTGGTATCATCCACATATCTAAGGTTGTCAGTGTTTCCCCCCATCTTGATTCTAGCTTGTAACTCAGCCAGTCCAGCATTTCTCATGATACGCTTAGCCTGCTGCTGCTGCTGCTGCTGCCGCTAAGTCGCTTCAGTCGTGTCTGACTCTGTGCGACCCAATAGACGCAGCCCACCAGGCTCCCCCATCCCTGGAATTCTCCAGGCAGGAACACTGGAGTGGGTTGCCATTTCCTTCTCCAATGCATGCAAGTGAAAAGTGACAGTGAAGTCGCTCAGTCGTGCCCGATTCTTAGCGACCCCATTGTAGGTTAAACAAACATGGTGACAGTAGAGCACCCTGCTCTACTCCTTTCTCAATATTGAACCAATCAGTTGTTTCATACACGGTTCTAACTGTTACTTCTTAACCCACATACACATTTCTCAGGAGACGGGTAAGACGGTCTGGTATTCCCATCTCTTTAAAGCTTCCCACAGTATATTATGATCCACATAGTCAAAGGCTCTAGCATAGTAAATGAAACAGAAGTAGATGTTTTTCTGGAATTCTCTTGCTTTCTCTATGATCCAGCATATGTTGGCAATTTGATCTCTTGTTCCTCTGCCTTTTCTAAAGCTAGCTTGGACATCTGGAAGTTCTTGGTTCATATAATGCTGAAGACTAGCACGTAAGATTTTAAGCATGACCTTACTAAGCATGGAAAGAAAAGAAAGTGAAGTTGCTCAGTTGTGTCCAACTCTTTGACCCCATGGACTGTTGCCTACCAGGCTTCTCCATCCATGGAATTTTCCGGGCAAGAGTACTGGAGTGGGTTGCTGTTTCCTTCTCCAGGGGATCTTCCTGACCCAGCAATAGAACCCAGGCCTCTCGCATTGTAGGCAGATGCTTTTACTGTAAAGATGAGTGCAATTGTCCAATGGTTAGAACATTCTTTAGTATTACACTTCTTGGGAACTGGTATGAGGATTGACCTTTGCCAGTTCCGTGGCCACTTCTGGGTCTTCCAGATTTGCTGACATATCTGATGCAATACCTTGATGGCATCATAATTTAGGGTTTTGAATAGTTCTCTGGCATTCCATTGTATCCACTAGCTTTATTAACAGCAGTACTTCCTAAGGCCCACTTGACTTACACTCCAAAATGCCTGGCTCTGGGTGACTGAGCCAGACCACACCATTGTAGTAATCCAGTTTGTTAAGATCTTTTTTATACAGTTCTTCCGTGTATTCTTTACATCTCTTCTTGATCTCTTCAGAATCTATTAAGTGTCTACTATTTCTGTCCTTTATTGCCCCCATCCTTGGGTGAAATGTCCCCTTGATATTTCAGATTTTCCTGAAGAGATCTCTAGTCTTTCTCCATCTGTTGTTTTCTTCTAGTTTTATGCACTGTTCATTGAAGAAAGCCTTCTTGTCTCTCCTTGCTATTCTTTGCAACTCTGCATTTAGTTGGATGTACTTTTCCCTTTCTCCCTTGCTTTTTGCTTCTCTTCTTTCTTCAGCTATTTGTAAAGCCTCCTCAGATAACCACTGTGTCTTCTTGTTTTGCTTTTTCTTTGGGATGGTTTTGTTCACTGCCTCCTGTATAATATTATGGACCTCCATCCATAATTCTTCAGGCACACTGTTTATTCGATCTAATCCCTTGAATATGTCTGTTACTGCCACTACATATTCATAGGGGCTTTGATTTAAGTCGTACCTGGTAGGCCTAGTGGATTTCCTCACTTTTTTTGATGCAAGTTTGATTTTGGGAAATGCTTTGAAGCTTCTTCTCAGTCTAGCCACTGAGCTAGTCATCGCCAGCTGTCATATAAAATCTACTTTCATCACACATCACAATCTAACCAAGAAATGATTTGCTGTTGTTCCATAGAGTAAGAAAAGATGATACTTCAAAATGATGATTTTTTTTAAAATTTCTGGTCAGCTTGTGAGGTACCCACTTATTGAATTTTTCACCTTTCCAGTTTGCTTCAAATGACCAATGACCATAGAATGGTTGATGTTGAGTTCTTTAGCAGCTTCTCATGTAGTTGTAAGAGGATCAGCTTCCATGATCCTCTCAGTTGTTCACTATCAACTTCTGATGGCCAACTACTGTCCTTCTCATCTTCAAGGCTCTTGTTTCTTTGGCAAAACTTTTTCAGTCACCACTACATTGTACATTCATTAGCAGTTCCAGGGTCAAATGCATTTGTTGATGTTGCAAGCTGTCTCCACTGCTTTATGACCCATTTTGAACTTGAATAAGAAAATCACTTGAATTTGATTTTTTCTCTACCATCACTTCCCTAGTCTAAAACAAATATAAAATAAACAGCAAGCAATATGATTAACAAAAAAATGTAAAGCAAGAAATGTGCATTAAAATAATGTATAACATAAGCTCATTTATTTAAGAATGTATTCCAATATTAAACTGCAAAGTCCAACAATGCAAAACTGAAATTATTTTTGCACCAACCTAATAGATTCCTTATATCGTCCACTGAACTCTCAACTATTTCTTCATTGCTATCCCTAATGGGTATGTGGAAGATGAGAGTACTTTGAGTTCCTCAAGAAAAAAATGCATACATAATAGAAGACTGATTACAAATTTTGCCCTTATTTGAGTGATTCTAGAATCTCATGTATAATATGTATTACTTTTAGATACATTTTGTCATGTTGGTGATACAGTCATTAAGATCTAATTTGTTATGGAATGCTTAAATAAATAATGTTTTAAAATGTTTTCTTCCAAATTTTCCTTTTGGTTGATTTTATTACCCTCTGTCTTTTTCATCCTCATTTCTTGAGGTTCAGCATTTCCTCCTTAATATTTTTCACATCTGAACTTTCTTTTAATCTATTTTCCTAGAACAGGGCTTTACATTTCTTGATTGTACCATTTTAGTGATTTCCTGTGAGACAGATAATTAATACCATGAAAATGGGCACTGTGTCTCTCTGGTTCTCCTTTGTATCCTAAATGCTGAGAATAATGCCTAAGTATAGTGAGAAGGCTTTTAAATTATGTCATAAATTGATGAATGAATGATTAATGAAGATGCATTTTCTAATTCATTTTCCTCTTCTTTTCAATAACTACTCAATAAATAATCAGACTAATTAACTATTTGCATGACAGAAGTTTTTTTCTGCTAGTATATGTATCATATATATATATAGTCACAGTTTTTCTTAGCATAAATTACATTTCTTTCACTAGTTTGAAAACATTGTTTGTTTTTTTTAATTCATCTAGGCAATTAATTTTACCTGACATCAAATTTTTCTCTTCATGTGATAGTGGACAGCAATATTAGAAAAAGTAAAGACCCTCCATGCAAAGAATTTAGAAGGTGGCAAAATATGCAGATATTTAGATTAATGGTTATTATTGATATTCAGAAAATTATGTTCAGAGTATTGCAGAAATCCTGAAATACACCTATTACTTGCATGGGTAGAATTTGCTCTCCTGTGTTTTCAAATTTGTCTATATAAAGTTTTTCTCTTTTCTTTTCTTTTCCATCATTGTTGAATGCTACATGTCAGAAAAAATGGAGTTCAAGTGCAATTGTAAAGCAGCCAAGTGTAGTAGTTAAGAACATATACTTTGGAGTCAGACTCGTGAGCTTGAATTCTAGCTGGGCAACTTTGGTACTTTTCTTAATCTCTGTGTACCTCAGTTATCTGTGTAATATGAATACCACAGAACTTATTTTCTGGGGCTGATGTAGCTCAGTTCAGTTCAGTTCAGTCGGGCTGATGTAAGGGTTAAATAGGTTCTGGTCACGTGGATGATTCTCACACATTTTTATTACCACTTGTTTTTTCACTTTAACCTTGGTTTTGTCTGCATATGCAGGATGAAATTAGTAACTAAATAAGTAAGCCACAAAATATAGTAAAATTAAAATGAAAAATTAACCTTTTAAAAATATGTTTCAACAAAAACCTTTTTTATAATGTATAAAGTATCCAAATTATCACCTCAGTATGCACTGTTCTTTCTTAGCAATAACTGAACAGAACATGACTCTCTAATTCTAGTGATTCTACTTTCTTTCCATCAACTTGTATTAAATAAAACACCATTCAATATAAGTAATATTTAATTAAATTATGAGTTTAATGTAAGTATACAGTTCTCATGTACATATTCCTACGTAAATACAGTGCTGAAAGAAATCTTCAAACCATGGTTTTCTAGGTTTCATTAAATGAATTTCAGTGATAGCTTCTTCTTTAACTATGGTGTAGCATCATATTTTGTGACTTGGGCTTTAATGCGTCATGATAATTTGTCTCCTGTTATTCTGACTCACAGTTTGATGTTGTATACTGGAGATGATGGGCAGAGAGTCCTTGAAAGAGGTTTCTCTCATTGCTTTTGGTCTATTATCCAGTGACCAACAATACTAATCATATTTTGTTCTACATATACAAAGGGAAAGGAAAAAGAACACACTGAAATTCCAAGACCAGAATATTCCTCACTCTTGATTAAAAAAATCTATTTGAAGGTAGTCTACAAACAGGAAAATCTCAATAGGCAGCAACGTTATGTTCGCTTATATACTATTCAACTGGAAGTAAGTTCCAGTGAGAAAATTCAAATAACTTGCTTCCTCTATCTATGCATTATTCATTGTAAATCAACAAACATCTGCCCTCATCTTCCAAATGTATGTTCCAGGGCCCCAGTGGACATAATGGACCAGAATTTAGGTATTTACTTTTTCCCAATATTTGATGGAATTCGAGATGACTGGGCTTTGGGCAGTGACCTTTACTTTACAGTGAGTGCACCATGTAATGGCGTAATATCATCATTATTTGCTTCCATGGAAATCAGTTTCTTCTATGTTTCTTGGGACAAAAGTAAAAGCAGATATATTTTTGATAGATTAAAGCAAAATAATTTAATTTTATGGAACTTTTCTATGCCATTCTACTCACAGAGGCAGAAAATTGTCTGATTCTATTAAATAAAAGTTACATTTTTATATAGTAATACCTAATAATGACAGTATCATATTGTTCACATCCAACTTTTGTTCACAGATTTTATACAAAATGCAGTACATACATTTTAATAATAAGAAATTTTATATCCTTAGGAAAAATTTTATAGAATTTCAGTGAACAGACTTAGCTATCAAATTTACTTTTGATGAGAAGTCAAAAGAAAGACCAATGAATCTTCTGCAAGTTAATATAAATCACTGTGAAGAAAGTGTCAGGTAAGAGTTTTGCTAGTTTATACTATTCCATCTTAGTTTTGGTAAAATATGTTGATACAGTCAAGGCCTGATTAGGATAGGATAGAAGGACTTCACTGGTGGCTCAGATGATAAAGAATCTGCTTACCAATGCAGGAGGCGTGAATTTAATCCCTGGGTCAGGAAAATACACTGCAGGAGGAAATGGCAGCCCACTTCAGTATTCTTGCCTGAGAAATCCCATGGACAGAGGAGCCTGGCAGCCTGCAGATAAAGAAAGAGTCGGGTAAGAGCTTTGCTAGTTTATACCATTTCATTTTGGCTTTGGAAACACATTTTAGTATAGTCAAGGACTGATTATATGACATCAATTCTGTCTGGCTGGAGGGTCAAAGCTATTATCTTAACAGAATAATAATTCAGTTCCTTCTTCTGAAATCCAAAGAACTATTTAAATTTAGTATACAAATGGACCATAATCTTGAAGTTATCCTAAATAAACTAATAATGTACATTTCATCTAAAAATGAAAACCATAATGTGTTGACTACTCCATAGTGNGGCCATGCCAAATTGATATTAAAAGTTTATATTTCTAATTTATACAAGGAAAAACATAAAAATGTGAAGGGAGAGTCAGATAGTTTTTTTTTCCTTAATGCTTTTATCCAACTTAGCAATTAATAATAATATATACTAACATAATTTGCTATTTGAATTCATATGTGTACATGTTCCTGTGCTCACACAGGAAGTAGATTTTTTTTTTACTTTTAAATAAGTATTGATATATAAAATTGAGTATGCTTAGTTACTATTTATAGTCCAGGAGATGGTATGGTTTCTGAAGTTATGCTGCCTGATTTCAAATTCTGAGTTCAAAATCATGGTAGACAAAATTGCTATGTGTCTATAAATAATTTTGTTGTGGTGATACAGTGAACTTAGGCAAGTAATAAATCTGTTTTTTATCCTCATCAAAGAAGTGGGATAATTCTTTTACTACAATCCCGCAGTGTCATTGAAATTTTACAGCCTAAGAATGTGACACAATCCTTAATTCATAGTAAAGTGTTCACTATATAATAATGAAAATTATTTATTTTCCTACACTCAATTTCCAAAGTAGTAATACTGATCTCTAACCTTCAATCAATGCAAATATCTTGTGTTCAAACACCAAAATACTGTTTCTCACATACGAGGACATTTTTCAGCTTATGTTTATTCCAATATCATCTGGAATTGCCTTTCCTGCTTTTTCTGCCCAGGCTTCATTTCATTCTCTTAAGTTCTAGATCAAATGTCACCTGTTATCTCTAGCTTTATGTGAGTTTTCAAGGGAGAATAATTTATTCTATGTTCTCAAAATTACATTTGCATATCTCTAGCATGGAGAAGGAAATGGCAACCTCCTCCAGTATTCTTGGCTGGATAATCCCAGGGACGGGGGAGCCTGGTGGGCTGCCATCTATGGGGTCGCACAGAGCTGGACACGACTGAAGCAACTTAGCAACAGCAGCATGCTATTTATCACATTGAAATTTATTTAATTATTTATAATAAAGCTAACATTTGTTGAACACTTACTGTGTGTCAGGTATTATGCTAAGTACTTTACATGCATGGTTTCAATTTAAATTTCAAAGTAATCCTCAATAGCATCTATTGTTATACTCATTTCTCAGATTCGTACACTTAATTCAAAGTTTATTTTATATAACAGAAAGAAGTAAATTGTTTAAGTACATCTCATTGTAAGTAGCTGGCTTGGGATGTAACTCCAGATTATGACACCAGAGCAGATCTCTTAATCACTATATGTGAGTATTAAGTACCACATTCATCCCAAAACCCCAAAGAGGGATCATGTCTTATTCATCATGTTTAAACCTTAGCATCTAGATGATCTTCTGACCAAAGTATAGGCTCAGAAATGTTGTCAGTTCAGTTCAGTTGCTCAGTCGCATCCAGCTCTTTGCAATCCCATGGACTGCAGCAGACAAGGCCGCCCTGTCCATCACCAATTTCCGGAGTTTACTCAACCTCATGTCCGTTGAGTTGGTGATGCCATCCAACCAGCTCATCCTCTGTTGTCCCCTTATCCCCTTCTCCTCCCACCTTCAATCTTTCCCAGCATCAGGGTCTTTTCAAAAAAATGTTTAGTCAATCACTTGATGTGTAGTTAATCACATGATTAACTTGTCTTTAGAGGCGTTGAAAAAGTGAAAGTGTTAGCCACTAAGTCCTGTCTGACTCTTTGTGACCTCATGGACTGTAGCCTACCAGGGTCCTCTGTCTGTGGCATTTTCCAGGCAAAAGTCTGGAGGGGGTAGTCATTCCCTTTTCCAAGGCATCTTCCTGACCCAGGTCTCCTGCACTTCAGGCAGATTCTTTACTGTCTGAGCCACCAGGAAAGCCCTGAGGTACCTGGAAAATGCTATTAAAATTTTTGACATACAAAGGATCTTTAGCATCCCTGGAAGAAACTGGCCATAAAACCAGAGTGCAAGCTAGACAATTGTTAGGAACACAGCAGGATTAGTTCTGAGTAATCTTTGTCTCAAATAGAAATAACTTGGACACCAAAAACAAGATGTCAAGAGAAATATATATAGATATGGATATATAGATATATATATATATATATAGAGAGAGAGAATATATAGTCAACATAGATGAAACAAAGCTAATTTGACTTATTAGAATAAGCAGAGTTTATAAGGCTATCAACTGCTATAGCAGCTAACTATTATTATAAAATCAGTCATCACAAAGTATTGAGTGTTAAATAAATAATCTTTTTTTTCTCATTTTTTTATAATAAATTAGCTGAATGGTTTAGCTAACCTTGTTGGGAACTGCTGATCTTGATTGGGCTATCTTTGTAGGTTGGACAGATGGTGAACTGAGTCGGGGCTGGCTTAAGATAGCCCTGGCTAAGACAAGGTATGAAGGTACAAAGATCTACCTTCAAAGAACTTACCAAGCAGTAGAATATATGCTATGTAAAGAATTACTTCTAAATTCAAATGGATTTCCAGGGCAGGAATAGAGATGCATTCCTACGTGTAATAGAGATCCTATCTAAATTTGTCCCACTCTTCGGATGAACAGAGCTTATAAGGCAATCAACTGCTATAGCGGTTGGACATGTGGACCCAGGGGAGGAAGGGGAAAGTGGGATAAACTGGGAGATAAGGACTGACATATATACTCTGCTGTGTGTGAAATAGACAGCTAGTGGGAACCTGCTAGAGAGCACATGAAGCTCAGCTGGGTGCTCTTTGATGATCTGGATGGGTGGGATGGGAGGTTTAGGAGGGAGGCCTAAGGGGGAAGGCATATATGTATACATACAACTGATTCACTTCATTTCACAGCAGAGCTTTCCGGGTAAAGAATCTGCCTACAAGGCAGGAGACACATTTTCAGTCTCTTGGCTGGAAGGATCCCCTGGAGAACAGAATGGCTAGCCACTTCAGTAATTTTGCCTGGAGAATTTCAGTGGACAGACAGCCTGTAGCCACTGTCCATGTGGTCACAGAGTCAAACAGGACTGAATGACTAACACTTCACTTTTTTCACTTTCACAGCAGAGTAGCACAACATTGTAAAGCAAGTATACTCCAATAAAGAAAGAAATTCAATAGACTATGTTATGCATAATTCAAAAGTATACATGATCCTATTGGAGTAAAAGGAAATATTTTTGTTATGAGTATCGGAGATGATTTCATGAAAGTCACATTATCACCAGCACTTAAAAAAAGGTTAAGCTTTTGGCAAATGGGTGTTTTTAGCAGATGGAATGACAATTATACATATAATGAGTCTAAAATTTTCAAGACATATTCAGGTAATAGCAAATTGTCCAAACTGAACAGAACATAACCAAGTAATGGAAAGAGCTCAGCTGGGGGGTATAAAGTTGAGGTATAGTTTATCCTGAGTTATTTTGAATATGTTTCATATCTTTTATGTAGTGTCTCTCTCAGATATTTAATATGTAATTGTGGAGGGAAAAAAAAGTTAAAGGAATGAACCATTACTCATTTGCTAGTAGAGAGTGCTCATTAGCAGAATCATGTATAATAAATGGATAGTAGTTACATGCCAAATTTTAAAGTAATAATAAAACCTGTCTAAACTTTTCCCCAAAGTTTTTGGATAAGAAAGTTTGAATCAAGCAGAGCCAAGAAACTAATAAAAAAATTTATGTGCTCTTGTTTCATCATTTTCCCTGTTAGGAAACATTGGTGATAATACTATTAAAATGACACATAATCCCTCCTGTTCAACTTTTCCTTATTGCTGCAAAGTGATTAATGTTGGAATGGATTAATGTTGGAATGGATTAATGTTGGAATTGATCCTTCTTATCAACTATAATGAAATAAAACAACAAAGAATGAAAGTTGTCTGGGAATTTTAGTGTAACTGACTCCTTCCATTTTTGCCATATCTGTTGGTACTGGAATTACCTGTTTGTTGTTGTTCCGTCACTGAGTCATGTCTGACTCTTTGTGACCCTGTGAAGTCAAGAACAATGACTTATTTGCTGATAGAGTGATTAAAAGATGTGGAATGCGTTTTCACTAACAAAGGTGATACTTACATGGAGAAGAGTGACAAAAGCATCAGTGCATGTCCGTGGAACTCATTAGAACAGAAACATAAGGAACAGGATGTTTTCATAGACACTAGACTCCTATTTATCACTGTCCCGTCAGACTTCTGAAATTGATCCCTCTTATCAACTATAATGAAATATAACAACAAAGAATAAAAGTTGTCTGGGAATTTTAGCGTAACTGACTCCTTCTATTTTTGCCTTATCTGTTGGCACTGAAATTACCTGCTTGTTGTTGTTCCATCGCTGAGTCGTGTCTGACTCTTTGTGACCCCGTGAAGAGCAGCATACCAGGCTATCTCCTGGAGTTTACTCAAACTCAAGTCCATTGAGTCAGTAATGCCATCTAATCATCTCATTCTCTGTTGTCTGCTTGATGTACCATTAAATTCAGCCAAAATATAAATAATTTTATTCCAAAGATTTTAAGTGAGAAGGGAGGTCCTATATTTATTTTATATTTTATGAGGCAGATTCAAACCCACTTCAACAAATGACACAACAAATAGAACTTATGTGTTATGTTTGAAGTAATGCATCTTCAAAAAAACTTTTAGGCTGACTACACTTAAACTTTTGTTCTTCATTTAAACAAACAAAAGAAGATTTAACTTAGTCCCTGGCTATTCGTATGTAACTATCCAAAGCAGAAACATTAACTTATCCTTTATCTTTTGTTCCAACTCTTTTAAAATTTTAATTACAGAAATTAAAGGGATTCTTGTTATCCAGTTCTACATATTAAGACACCATTACAATATTTTAAATATTTAATCCACCTGACAGTACTTTGAGACCCATAAGCTTTTGCAGATCGTTGGATTATCAACAAGCTTTGTTTGAATGAAAATCAGAAAGTCTCAATGTCATCAGAAAAATGTTTCATTATTTTAGTAATTTTTTTCCCTCTAGGAACCATCACCCAAGTATTACAACCTGTTTCCCACACCAGAGTTTTGTGATTACATTTTCCTAGGCTTTCAACATCATTAAAAATGTGCATACACTGTTTGAGCTCTGTCATTGTAAATTTGGATATATTTAATTACTGATTTCAGTACTTGAAAAGATTATTAATCAAAAACTATTATTATCTTTTAGGTTTATCATTTGTTTGCAACATGTGCTACTCAAGCATATCTCCTATATTATACACATTTATCTATTATATAATCATCTCATAATTATGTGCAAGGGAATAATGAATTCTACATTCCTATCATGTTTAAATATAATTTGAAGAACCATATAAATCCTGAAATAATCCCACTTATTTAAAACTATCTTTAGGTTTTGGACTGCTGATACCACTAAACATTGTATCCATGTACTTAACTCTTCTGTATTTGGTTAAAAATAAATTCTGCCTGGTGGAATGATATCATGTTTTCTAAATTTTCATGACTTAAGATGTTTGTCAAATAGCACTGGCAATCTCTCAAGGTCTATTGTGAATGTATTAATCTAATGTGATAAAAATGGTGCAGAACCTTGTGAAGGCACAGCAGGCTGGTTGTTAAAAGCACAGACTCTAGAATCAGATCCCTGGGTTTGCCTCTTGGCTTTGCCACTTTCTGTTCTGTGATCTGAACAAGTTACTCCATTTCTCTGTTCTTTGCATAGGTAAGTGTAACAGAAAATATGTATTGCTGCATTATGAAAATTTAATGAATACGTATGTGAGTATTGTACATGGTACATGTGTCTTTCTATATGTGTGTATTTATAAAGAGTGATATCTAGCTTCTTAAACCTGGAGAAGGCAATGGCACCCCACTCCAGTACTCTTGCCTGGAAAATCCCATGGACAGAGGAGCCTGGTAGTCTGCAGTCCATGGGGTCACTAGAAGTTGGACACAACTGAGCCACTTCACTTTCACTTTTCCCTTTCATTCATTGGAGAAGGAAATAGCAACCCACTCCAGTGTTCTTGCCTGGAGAATCCCAGGGACGGGGGAATCTGGTGGGCTGCCATCTCTGGGGTCACACAGAGTCGGACACGACTGACGCAACTTAGCAGCAGCTTCTTAAACCATAGTTTGCACTATTATTACTATTGTTTTTGTTATTATTATCATCATCATTCATTATTATTATCATCATTGTCTTTCTTTCTCGAGTTAACCCAAAGCCCATGGTCAGTAAGGAGCAGCTCTATTCCCACAAAGAGTCTACAGAAGAGCTTTTTAGGTAAGCACATCCAAAAATTTAAAAGTTTGACACAATTATATTAAAAAATTGCTGTATCTAGAAGTGAGTTAATAATCACTGACAAATGAAAAACAATTTTTTCCTTTGGGGCTTGGTATCTAAGCATTAGGCATTAAAACAACAGAATATTGAGAGGCTTTCCAACTAAGTAATGTGAGAGGAGCTCTTGCTCAAATCCCAAAGGTTTACGTTATGTTTTCTGACACATATGGAGAGAGTTGCTGCTGCTGCTGCTGCTGCTAAGTCGCTTCAGTTATGTCCGACTCTGTGCGACCCCATAGAAAGAAACTCACCAGTCTCCCCTGTCCCTGGGATTCTCCAGGCAAGAACACTGGAGTGGGTTGCCATTTCCTTCTCCAATGCATGAAAGTGAAAAGTGAAAGGGAAGTCGCTCAGTCATGTCCAACTCTTTGAGACCCCATGGACTGCAGCCTACCAAGCTCCTCCTTAGTCTATACTTTATATATGACCAAAACATTGCATTTCTTTGTGCAATAAAAATCACAAAATTGGAAACTTATATTCTCAGCTATCCTCTTTCACACTTACCGAAGTTACTGTCATTTTTAGTATATTTCTTTAGTCAGCTCTATCTCTCATCTTCACAGTGGTATTTAAAACACTGAATCACCTTCATCTCAGATTCAGTGGATGGCCCTACATATACCCTACCTCACAAGGAAATAGAAAGTGAACAAATAACTCTTACCTTGGCTTTCCAACACCAAACCCAAACAGAACAATCCATTTGCTTTTCTTTCTCTTACAATAGATCTTCCTGCATCCAACTTTTCTTGTTTAGACACTGTTTATTTAATTTTCATTTAGAGTTCACTAGAAATACCGCTTCTCTTTCCTGGAACATAGACATGTTGTCTAGATTTATTTCTACTCATTAACACTTAAGCATGTTTAACAATTAAGCAAAACACAAATTTAAAAAATGTCAGCACTAACAAAAAAATTAACACCCTAACACTAGTACTGGATTCTACTATCCTTCCTTCAGTTAGCTTTTATTATATGATAAACTACTAAGTGATCTCAAAGATTAAACATTCATTACTTTCATAATTCTCCAAATTGGGAGTAGTTCTTATCTGGATTATTTTATCTGTGATTGGATGGCCCAGAGTGACCTCACCTAAATGTCTGACAATTTGCAGCCGGAATGGTCTCATGGTTGAGTAGCTTGTTACCAGAAATGCGATGGTTCATGATACCCTCTCATCTTCTGATAGTTTTGTTTGACTCTTTTGAACTCCTCCTGAATACTAGCCACTCTCTTGGGAGCTTGATTTATGCCTTCTCTGAGATATCTGATGAGAGGTACTGAACCATTTCATGGTTATGTCAGAGGTTCATAATGTAATTCTGATATTTACACAAATATAGTTTAAACAGTCATGCATCATTTTACACCAGATAGCACTCTCAAGAAAAATACTTAACAATCCAAAAGTCACAGCTTAAACATTTTTACAACTTAAGGTAACCTCTTTGAGGTAGAAGAGTTAATGCTAGTTATAAAACACCTTAAGAACAACTTAGATTTCTAAATCAAATAAAAACACTAGTAATATCTCAGAAATAGTATTCCTGAATGTATGCATAATGTCTAAATCATGAACTCTAAACCCAAGACTAAAAGTCTCTTGATGAAAGTAAAAGAGGAGAGTGAAAAAGTTGGCTTAAAGCTCAACATTCAGAAAACGAAGATCATGGCATCCAGTCCCATCACTCCATGGGAAATAGATGGGGAAACAGTGGAAACAGTGTCAGACTTTATTTTTTGGGGCTCCAAAATCACTGCAGATGGTGACTGCAGCCATGAAATTAAAAGACGCTTACTCCTTGGAAGAAAAGTTATGACCAACCTAGATAGCATATTGAAAGGCAGAGATATTACTTTGCTGACTAAGGTCCGTTTAGTCAAGGCTATGGTTTTCCCTGTGGTCATGTATGTATGTGAGACTTGGACTGTGAAGAAGGCAGAACGCCGAAGAATTGATGCTTTTGAACTGTGGTGTTGGAGAAGACTCTTGAGAGTCCCTTGGACTGCAAGGAGATCCAACCAGTCCAT
>SJYQ01009698.1:151532-180197 GCA_006410935.1 Redunca redunca | reverse complement strand
AAGAAAATATAAATGGGAAAAAATAACTCATCCTGATATATAAAATCTTCTCATTCTTAAGTTGGTTAAAAAAAAAAAGTGATACATATAAAAGTTTAAATTATCCTCAAAAAAGTTTTTTAAAAAAGCCCAAGTGGTATCTGAGTAGATATTAAAACATTAAAAAGTGATTGACTATAGATAAAATGTCAGTCGGTATCTTAGTCAAACATGGCATCAGGATAAATTGTGGTTGAATTCACTGGTATTAAGTTACCATTTTCTGTCAGCTGGCTTTAGGTGATTGTGCTGCAAAAAATTTATGGCTTAGGATACCCTCATTTTTTCACCCAATCTTACTTCAATTTCTTGATCAGAGACATCTCTTCCATACAGTGGTCCTCGATTCCACCAAGCTAAATAATGCTTTTTTTTTTTCCTTCTCTGATCATTTGTTTCACTTCAGGTACATACAATTGTCAAACAAATCACGTAGGGCAGGAAAATTTGCTACCCTGAAATGTCTCTTTGGCATAAGGATTAATTTAGGCTCTGTAACTTTATGACCCAAGAGACTGAGAAACTTTGACTTTCTCCTGTGTGTGTGTGTGTGTGTGTGTGGTCACTCAGTAATGTCCTACTCTTTGCAGCCCCACGGACTGTAGCCTGCAAGGCTTCTCTGTCCATGGAATTCTCCAGGCAAGAATACTGGAGTGGATTGCCATTACCTTCTCCAGAGGAACTCCCCAACCCAGGAATTGAACCCTGCTCTCCTGCCTCGCAGGCAGATTCTTTACCATTTGAGTTACAGGGAAGTCTGACTTTCCCCTAAAGTGCCTAAAAGATGTGTTCCAGGAAGGGAGCTATCACCATGGGTAACTTTGGTATAAACTACTTCCCTGGTGGCTCAGATGGTAAGGCTCCTGCCTACAATGCTGGAGACCTGGGTTCGATCCCTGGGTTGGGAAGATCCTCTGGAGAAGGAAATGGCAACCCACTCCAGTACTCTTGCCTGGAGAATCCCATGGATGGAGGAGCATGGTAAGCTATAGTTCATGGGGTCTCAAAGAATTGAACACAACTGAGCAACTTCACTCACTCACTCAGCTGTACTAGTGGAGTAGCAAATGGCAACCTACTCCAGTATTCTTGCCTGGAAAATTTCATGGACAGAGAAGACTAGCAGGCTCACACACAGACACACACACCACACAGCACACACACACACACACACACACACACACACACACCTGTTGTAGAAGGGGAGGAACCTAACAAAGCCTGATAAACCTGTAATTCCTCTCTATGTCGAATTGTCTCTGCAAAGCCCAACAAACATTTAATTACCAAACATTTGCTTTTCTATCATCATGTCAATTACTTCCCCCACCCCTGCTTTGAAGTCCCAAACCACTACCCTTCAAACCAAGTTTGTCTTTAGCTGAAGATGGTACTTAAGGTGAGAGTTTCAGTCATTTTGATGAGTTACTCTGTCTTCCTGGGTCTCTCCAGTGTATATGTTATTAAATGGTTGTCTGATTTTCTCCTGTTAACCTGTCTCATGGCAATGTAATTCCTGGACCAGTTAGAAAAACCTAGAGGAGGTCAGGAAAATCTCTCTTCCTTTCAGACAATCACATTATATCAATGAGATGCCATCTAGTATCAGTTCATTTCAGTTCAGTTCATTTGCTTAGTTGTGTCTGACTCTTTGAGACACCATGGACTGCAGCATACCAGGCTTCCCTGTCCGTTTAGCATATGAATATGCAAATAGTGAATGTCTCTTAATTTATGAGCCAACAAATTTTAATATTTCATAGTATATCTAATTTGAATTAAGGTATGACACAGTTGGGCTTCCCAGGTAGCACTAGAGGTAAACAACCCACTTGCCAGTGCAGGAGACATAAGACACCTGGGTTCAATCCCTGGGTTGGGAAGATCCCCTGGAGGAGGGCATGGCAACCCACTCCAGTATAATATGCTTGTGTGGAAAATCCCATGGACAGAGGAGCCTGGCTACAGTCCATGGGGTCACAAAGAGTCAGACACAAGTGAAACAACTGGGCATACATGCATGCATGACACAATTACAAATCATTAACCAATGCAGGAGGAAGGGGGTGATAATACTCTGAGTTCCATTTTGATCATGTTCTGGATACTTTATTTCAATCCTATTTCAATCCTATTCTATATCTTTTACATACTGTGCAGAGCATACTGCACTAAAGGGCAAAGAAGGGATTATTGCCATAGGTCAGTTTACCCATTTACCATTCACAGAAAAACTCAACTACATCATTTTATGCAATTCCTTTGGTTGCTAACACTTTATTGTTTATTCAGATGATAAATTCCGCAATATAAATGACTTGGGGACACCTGGAGGGCATTGCTAAATGATAATTAGTGCCTAACTTTTAAGCCTCATCCTTCCCTATACATATCAATTGGTTATTAATTTGTCTGCAAAAAAATCAACGTAAATAGCCAGATTTCATCTATAAAGAACATTGTTAGCTTGTCTCATAAACTTTTGAAGTTTCTCTCCTCACATGCATAAAGTATTAGGAACACCTATTTGTCAAATTTGAAACTTAGGCTACTGTGGTGTTTTCACTCAAAGATCAAAGACCAACATTTCTGATCTAATGAATCTTGAATTTATTGGCCCTTTAAGCCATGTGAAGAATGAGCCATGTTCTTTTTGAAAGCCCATTCATAAGCCATTCTTTCTATTTGCTCAGTGGCTTGTATTTGTGAACTTTCTTGAAGTCTGATGGTAGGTATAATTCTAAGATTTTAAGTCTACCCCTGGCCTTTAAATAGACTATTGTTTAGTAAATAAATTCCTTTAGCTAAAAATTGCTCAAAAAGTAAGAAGCTTTTTCTATTGCTAAATATGATTGAAAGAAAGACAACTGATGAAAGGACATCAGTTAATTGATTGATTTTAATAACTCAACCACAAGTGGAACAACCATTAAACTTTTGAATGTTGTTGGTGTGTTTTTTTTTTTTTTTAATGAGGACATCAGCTCAAATAACCTTTATGTTTCTTATCAAATTAACATTTTACCGGGACTTTCATAAGACAGAAGTTATGTCTGTAACTAAATCTGACAGAATTTATGAGATCCAGATAAATAACTTTATTCTTGCCTTTACATAAACTTGATTTCTACCTTTTTGTTCTTTGAGTATCTCACTTTGCCACTGGCATTAGCAGCCCAAATATCAATATTGTTAATATGTCAGTTACTTTCAGTATGAATTTTGAAGGATCATTGCTTTTTGATCAAAAATGTTTTAATTTTATTTTTTTGATTGATGTTCAAAGTGCACCAAATATACATATATATATACACTTATTTTGAAACTGTGATATAAAGGCATGTCTTTTTAAATTTGTTTCCTCTCCTTCATTGAGCAATCATTGAACTTTGGCATCTGTAACTTGCTAATAACCGCAGGCCCTAGTTACCTTGCTGTGAAGTATCTGAGAGGAGAAAAGGTAAATTGGCTCCCAGTAGAGACACTTGGCAAACCCTCCAGCAGTACACTTTTACTCAGATCTCAACTAAAACAACAATAGTCAGCACTTAATGAATTGATATCACATTTTATGTCTTTCTAGACATTACTTGATGTTTCCTTGTTTGCTGGTGCTTTTAGAGATTTCCCTGGTTGATAATGTTTTTGTGTTGCTACCAAACCTAATTTGGCTTTTAGGGGACCCTGTGAATTTTTTATAATAAAGCCATTTACAGATGCCAGTAGATAAATTAGCACCACAAATGCAGCTAAATTGCATAATCGCAACAATTGATTTTGTGTTAGACTTCAAGATGTATAGATACCTGGTGGCATCTCTGTCAAAAGAAGGCAGTGAAAGCCAAAGCCCTTCAGTTTCCAGAAAACAAAGAAAAGCATTATCAGGTGATCAGAGAAAAACACAGTTCTCCAAATGAAGCTCCTGTTTATAGATGTTCAACAGAGTGATATCACCTTGCCATAGTGTTTACACATACATGAAGCCTAACACAAATACACACACACACACACACACACACACACACACACACACACGTGCATTGATTCTTAAGGGAATATCTAATCATATGATTCTATTAGAAATAACCTCCATCATTGACCTTGACTTCTTTTTCTTTGAATCATCAAATGAAAATTAACTTGCATTTTTGTTAATTAATAATAAATATTTTTTAAATAATAAACATTTTTAATCTCCCCTAGAGATCTATACTTAGTGCAAGGAAAATTTTAGAGGATTAATGTGATCATTGTAGAATCTCTCCATATTAAGCAAAAGTATGCAATGATTTTTTTTTTTCCTTTTGTATCTTGACTCCAGACATTTAGAATATATGCAATATATTCTAATACTGTAGCTCTGGAATGGATGGCTGGTCATTGGAAATGATCACATTTGAAAACTCTTGATTGGAAATACTCACAGTTGAAATCTCTTGAGAATAATGTAAAATTGAATCAATGGTCCCCATTACATACTGAACTCATATTATTGGTACTTCTCATTTTGGCTTGTCTTTGGGTCTCAGTCAGTTCAGTTGCTCAGTCATATCTGACTCTTTGCGACCCCATGAACTGCAGCAAGCCAGGCCTCCCTGTCTATTACCAACTCCTGGAGTCAACCCAAACTCATGTCCCTTGAGTCGGTGATGCCATCCACCATCTCACCTTCTGTCATCCCCTTCTCCTCCCGCAATCAGTCTTTCCCAGCATCAGGGTCTTTTCAAATGAGTCAGGTCTTCACGTCAAGTGGCCAAACTATTGGAGTTTCAGCTTCAACATCAGTCCTTCCAATGAACACCCAGGACTGATCTCCTTTAGGATGGACGGTTTGGATCTCCTTGCTGTCCAAAGGACTCTAGCATCAGTTCTTCAGCACTCAGCTTTCTTTATAGTCCAACTCTCACATTTATACATGACTACTGGAAAAACCATAGCCTTGACTAGATGGACTTTTGTTGGCAAAGTAATGTCTCTGCTTTTTAATATGTTGTCTATGGTTATGACCAACTGGTCATAACTTTCCTTCCAAGGGGTAAGCATCTTAATTTCATGGCTGCAATCACCATCTGCAGTGATTTTGGAGCCCAAAAAAGTAAAGTCAGCCACTGTTTCCACTCTTTCCCATCTATTTGCCATGAAGTGATGGGAACAGATGTCATGATCTTCGTTTTCTAAATGTTGAGCTTTAAGCCAACTTTTTCACTCTCCTCTTCCACTTTCATCAAGAAGCTCTTTAGTTCCTCTTCACTTTCTGCCATAAGGGTGGTGTCATCTGCATATCTGAGGTGATTGATATTTCTCCTGGCAATCTTGATTCCAGCCTGTGCTTCCTCCAGCCCAGTGTTTCTCATGATGTACTCTGCATAGAAGTTAAATAAGCAGTGTGACAGTATACAGCCTTGACGTACTCCCTTTCCTATTTGGAACCAGTCTGTTGTTCCATGTCCAGTTCTAACTGTTGCTTCCTGACCTGCGTATAGGTTTCTCAAGAGGCAGGTCAGGTGGTCTGTTACTCCCATCTCTTTCAGAATCTTCCACAGTTTGTTGCGATCCACACAGTCAAAGGCTTAGGCATAGTCAATAAAGCAGAGATAGATGTTTTTTCTGGATATCTCTTGCTTTTTCAATGATCCAGTGGATGTTGGCAATTTGATCTCTGGTTCCTCTGTCTTTTCTAAACCCAGCTTGAACATCTGGGAGTTCATGGTTCATGTATCACTGAAGCCTGGCTTGGAGAATTTTGAGCATTACTTTACTAGTGTGTGAGACGAGTGCAATTGTGTGGCAGTTTGAGCATTCTTTGGGATTGGAATGAACACTGACCTTTTCCTGTCCTGTGGCCACTGCTAAGTTTGTCAAACTTGTTGGCTTATTGAGTGCAGCACTTTCACAGCATCATATTTTAGGATTTACCTACACCAAATAATCTTTAAGTGCTTTTGAATCTAGATTCTAGATTGCTTTTAAGTCATAGAATCACTCTCCTTCAGACTAAAATGAAACTGTTTATGGAATTTAAGTGTCATTTGTTCAGAAAAGGATAACACAGAAAGATGAAGTAGGTGGAAATAAACTAAATTTAGGGTCTATGGTTAAGATTAAAATGTGTAATTTGTGCCATGAGATCCCTCTTAAAGTTAATTTAATTTATAACTGGTCTAGAAATAACATATACAGCAGTAAGATGGAAACCTTGGAGTGCTGTCAGTCAACTTGTGTTTTGGTTCCAATTTTAATATTTTCTTGTTGCTTACCTTTCAGATTCTCAATTTTCTCATCAATAAGACTGTGATAAGAATACATATTCATCTTATATGATTATTGTGAAAATTAGAGTCGCAAATAATGTTTGGGATAAATAAATGCATTTAAGTTGCATCATATTCTATTCCTAAACAAGCAAGACATGTGTAGTTGAATGTGCTGTGCTCTTTAAGTTCCCCTTCAGGACTGAAGGAGATATTCTTCCAGCTACCAGAAGTGCTTCTGACACCCTTGACTTTAATCTTCAGCTAAGTAAGCCTCTTCACCCAAGGTCAAGCTCACTTTCAAATGACAGCCTACATTTAGCAATTTGTTGATGGAAATTGATATTTCTTAGCCTTGAATGTGTGCCCAGTTGTGTCTGACTCTTGCAACCCCATGGACTATAGCCTGCCAGGCTCCTTTGTCCATAGCATTTCTCAGGCAAGAATACTGGAGTGGGTTGCCATTTCCTCCTCCAGGGGATCTTCCCCACCCAGGGATTGAAACTGTGAGTCCTGCATTGCCTGCATTGGCAGGCAAATTCTTTACCACTGAGCCACGTAGGAAGCCTTTAATTCTTAGTCATCTCTCTCCAAGTCCAGCAACTCTGAGGGACTTTCTTAATTTCATTCCACACACAGAGTTGCCTGAGTCCCTATTCTAACTATGGTGAAATCCATCTTGACCTCTTTACCATACCTGCCTCCTTTATTCTCCCTGCAATCGCTCATCCTAAGAATATTCTTCCTAAAAGCTGCATCTAATTTCCATCTGAGTTGGTTGTCCAGNTGTTTTGACACTCCTCTTCATCAATATATAATAGTCTTTTTGCATCCTATAGAGTGCAAGGCAATCAAAATACTATTTTTTCTAAAGGTTACTCAAGTAGGCTTTACTTTGGAAATTAAATATATATATAATAATGGGTTTACAATGTTGTGTTAGTTTCAGGTATACAGCAAAGTGATTCAGTTTTATTACACACACACACATATATATATATATATATATATGTCCCTAGGTCTCCTGTATTGCAAGCAGAGCCACCGGGGAAGCCCATATATGCTTAATACTTACATATTATACGGGCTTCCCTGGTGGCTCAGAGGTTAAAGCATCTGCCTGCAATGTGGGAGACCTGGATTCGATCCCTGGGTCGGGAAGATCCCCTGGAGAAGAAATGACAACCCATTCCAGTATTCTTGCCTGGAGAATCCCATGGACGGAGGAGCCTGCCGTCCACAGGGTCACAGAGTCGGACATGACTGAGCGACTTCACTACATATTATATATATATTATTTTTCAGATATAGGTTATTACAATATATTGAATATAGTTTCCTGTGCTATACAGAAGGTCCTTGATGTTTATATAGTTCATGTATAGTAGTGTGTGTATCTGTTAATCCCAAACTCCTAATTTATCCCTCCCCACCCCCACCATTCCCCTTCAGTCACCATAAGCTTGTTTTCTGTGTCTGTGAGCACTTAAAATACTTTAATTCCAATCTTCTCCCTCTTGACTTTGTGATGTTATTCATATATATTTTACTTCTACATGCTTTTAAACCTCAAAAGTAATTATTTTTCTCAGTTTATAGAGTCAAATATTTTTTGTATTTATCCACATATGTACTGCTCCCTTTGTTCTTCATTCCTGCCTACATTTATGTTTCCATTTTGAATCCATGTTTATCTGCCTGAAGAACTTATTAAATGTTTTCTCTTAACTAATCTCAGTGTTTTGTTTTTGAAAGTTCTTTTACTGCTTTTGTTTTAGGGGATTTTTTTGAATGTCATTTTTTTTTGGATAAAGAATTAAAAATGGGCAGTTATTTCCTTTTATCTTAAAAAGTCCATTTTGAGTTCCTTTATTTCTGTTTACAAGTCAGTTACCATTCTTCATCTTGTTCCTTTGAAAATAGTCTCTCTTTCCCCTCCCTTACTTCTGACTGCATTTAAGATTTTCTCTTCATTATGATTTTCAGTAATTTTACTATTAGGGTCCTCAACATAATCTTATTTAAATTTATCTTGATTGAGGTCCATACTTCTTTTTACCTTCTTAAATTTATAGATTACATGGGTTATTAAAAAATTCTTATACATTATCTCTTCAAATATTGCTTCTTCCCAATGTATTTTTCTTTTCCATCTGGGAATCTCTTCATATGGGTGTTTGGCCTATTTTCTAGGTATTGCATGTCTCATAGTTTTATCTGTACTTTCCAATCCTCCTTTTTTCTTCTCTGTTAAACCTCTATATTTTAATCTCTTAAATATAATGATATTTATATTTAAGTTATTTTCTGTTAACTCCAAAATAAAGGCCTCTTCTGAGCCTAAGATATATGAATTTTTCTTCTGCTTGTTTAGTTTTCTTTTCCAAATGTGATTCATTTTATTGAGGTCTCAATACTGTAAGCTGTAGAGATAACATAAGACTCTGTATGTTACCTTAAGGAATATCATTTTAATCCATTTAAGACTTAGATAAATTGAAGCTCAGTGTTTAATATTTTTCTATACACTTTTTCTGAAGTGTAGCCTCTAGAAGTGAAATCTTGGGGTGTTTACCATTGTTGTTTTTAAGCTATAATGTTTTATTTCACTGTCCTCTTTATCATGTACATATCTGCTCAATTTCTTTGCTTCTCAGCCACTAATCTATATCTTGATAAATGCAAATGCCACAAGAGAAAAAGAGGCAAGAATGTCACGATCATTTCCTTGAAGTTCCTTCCTTGCTAGGATTTTGGTCCTATAAGTCAACTAAATTGGTAGTTTTCCAAAGTCTTCAAATTATTTTCTTCTGTTTTGTTTTCATAATTTATTAAAATTTTCTAAATGTTCTCAGAAGAAGGATTTAAGTATAAAAGCTGATCTACCATGGACAGAAGTAGAAATTTCAGACCTTTTTTTTTTTTTGCCAAGCACCTAGTAAAATGTTTTGTGTTTCAGTGGTAATTTAATCAGTATTTGTTATATGATTTAAGACAAGAATAGCATTTTGCTTTAAGAGAAAGGATAGTAATTCAGTTTTATTGTTGCTTAAGTGAATAGTGATCAGGTATAAGGCTGGTATGATAATTAGAGGCTAGATTCTAAAGGACTTTCTGTGTGTTTGAACATTACCGTGGAAGTAATTGGAAAATTGATTTTCTTTCTTCTATATATAGCAGTAGAATAATCAATTATAAAACCTTAGGTCAACAAGCATTTAATTTGGGTCCATGACGTACTATGCATTATGTCAAAGTAGAAGTTAGAACCATAAATAGGATGTTAGTTCTATCTTTAGGAATCATAGAGTTTATAAAATGTTATAAGGGAGAAGGAGTTTAATTTGTGTACTAAGTTCAGCAATTTTGTCTATTGAAGTTCTTAAAGGCTTGCATTTAGTGATGATGATACTGAATGATATAAGATGACTGTGACTTATTAAAGTAATATTAAATAGCTTGTAGATCCTGTAATAGATCAGATACTCAGCCTTGCTAATCAGTAAGAATTATTTTCCATATCATGCTTCATTACTGATCTGGTAAAGGCTCAAATCTGTCCTGACCTCTTTTTTACAAAGTCATACTTGTAATTGCATTTAGGGCCTACCCAGATAATCCAAGATTATCCATGTATGTATATGTATATGTATACATATATGGATATTGTAACATTACAGGTTCAAGATTAGTCCCTGATACCACTGATTATTCAGCCTACTGCAAACATTGCCCCAGGATGAATGCAGAAGCAGATATCAAAATGCAGCTGTCTTCTATTAAGCTACAAGTTAAAGAGATTTTTAAAAATTTAAAACAGCACTATTTTCACTGTACTTTTATTTGGAAATTATAACTACTTTCTGGTTGAAGTAGTCTATTGAAATTAATATATTTTATACTTGCTAGAAGGCAATGGCACCCACTCCAGTACTCTTGCCCGGAAAATCCCATGGACAAAAGAGCCTTGTAGGCTGCAGTCCATGGGATCACGAAGAGTCAGACACGACTAAGTGACTTCACTTTCACTTTTCACCTTCATGCACTGGAGAAGGAAATGGTAACCCACTCCAGTGTTCTTGCCTGGAGAATCCCAGAGACGGGGGAGCCTGGTGGACTACCATCTATGGGGTCGCATGGAGTCGGACACAACTGAAGCAACTTAGCAGAAGCAGCAGCAGCAGTATTATTTTAAGTGAATTAATAAATACATATTTTAAATGGCTTAGTATAAATAGATATAAACTGTATAAACAAAAAAGATTTCTAGGATAATAATTTTAAAGAGGTTAACTGCCCTCCCCAAAAGTGGTAACTTCTACAATATCAGTACTTAGGTAAGAGTAAACTATGAACAAACAAGCTCCTAGGAGCCAAGTTGTATGCTTTTCCATTGCTGTCTAATCTGTATGATATTTGAAGTCCAAAATATTAAACCACTATCATTTACTATGAGGCTTTTATATGTATTGTGATAAACAAGAACACTAAATAGAGTATAAATATCCTTTAAACAAAACTCCTTGAGTAGCTTTTACAATTTCTCCAAGGATATTATGGATTTTCTTTGAAAGCTTCACCTATTACCTACTGGATGGCTATTTTCAATCTGAGTTTCTAGTAACATGCTTCTTAATTGCTGTCTGCCTTTTAAATCACATCTTTAATTCTCTACCAAGGGAACAAGCGATACCCTCCTGAGGCCATCAATGATATCCTTGAAATTTCTTCTTAAATTCAAGAGTATATTGTGGGTTTTCTAAAGGGGTTATAAAAATACATAAACATGGGAGTTTTCTCTTTCAAATCCACGTCCTTCAGCTGCACAAAAGTTCTGAAATCGCTTTGACATTGTAGAGATCTCCTTTGTATTATTCAAGATTTTTAGTAAAATTATGTGTGTACATGTTCTTAGTGGACTGTCACTTAACAAGGTGTGTGCTTAATTTATCTCTGAATAAGACACATTAAACTAAGACTGTAGTTTGGGGAGTTAAACAGACATTTATGCAATTCTTGTATTAACCATTTCCCAGCTATAAACCCTAGTGAAGTCACTCAACTCTGCAGCTTAGTTTCCTCTATTGTAAAACAGAGATGGGGCTTCTCTGGTGGCTCAGTGGTAAAGAATCCACCTGCCAATGCAGAAGATGTGGGTTTGATCCCTGGGTTGGGAAGATTCCCTGGAGCAGGAAATGGCAACCCACTCCAGTAAGTATTCTTGCCTGAGAAATCCCATGGACAAAGGAGCCTGGCAGGCTACAGCTCATGGGGTCACAAAAAGCTGGATATGACAGCAACTAAATGACAACAAAAACAGAGATAATGGTGTGTGTCTAAGATGATTGTGCAAAAATTAAGGAAGAGAACATAAGTAAATCAGTCATTCAATTAGAAAGTCTCTCATTACTGTAGTATGAATGTTTTTTTTATTTTTATTTTTCCATTCTCTTCTTCCTGTTTCATTTGTGTCTATTTTTCAGTCCATCAACACTGGGTCAATGTCTTAGAGTAAAAAGGAGGTTATTTCTCAGTCTTCTTAGAAGTTAGTATTTCTGAACCAATTTATAGCCTGGGTTAAGGTCAAAATAGGAAGGGGATGCACTTGTATTTCCCTGTGAGTAAGTGATATCCTTCCACCTTCTTGATTTTCATGCTTAGCTCTCTCATTAATTGCCCATGGCTCCTGGTTTGCTGCTTCAATTTACTTATCTTTAGATACTGAACACAAAAACCTTAATTTAAGACACACATCCATCTAAGGATGACATGCATTGACCAACTCTGCTAAAGAGTGAGGAGTGTTTTCCAACAGACACTTTAAAAAACATATAACATACTATTTTACAGATAGATAGGTATACATATAAATAAATAGATATGTGCCCTTAAATATTTGAGGGGCATTTGTGGAATAGGGTGCTTTGATTTTGTTTTTCTATGCTGTAGATTACTTTTAGCTTTTGGACCGAATAGGGATTTCAGCTGAAGCTACCAAGGAGTAGACACCAAAAAGCTTCTCTAGCCCATAAAGTCATTAAGAGAAGAGAGTAGCCTTCATCATTTCAGTAAACTTCAAGAAATGATTGTTGGGTAAAAATACAGGCTTGAAAATCTTTACAGGGGCTGTTTAACCCTAAGGATTTCATCCATTAGGAAAATTATCAAAGAATATGTTATAATATTGAATAACCAATAAATTAATAAAAATCATGGCCATCTCATATCATGTCTAGATTTTTTTTCTTACGAGGAATGTCCTGAGCATCAGATATTCCTGCACATTTTTTGGATGCAAGCATGATGATTCTCTGAAATTTCTGGGTTTTGTGAGGTTACTGGATTCGTATTCCAAGCTGTTTCATGCTATCAGATATGGATGTTAATGAACACTTTTAACTCCCCCAGGCTATATTCATTTGATAAAAGGATTTTAAATATGTTAACTGAAAAAAGTGAATTATCCAGAATTTCTAGGTACCTTCTCAAAAACATGGCACTGTAAAGTTAGAAGAATTTAGAGTCTAAAAACACATCATGTAGAAAATAACCAAATGCTAATATTACTTTTGCTAAAGGGATTCATAAATAAATTTAAATAATGATTCAGTTCAGTTCAGTTCAGTTGTTCATTCGTGTCCGACTCTTTGTGACTCCATGAATCGCAGCATGCCAGGCATGCCTGTCCATTACCAATTCCCGGAGTTTACCCAAACTCACGTCCATAGAGTCGGTGATGCCATCCAGCCATCTCATCCTCTGTCGTCCTTTTCTCCTCCTACGCCCAATCCCTCCCAGCATCAGGGTCTTTTCCAATGAGTCAACTCTTCGCATCAGGTGGCCAAAGTATTAGTTTCAGCTTCAGCATCAGTCCTTCCAATGAACACCCAGGACTGATCTCATTTAAGATGGACTGGTTGGACCTCCTTGCAGTCCAAGGGAATCTCAAGTCTTCTCCAACACCACAGTTCAAAAGCATCAATTCTTCAGTGCTCAGCCTTCTTCACAGTCCAACTCTCACATCCATACCTGACCACTGGAAAAACCATAGCCTGGACTAGACAGACTTTCGTTGGCAAAGTAATTTCTCTGCTTTTTAATGCTATCTAGGTTGGTCATAACTTACCTTCCAAAGAGTAAGTGTCTTTTAATTTCATGGCTGCAATCACCATCTGCAGTGATTTTGCAGACCAAGAAAATAAAGTCTGACACTGTTTCCACTGTTTCCCCATCTATTTGCCATGAAGTGATGGGGCCAGTTGCCATGATCTTCGTTTTTGGAATGTTGAGTTTTAAGCCAACTTTTTGACTCTCTTCTTTCACTTTCATAAAGAGGCTTTTTAGTTCCTCTTCACTTTCTGCCATAAGGGTGATGTCATCTGCATATCTGAGGTTATTGATATTTCTCCCAACAATCTTGATTCCAGCTTGTGCTTCTTCCAGCCCAGCATTTCTCATGATGTACTCTGCATAGAAGTTAAAAAGTAGGGTGACAATATACCAGCCTTGACGTACTCCTTTTCCTACTTGGAACCAGTCTGTTCCATGTCCAGTTCTAACTGTTATTTCCTGACCTGCATATAGGTTTCTCAAGAGGCAGGTTAGGTGCTCTGGTACTCCCATCTCTTTCAGAGTTTTCCACAGTTTATTGTGAGGCAGGGAAGTTTGCAAGGAACTAAGTGTAAGCAACAGCCATGTAAGCTTGGAAACAAATCCTTCCTCAGCTGAGTCTTTAGATGAGAAGTCAGTCCTGACTTTTCCACCAGGGAACAAGACTAAGCTCTGATTCATTGCCCACAATTATTGTGAGATACTAAAGTATATTGCTTTAAGTGTCTAAGTTTGTGGCAATTTTTTGTAGGGTAATGGATACTCAAGAATATTGATCTATTTCAGTTTTTTTATAGATAAGCACAGTGGCAGTAAATACGTTTCGCTAGTATTCAGCAAATTTGAACCCACAAGTTTACATTTTGTGCCAAGTATCTGTTCTTTAGCTCAGGTCGAAATATTCTGCAGTGAATTATGTATAATTTAGAGCAACTACAGCCAAGTAACATTTTATCTGTTAGCCATACAACCAAGGATATCACTAAGTAATTTAAAAGGAAATAATGTATTTATGAGAGTATTTCTACTAAATGTCACTGGATTTTGAAAAATAGTTAAAAATATTGTTCTATAGTAGCCATGTACAATATTACCATGTACCACTGTGCTCCTTATCTTTCTCAATTTATGGGGAATTCTTGTATTATAGTCAAGACAAAATGCTCTTTATTTTCAGCTGAATATTCATTAAATTAGTCTTTGTTTCTCAGCAAATGTTTGATTTGTGTTTAAATCTGTTTTTGGATGCTAGGGAGAATAACAAGAATAGTATGACAGTATTTTGTGAACATTATGTGTTTGACAGCATACACCATGCTTCATCTTAAATGAAAGTTATTAGATTCTTGAAGTCAGTAATCAAAGTTCAATTGCATTTTCCTTAGGAAAAACTTTCAATAATAATTAAATTGTTTAGAAATAAACATTTCAAATAAATAAATTTTCTATTTTGACATGTTTTGGAAATGCAGTTCACATAATGATACCACTATTAAACTCTGAAATGTAAGCATTCTACTGTCCAAGCCAGTTAACACTTTCCTATTGAAGTAATATTGTTACATTATTTTTTTTTCCAGTTTAGGAATAGGTTATTTAAAAAATACAGCAGTGGAAGAGGAGAGTTCAAGATGATATATCCTAAACTCACCTCCTCCCATAGACACAACAAATTTATTAATACAACTACCTATTAAATAATTTCCTTGGAAAGGGATGAGCAGAGCCTCTAAAACAAAGGATAAAAGGAGAGCAATGATGCAGGCAAGAGAGGCAGAGATATAATCTCACCAAGGAACAAACTACACCCTAGCTGTGGCAATCCACAGTCAAATTCAAGCTACAAGTCCCCAAAACAAATAACTTTAAAAACCAATGGAGAGAAATATAGAATTATAAGAAATGGAAAATTCACTCTTAAATGGCTTTCACACAGGCTCACTTGATCCAAAAACCAGTGTAGTTACTACTCTCATAGACTTTACCAGATGCAGGAACGGAGTTGGGATGCTCCCCGAAAGTGAGATACTGGTAGAAACCATTTTTATGTCGTCAGCCTACCTTGCTAATGCTGGTGCTGGTAAGCACCATTTTGGAATTCTCTCTTTAACTTATTAATGTCAGTGAGACATAGTAGGGGACTTTAACATACCATTTATGTTGATGGATAGACCATCCAGAAAGAAAATCAGTGAGGTACAGTGAATTAAATGATGCATTACACCAGAGATACAACAAACTAGATACATATATATATCAATGCAGTTCTTCATATATTGAAATACATCAGAATACACACTCTTCTCAAGTGCACATGAAACATTCTCTATAGTAGGTCACATTTAGTTTACAAAGCAAGTACCAATAAATTCAAGAAGATTGGAATCATGTCAAGCAGTTTTTATAACCAAAATAGTATGAAACTAGAAATGGCAACCCACTCCAGTATTCTTGCCTGGAGAATCCCATGGAGGGAGGAGCCTGGTGGGCTACAGTCCATGGGGTCGCAAAGAGTCGGACACAACTGCATGACTTAACTAACTAACTTAGAAACCAATCTCAAGTAAAAACTGGGAAAAGTGCAAAAACACAAAGATTAAACAATATGGTACTGAACAGCAAATGGGTCACTGAAGATACCAAAGGAGAAACAGAAAAATACTAAGAGACAAATGAAAACAAGAAATACAACATAGCCAAATCCTCAGGATGCAGCAAAAGTGGTTCTAAGAGGGAAGTTCATAGCAATATAGGCCTGCCTCAAGAAACAAGAAAAATCCCCAATACAAAACCAAGCTTTACTACTAAAGAAATTAGAAAAATAAGAACAAAGCTCAATTTAGTAGACAGAAAGAACTAATAAAGATCAGAGCAGAAATAAATGAAATGGAGACTAAAATAAAAAAAAAATAGGAAAGATCAATGAAATGAAGAATTTGTTCTTTGAAAGGTTTACAAAATTAGCAAACCTTTAGTCAGACTAACAAAGAAAAAGAGAACATTCACATAAAGAAAGTGAAAATCAAAAAGAAGTTACAACAGAAACACAAAGGATCATAAGAGACTATATGAACATTCAGATGTCAACAAATTGGACAACCTATAAGAAATGGATAAATTCCTAAAAACATACAATCTTCTAAGACTGAATCAGGAATAAATAGAAAACTGAATAAGTTGATTACTAGTAAGGGGATTGCAACAGTAATCAAGAAAATCTCCTAAAAAGCAAAATCCTAGGACCAGTTGGCTTCACTGGAAAAATCTGTGATAAATTCAATGAAGATTGAGCATCTGCTTTTCTCAAACTGTTTCAAAAAATTGAAAACAACAGAAACCTTCCAAATACATTTTATTAATCCAGCATTAATCAGATACCAAATCCAGACAAAAATACCAAAAAAAAGAAAATTACAGGTCAGTATTACTAATGAACACAGATGCAGACATCTTCAACAAAGTATTAGCAAACCAAATCCAATAATACATTAAAAAGGATCATACACTATGATCAAATGAATTTTATTCCAGGGAATTAAGGATGGTTAAACAATCACAAGTCAATCAACATGTTACATCCCACTAAAAAAATGAAGAATAAAAGCTATATGATCATCTCATGTTGATGAGATGCAGAAAAAGATTTTGACAAAGTTTGACAGCTGTTTATGATGAAAACTGTCAGCAAAGTGGGTATAGAGGAAACACCTCAACATAATAAAGGTCATAAATGACAGACCCACAGCTAACACTGTATATACAGAAATCTGTAGTTTTTCTATACAGTTATATTGGGCTCTAAGAAAGGCAAATTAATAAAACAATCTCATATACAACTTCAAAAAAAAAGAAAAAAAATACCAAGGAATAATTTTAACCGCAGAGGGAAAAGAAGTGTACACTGAAAACTACAAGACACAATGAAAGAAATTAAAGAAGATATGAATAAATGGAATGATAATTCATTTTTATGGATTGGACAAATTAACATTGTTAAAATGGCAATACTGCACAAAACAATCTACAGATTCAATGTAATCCCTGTCAAAATTTTAACGGCATATTTCACACAGCAAGCTCAAATAACCCTAAAATTTGTATGGAACCACAAAAGATTTCAAATAGCCAAATCAGCCTTGAGAAGGAAGAACAAAGATGGAGGTATCATGCTCCCTGATTTCAAACTATACTACAAAACTACAGCAATCAAAACAGTATGGTACTGGAACACACACACACACACACACACACACACACACACACAGAAATACAGATGAATGGAACAGAACTGAGAGCCCAGAAATAAACCCACACATGTATGGACAATTAAGTTACACAAAGTAGCTAAAAACATACAGCTAAGAAAGGATCAGTTCAGTTCAGTTCAGTCGCTCAGTCACATCCGACTCTTTGCGACCCCATGAATCGCAGCACGCCAGGCCTCCCTGTCCATCATCAACTCCCAGAGTTCACTCTGACTCACGTCCATCGAGTCAGGGAAATTACACAGATACATTTTTTTCTCCTTTAATATTGATAAAGATCAGAAAGCTTAAGAATACATTGTGCTGACAACGTATGGGTAAAATAAACTTTCACTTACATTATTTGGGTATGATAAATAGTAAAAAAGTGGAAACAGTCTAAATATCTATTGAAAAGAGAATGGTGAAATAAATCATGTTTCATCAACGCATTAAAATACTAGGTCAGCTCAGTTCAGTTCAGTCGCTCAGTCATGTCCAACTCTTTGCGGCCCCATGAACTGCAGCACGCCAGGCCTCCCTGTCCATCACCAACTCCCGGAGTTTACTCAGACTCACGTCCATCGAGTCGGTGATGCCATCCAGCCATCTCATCCTCTGTCATCCCCTTCTCCTGCCCCCAATCCCTCCCAGCATCAGAGTCTTTTCCAATGAGTCAACTCTTCACATGAGGTGGCCAAAGTACTGGAGTTTCAGCTTTAGCATCATTCCTTCCAAAGAAATCCCAGATAGTGTTTTCAATAAATGTTGTTGGAAAAACTAGACACTCACATGCAAAAAAATGAAACTAGACCGCTATCTTACATCACACACAAAATAAACTCAAAAGAGATTAAACACTTGAAGACCTGATACCATAAAATCCGTAGAAGAAAATTTAGGTAATAACTTCTTGACATCAGTCTTAGCAATGTTTTTTTGGAGTTGACTTCAAAGGCAAGGTAAATAAAAGCAAAAATAAACAGATGGGACTGTATCAAACTAAAAAGTTTCTGCACAGTGAAACAAACCATCATCACAGCATAAAGGCAACCTGCTGAAAGGGGAAAAATATTTGCAAAGCATATATCCATTAAGAGGTTAATATCCAAAATATATAAAGAACTTGGCAGAGATAAAACAAACAACCCAATTAATGTGCAGGTGGTCTGAATAGATATTTTCCCAAAGACTTATAGATAACCAACAGAGATATGAATAGATATTCAGCATCACTAATTATTAGGGAAATGCAAATCAAAATAACAATGAGATATCACCTCACATCTGTTAGAATGGCTGTTATCAAAAAAGAGAAAAGGAAACCCTTTTGCACTGTTCATGAATCCTGAATTGTTGTATGTAAAGTATGTAAATTCCTCAAAAAATTAAGAATAGAGCTACCAACTTATCCAATACTTCTTTATCAGTATTTATTCAAAGAATACAAAAACACAAATGCCAAAAGATATATACATCCTTATGTTCACTGTAGCATTATTTACAATGATCAAGATATGGAAACAACCTAAGTTTCCATCAGTGGATGAATGCATATAAAAGATATGTACACAGTGGAATACTGCACAGCCATAAAAATGAATAAATCCTGTTATTTGCAACAGTGCCTGTGGACCTTGATAGTATTATGCTGAGTGAAATATTTTAGACAGAGACTAATGTTGTATGTTCCCACTGATACATTAAATTTATAAAAGCAAAACAAAATAAAAACAAACTGATACTCTTGCATTGCTGGTGGGAATATAAACTGATACAGCCACTGTGAAAGATAGTATGGAGATTCCTTAAAAAGCGAGGAATAAAACTACCATATGACCCAGCAATCCTACTTCTAGGCCTATACCCTGAAGAAATCTAAACTGAAAAAGATACATATACCCCAATGTTCACTGAAGCACTATTTACAATAGCTGAAACATGGAAGCAACCTAGATGTCCGTTGATAGATGAATAGATAAAGAAGCTGTGGTACATATATACAATGGAATACTACTCAGCCATAGAAAGGAACACATTTGAATCTGTTCTAATGAGGCGGACAAAACTAGAGCCCATTATACAGAGTGAAGTAAATCAGAAAGAGAAATATAAATAAAGTACACTGACACATATATATGGCATCTGAAGAGATGGCACTGATGAAGTTATTTTCAGAGCAGCAAAAGAGAAACAGACATAGAGAACAGACCCATGGACAAGGTGGGAGGAGAGGAGGGAGAAGGGGAGAAGTATGGAGAGAGTAACATAGAAATTTACAGTACCATGTGTAAAGCAGATAGCCAATGGGGATTTTCTGTATGACAAGGAAACAGGGTTTCTGTGACAGGCTGATGGGTGGGGAGGGGAGAGAGAAGGGAGGAGGGTCTGGAAGAGAGGAGACATGGGTGTACCTATGGCTGATTCTTGTTGATATATGACAGAAAACCACAAAATTCTGTAAAGCAATTATTCTTCAATTAAAAAATTAAACAAACAAACAACAACAAAAAAACCATCTGATACTGAAATCGGAATTGTGGTTACCAGAGGAGAAAGGGTTTGGAGGATCTGCAAAATGGGTGAAGGAGGCCATGTCTTTAGTGGTGGATGGTAACTAGGTTTGTGGTGGCAATCATTTGTAATGTATATGGATAGCAAGTTTTTAATACAGTGTAATACAATGTACACCTGTGATATATATAATTTTTAAAAAACATAACAAAGCAAACAGTGCATGTTCTATTATCACATATATGTTGGTATGAAGTTAATTTTGATTGTCTCTATAATTGTCAAACTGCTCTACCACCCTCTACTTTGGAGGTTTAATTCCAAAAGATCCAGCAATGTTCTAGTTCATCTTTTTCTCTAAAACTATGTTGTGTTCAAACCCTCAGCAATGCAAAGGTATTTCTTACTGAAATAATGTTTAATTCTGAATAATTGTTTCCTAGGTTTTAGATGGTAACAATTTTATATAAATGATCCTCAAAATTAAATGCCAACTTTTGATTCAGTGTATATTATCTTAATGAAAATATAATGATCTTAGGCCAAGCATTTTTAGGAAAGTTTGAAACTTAAAAACTTATTTTTATAACATGAATAGTCTTGGATATCTTACTTCCTGAACCTCAGCTGAGGTGTGCCCTTCTCTTTGCTAAATGTGGTTTCCCCTGTCTAAGTTACTCAAGCCTTCATCTCCTACCCTTACCATCATTCTACTCTTATTAATAAAACTCTACTCTTAGAAAAAGAAAAAAAAATCTGAATTGTTTTCCCTCTTCTTGGAGAGAAGCTCTAAGTCTTATCCTAATTTCTCCAACGTGTTCTCTTCTCTAGCTGTGATAATCTGCAGGACAAATTTGGTTCTAAAGTGCTGAAGCACAGAATTATCCTGCCCTGTTTAAGAACCAACAAAAACTCCTCAAAGCAAACCTTTTCTTTCCTTTATTCTAACTAAACCATCTGAAAAACTTAAGGGTCTTTCCATGCACTCTAATATATTGTTTGGACCAGACTTTATACACATATATATGATAACCGGTTGTATATAGTTTTAGTAAATTTCCCTAGAAATCTTTATTTATTAATTCACCCTTTTGGTCAGGAAGACCTACTGGAGAAGGGATACCAATACCCACTCCAATATTCTTGGGCTTCTCTTGTGGCTCAGCTGGCAAAGAATTTGCCTGCAATGTGAGAGACCTGGGTTTGATCCCTGGGTTGGGAAGATCCCCTGGAGAAGAGAAAGACTACCCAACTCCAGTGTTCTGGCCTGGAGAATTCCATGGATTGTATAGTCCATGGGGTCACAAAGAGGCGGACATGACTGAATGACTTTCACTTTTTTACTTTGAATGTATAATATGTGTACATGTGGTTGTTGTTTTAGTCACTAAGTCATGTCTGACTCTTTTGTGACCTCATGGACTGTAGCCCACCAAACTCCTATGTCCATGGGATTTCCCAGGTAAGAATATCGGGATGGGTTGCCCTTTCCTTCTCCACAGGAATCTTCTTGACCCAGGGATCAAGCACACATCTGCACTGGCAGGCAGATGCTTTACCACTGAGCCACCAGGGAAGCCCAATTTACCTACATAATTCTTCCGAACGCCAACTTTTTTTCCATACAGATGGAAAATTAGTCTTACAGATTATATTTCTAGACATGTAAATGTGTTAGCTATCCATATTAGACTTGTAATAAGAGTTTTTATGTGAAATGTAAAAACTTTTTTCTCATAAAAATGCCAAAACCTTTGTTTTTCTCACAAGCAAAAATGATAATTTTAATATAACATGTGAAAAGTCAAATTTGAATGAAATAATGTTCTGTTTTGTTTTTTTTTTTAATCTACCACCTAAAACTAAATACTGTATTCTAGGACCCTCACCATGTTCTTCTTTCCAAGTGAAGAACAAGCTAAGTGTAAATGTGTGAGAGTTGAAAGTTTCCACTTCCAAAACTCTAATTTTCTTGACAGAGATGTCCTATAGTCAGAAATTTGCTTGCAATACATTTAATAAATTGAAATACCAATTGCTTTTTCTTGATATTCTGCCTGAAGCTCAACATGTAGATATACATAATTCACTCCTACCAGGAACTAAATTTTGGAACTATGAAAATAAGATGAGCAAACCTCAAATTTCTAACTGTAGTGAACAGGAGGATTGTTTTGAAGGAAAATACAGTCAGAAGAAATAAAATATAAGCAAGTATGCTGCAGAAAATGGATATGCTGATTATATTTTGATGAATTTTTTTTTCCTGTGTGCAGTTTTTATTCTTTCTCTTTGCAAATGAGGATGTAGTTTTAAAATTTTAAATTTCCTTATTTGCTAAGAAATGAAAGTTTCTTTTCACCTCCTCCCCCCCTTAATGTTTTTGAAATAGCTTCTCCTTTCATATATGACCTCATATGTCTCTTCTTTACACATACTAAACTTGATATCTCTCACTTTGGTCATTCTGTTCTTCTCATACATAAATGTGCTTATGCATATATGTTCACACATAGAACATATGTGTTCTATGTATGGCTCCCTGGTGGCTCATATCCTACAGAATCTGCCTGCAACAACAGAGACTTGGGTTCATCTTGGGTCAGGAAGATTCCCTGGAGAAGGGCAGGGCAACCCGCTCCAGTAATCTTGCCTGGAGAATCTTATGGACAGAGGAACCTGGCAGGCTACAACTCGTGGGGTTGCAAAGAGTCAGATATAACTGAACCACTAACACTTTCACAGGGAAAGTTACTAATATAACTTCTGTTGAACATGTTAAATGGTCATGAGAGGGAGGATAGAATTCCCTGAATATGTCAAAAATCTACACTCCTCCAGAGTTGCTGGAATAATAATAGTAATGTTGCATTTTTCAGAGTTTTAGACAGTTTCTAGTCTTGTCCATATATCCTAAGGACATCACCTATTGGATTGGGTAAGGATTCAAATGCCCCTAGACAATGGTACAAATTCACATAAAGTGTCATACCAGAACTTTTAGCACTTTTTCTTACTAAATTTTTAATTGCAAAACATAAAAGATAGTGAGACTTTTCAAGGGGAACCTAGACTAAAATCTTTATGGAAGAAATAGGAAAAAAGAAGAGAACATGTATCCAGTAATTGGAAAACGTCCTCTTATCAGATAATTAAGCAAACAGGTCTACACATGGTTCAGCAGAAGTGGAAAGGCCAGTTGCTTCAGTCATGTCCAGTTCTTTGCGAGCCTATGGACTGTGCTGGGGCATAGACTTGGATTACCATGATATTGAATGGTTTGCCTTGGAAACGAACAGAGATCATTCTGTCGGTTTTGAGACTGCAGCCAAGTACTGCATTTCGGGCACTTTTGTTGACCAGGATGGCTACTCCATTTCTTCTAAGGGATTCCTGTCTCCAGTAGTAGATATAATGGTCATCTGACTTAAATTCACCCATTCTAGTCCATTTTAGTTCACTGATACCTAAAATGTCGACGTTCACTCTTAGCATCTCCTGTTTGACCACTTCCAATTTATCTTGATTCATGGACCTAACATTCCAGGTTCCTATGCAGTATTACTCTTTATAGCATTGGACCTTGCTTCCATCACCAGTCACAGCTACAACTGGGTATTGTTTTTGCTTTGACTCCATCTCTTCATTCGTTCTGGAGTTGTTTCTCCACTGATCTCCAGTAGCATATTGGGCACCTACTGACTGGGGGAGTTCATCTTTCAGTGTTCTATCTTTTTGCCTTTTCATACTGTTCATGGAGTTCTCAAGGCAAGAATACTGAAGTGGTTTGCCATTCCTTTCTCCATTGGACGACATATTGTCAGAACTCTCCACCACGACCTGTCCATCTTAGAGGACCCTACACAGCATGGCTCATTGTTTCTTTGAGTTAGACAAGGCAGAATGATCTCTGTTCATTTCTAAGGCAAACCATTCAATATCACAGTAATCCAAGTATATGCCCTGACCAGTAATACTAAAGAAGCTGAAGTTGAACAGTTCTATGAAGACCCACAAGACCTTCTAGAACTAACACCCCCAAAAGATGTCCTTTTCACTACAGAGGACTGAAATGCAAAAGTAGAAAGTGAAGAAATACCTGGAATAACAGGCAATTTTGCCCTTGGAGTACAGAATGAAGCAGAACAAAGGTTAAGAATTTGCCAAGAGAATGAACTGACCATAGCAAATACCATCTTCCAGCAACACAAGAGAAGACTCTATACCTGGACATCTCAGATGGTCAACACTGAAATGACATTGATTATATTCTTTGCAGCCAAAGATGGAGAAACTCTATACAGTAAGCAAAAACAAGACCAGGAGCTGATTGTGGCTCGGATCATGACCTCCTTATTGCCAAATTCAGACTTAAATTGAAGAAAGTAGGGAAAACCACTAGATCATTCAGGTATGACAAATTAAATCCCTAACAATTATACAGTGGAAGTGAGAAATAGATTTAAGAGACTAGACAGAGTGCCTGATGAACTATGAGCAGAGGTTTGTGACACTGTACAAGAGACAGGGATCAAGACCATCCCCAAGAAAAATAAGAGAAAAAAAGCAAAATGGCTTTCTGAAGAGGCCTTACAAATAACTGTGAAAAGAAGGGAAGCAAAAACAAAGGAAAAAAGGAAAGATATACCCATTTGAAAGCAGAGTTCCAAAGAATAGCAAGGAATAAGAAAGCCTTCCTCAGTGATCAATGCAAAGACAGAGGAAAACAATAGAATGTGAATGACTAGAGATCTCATCAAGAAAATTGGAGATACCAAGGGAACATTCCATGCAAAGATGGGCTCGATAAAGGACAGAAATGGTATGGACCTAACAGAAGTAAAAGATATTAAGAAGAGATGGCAAGAATACACAGAAGAACTGTACAAAAAAAAGATCTTCATGATCCAGATAACCATGATTGTGTGATCATTCACCTAGGCCCAGACATCCTGGAATGAGAGTCAAGTGGGCCCTAGGAAGCATCACTACAAACAAAGCTAGTGGAGGTGATGGAATTCCGGTTGAGTTGTTATAAATCCTAAAAGATGATACTATGAAAGTACTGCACTCCATATGCCAGCAAATTTGGAAAACTCAGAACTGGCCAAAGAAATAGAAAAGGTCAGTTTTCATTCCAAACGCAAAGAAAGGCAATGCCAAAGAATGCTCAGACTACAGCACAATTGCACTCATCTCACACGCTAGCAAAGTAATGCTCAAAATTCTCCAAGCCAGGCTTCAACAATACGTGAACTGTGAACTTCCAGATGTTCAAGCTGGATTTAGAAAAGGCAGAGGAACCAGAGATCAAATGGCCAACATCCATTGGACCATCAAAAAAGGAAGAGAGTTCCAGAAAAACATCTATTGCTGCTTTATTGTCTATGCCAAAGCCTTTGTGTGAAAAAGTGAAGTGAAGTCTCTCAGTCATGTCCGACTCTTTGTGACCCCATGGACTGTAGTCTACCAGGCTCCTCCATCCACGGGACTTTCCAATCAAGAGTACAGGAGTGGGCTGCCATTTCACTCTCCAGAGGATCTTTCAGGGATCGAACCCATGTCTGCTGCATTGTAGGCAGACGCTTTACCATCTGAGCCACCAAGGAAGTTTGACTGTGTGGATCACAATAAACTGGAAAATTCTGAAAGAGATGGGAATACCAGTCCACCTGACCTGCCTCTTGAGAAATCTGTATGTAAGTCAGAAAGTAACAGTTAGAACTGGACATGGAGTAACAGACTGGTTCCAAATAGGAAAAGGAGTACATCAAGGTGTATATTGTCATCATGCTTATTTAAGTTCTATGCAGAGTACATCATGAGAAACGCTGGACTGGAGGAAACACAAGCTGGAATCAAGATTGCTGGGAGAAATATCAATAACCTCAGATATGCAAAGGCACCACCCTTATGGCAGAAAGTGAAGAGGAACTAAAGAGCCTCTTGATGAAAGTGAAAGAGGACAGTGAAAGTTGACTTAAAGCTCAACATTCAGAAAACTAACATCACAGCATATGGTCCCATCACTTCATGGCAAATAGATGGGGAAGCAGTTGAAACAGTGAGAGACTTTATTTGGGGGGCTCCAAAATCACTGCAGATGGTGACTGCAGCCATGAAATTAAAAGATGCTTACTCCTTGGAAGAAAAGTTATGACCAACCTAGACAGGATATTAAAATGCAGAGACATTACTTTGCCAACAAAGGTCCATCTAGTGAAGGCTATGGTTTTTCTAGTAGTCATGTATGGATGTGAGAGTTGAACTGTGAAGAAAGCTGAGCACCAAAGAATTGATGCTTTTGAACTGTGGTGTTGGAGAAGACTCTTGAGAGTCCCTTGGACTACATCTTAAAGGAAATCAGTCCTAAATATTCATTGGAAGGACTGATGTTGAAGCTGAAACTCCAATAGTTTGGCTACCTGATGCGAAGAACTGACTCACTTGAAAAGACTCTAATGCTGGGAAAGATTGAAGGCAAGAGGAGAAGGGGTCAACAGAGCATGAGATGGTTGGATGACATCAATGACTCGAAGGATATGAGTTTGAGTAAACTCTGGGAGTTGGTGATGGACAGGGAAGCCTGGCGTGCTGCACTCCATGGTGTCAAAAAGAGTCAGACACAGCTGAGCGACTGAACTGAACTGATGGACTGTGTAGCCCACCATGCTTCTTTGTCCATAGGGTTCCCTAGGCAAAAATAGTGGAGTGTGTTGCCATTTCCTCCTCCAGGGAATCTTCCTGACCCAGGGATCGAACCTGCATCTCTTACGTCTCCTGCATTGGCTTGCAGGTTCCTTACCACTAGTGCCACCTGGGAAGTAACCAGAAGCTAGAAAGAAAGTTTAAACTGATCACAGCTATGGGAACATTCTAAAGTTTTATTGCTATGCCCTCTGTGCTACCTCTGGCCACATGTATCTATTTAAATCTAAATTTAATAAAATAAAATAAAACTCAAGATTTTAGTTTTTCAATCATGTAAGATAAATTTCAAGTGCTCATTAATAGTTCATGTTGCCACTGCATCTGGAGGATGCTGATGCAGAAGTTTTTCATCTTTGTATAATGTTCTATTAGTCAGCCTTGTTTTATAGACGTTATCTCTGTGTGACTAGATATAAATAAAGGTGATTTATAAATGCTTACATAGAGACCAATCTCTCTATGGATATATTAGAAACTATTCGCTATTCCTAATATCTGTTTTTCCTTTTTTACGCAGTTTTTAGCTCATTATATAATTGTCCAGGATAAAGGCCATGTCCTCCAACATGATTTACAGCTAGGTCAAAGATAGATATAAATGGAAGTGTTACATGTCAAGTTTCTGGGGTGTCCCCTAAAAGACAATACATTCTTCTCTCTGTTCTGTTTTCTGAGGACCTTTCTTCCAGTATGCTGCCTGAATTTAGATACTGTGTTCCAAACTTTACTTGCCATATTTAGTCATTACAACAATACTACCCACAAGGGTGGGTGAAGTAATAAGTAGAGAAAGGCCTGAATTCCTAACAACCTCATGGAGCAGGGCCATCATACTAGCCCAGAACTGCCCACATCCTGACTTTTATATGAAAAAGAAATGCATGTTTTAATTTAAACCATTGTACATTTCTGTCTTTTGTATACTATAGCAATTTATAGCCTGTTTCTTTATGTAGCCTTTTTATATGATGTACTTCTATCACTGTGCTCTTTGACTATAATGTCTTTCTTCTCTTAGCAGGTTGTTATCTCCAAAAGGATATAACTAATATCTCTTTTTCTAATCTTCTACCATATGTTAGCTACTTGCATGCAGGCAGGCAAGAAGGAAGGAAAAAAAGAAGGAATGACTAGGTGAGATGAGAACAGGTCATGGTCTGACACAAGGAAATTTAATTATGAATAAATAGGAGGCTTATAATATCTTAAAGGGTGTAGAAATCAAACTCTAACTTAGATGGAAACTGCATGACAAATTCTTAAAATAGCCTCATTCTTCAGAATCACAGTTTAGCAAGGTCACATATGAAAATTTTTTCATCTGGCTAATTCATATAGCTTCTAATAAGAAGATAGTTTTAGAAAAATAGGTTTTTAAAAAACATAATGAATGTGCTTAGACCTTTGCAGGTTATGCACAAATCTCTTTGAATATTAGTTATATGATTCAAAGTAAGTACAATCATATAATTGACAACCTCAAAGGGCTCCCATGAAAACTTGGAACAGGTACAGGAATAGGAAATGATGATGTTAGATAGATAGATATAAAGATATAGTCATATAGTTATATAGTTAGGTATCAGTTCAGTTCAGTTCAGTTGCTCAGTTGTGTCCGACTCTTTGCGACCCCATGAATTGCAGCACTCCAGGCCTCCCTGTCCATCACCAACTCCCAGAGTTCACTCAGACTCACGTCCATCGAGTCCATGATGCCATCCAGCCATCTCATCTTCTGTCGTCCCCTTCTCCTCCTGCCCCAAATCCCTCCCAGCATCAGAGTCTTTTCCAGTGAG
>SJYQ01009698.1:132411-146415 GCA_006410935.1 Redunca redunca | reverse complement strand
ATTCTTCCGATCCATGAACATGGTATATTTCTCCATCTATTAGTGTCCTCTTTGATTTCTTTCATCAGTGTTTTATAGTTTTCTATATATAGGTCTTTAGTTTCTTTAGGTAGATATATTCCTAGGTATTTTATTCTTTTCGTTGCAATGGTGAATGGAATTGTTTTCTTAATTTCTTTTTCTACTTTCTCATTATTAGTGTAAAGGAATGCAAGGGATTTCTGTATGTTGATTTTATATCCTGAAACTTGACTATATTCGTTGATTAGCTCTAGTAATTTTCTGATGGAGTCTTTAGGGTTTTCTATGTAGAGGATCATGTCATCTGCAAACAGTGAGAGTTTTACTTCTTCTTTTCCAATGTGGATTCCTTTTATTTCTTTTTCTGCTCTGATTGCTGTGGCCAGAACTTCCAGAACTATGTTGAATAGTAGCGGTGAGAGTGGGCACCCTTGTCTTGTTCCTGACTTTAGGGGAAATGCTTTAAGTCCAGTGTATGTATACAGCAGCATCAGAATTGTTAACCTGTACTTTCTCAGGAAGAAATTTTATTAACTAGAATACAGTCAGTATGTGTAGTCCTTTTGCCTCTAGTATTACAGACATAGTCATTTCCAGAGGTACTACTGCTACCAGCATTTCCCCCCATGTCACATTAATGAGGCTATCTCATATACATTTAACTCTTGGACAACTGGGGTTTAGCGGGGGCTGACTCTCCTTGCAGTCAAAAATCCATGTATAACTTAGAGTCAACCCTCTATATCCATAGTTCCTCTGCATCTGTAGCTCTGCATTCCTAGATTCAACGCACCCAGGATCATGTAGTACTGGGAGTGCATGCTCAGTTGCTAAGTCATGTCCTATTCTGCAACCCCATGTGCTATAGCCCACCAGGTTCCTCTGTCCATGGGATTTTCTAGGCAAGAATAGTGGAATAGGGGTTGCCATTTCCTACTCCAGTGGATCTTCCAAACCCAGAGATCAAAGCCACGTCTCCTGTGTCTCCTGCATTGGAAAGCAGATTCTTTACTACAGAGCCACCTGAGAAGCCACTGTAGCATTTTCTACTGAAAAAAAAAAAAAATCTGTATATAAAGAGACCCACATAGTTAAAACCCATGTTGTTCAAGGACCAATTGTATTTGTAATACACTTAAATTGTCATATTATTTTTTTTCCTTCTTTGAATCCCCAAACTTTTAATTATTTTTCAAATTTGTATACATTAAAGTTCATTCTGTTATGTATCACAATTATAGCATCAAGCGGAATAATTTCTTCATTCTAAAGATTCTCTTCTGTTTCAATCTGCTCCATTCAAATTTCCCTCTGATTTCCTGGCAGCCACAAATCAGTTCACTGTAGTTATAGGTTTGTTATTTCCAAATGTCCAGTTATTGGAATTATACAGTCTATAACCTTTTCACACTCACACTTTTCACTTATCGGTATGCATTTAGTACATGCTTCTTTTTCTGATTGATACCTCATTTCCTTTAAATGTTGAATAATATATTTATTTGTGTACCCATTGAAGGACTTCTTTTTGCATCTAGTTTTTAGAGATTGTGAGTAAGTCTGTTTTTAACCTTCGTGTGCAAGTTTTTATGTGGATATGATTTTCAAATCACTGGATAAATATTTAGAAGTATGATTGCTGGATCTCATGGTAAGATTACTTTTAGCTTACTAAGAAACTCCCAAACTGTGGTCCAAAATGGCTATTGCATTTCCATCAGCACAAATTTAGATAAGCTGTATTTTCATTTTAGTTTAAAATATTTTAAAATTTACTGTGAGACGTATTCTTTGATCATGTGTTACTTTGTTTTTAAAAATAATAATTTTATTTATCTATTCACTTTTATTTGGCTGTGATGGGTCTTCATTTCTGCGTGGGCTTTTCCTCTAGTTGAGGTGAGCAGGAGTTACTCCCCAGTTGTGGTACTCAGGCTTCTCATTGCGGTGGCATCTCTTGTTGCAGAGCAGGGGCTCTAGGGCATGTGGGCTTCAGTAGTTGTGCCACGAGAGCTCAGGCGTTGTGGCTCCTGGACTCTATAGTACAGGCTAAATAATGGTGCACAGGCTTATTTGCTGTGTGGCGTGTAGGATCTTCCCAGATTTTACAGATCCAACCTGTGTCTCCTGCAGTGGCAGTTGGATTCTTTACCACTGAGCCACCAGGAAAACCCTGACCATGTGTTACTTTGAAATATATTGTTCAATCTCCCAACATTAGGATTTTTCCCATGATTTTTCTGTTATTAATTTCTACTTTAATTTCATTGTTGTCTGAAAAGATGTTTTCTATTCTTTTAAATTTGTTAAGATGTGTCTTTCCATTCAAATCTTAACCATTATAACTTCTAATATTTCTTTTCCTTTATTCTCTTTCCTTCTGTTGGTATTCCAATTCTGCATGTTACATTGGTAGTTACCTGGTAACTTCAAATATTTGATGGGTCCAAGGAATATTGTTGACTGTTTTATTCTTTCCTTGTGCTAAATATGGGCGTGACTACTTCTGCATGGTTTATACATCAGAGTTGAAATTGGGAGTTTTCTGAAAGTTTTAGGAATCAATAATATGGAAAGCTGCCCCAACCTCCCTACTCCCTTTCATTGCATGCCTTTAGGCGTAAAAGACCAAAATGGTAGGTTAACAAAACTACTTCTCTATCATTTGAAATTCTTTCAGTATGGTCCAGTAATAAGAGATATTTTAGGGCAATGGAGATATGCAATTGATAGCTTACAGTGAAAGATGTCAGATTCATGATCTCCAAAGATTTAGCTTCAGGACCAGGGACCAGGCTTGATCACTCAAGAGTTTTTTGCATAGCAGAATTTTATTAAAGTAAGAAAAGGGTCAGAGAAAGCTTCTGACAGACATCAGAAGAGGGATGGAGATTCCCCCCCTCTCTAGTCTTAGCAAGGGAATTATATACTTTTTAAATTGGTTATTACAATAAGTCAAAAGAAAATCTCAAGGTTGTAAAGATCTTACCAGACCCACTCCCATAATTTACATTTTAAGATGACAGGATTAGAACTAACAATAGAAAGATTTTACCAGACAAATTCCCATAAAATACATTTTAAGATGATAGGATTAGTCAGAAGATTCTCAAGAAGGAGAAACATGTCCTCAAGCAGGATACATTGTTGTCATTTGTACAGTTTAACTAAGGGAAAACATATCCTTGATCAAGATTAGTTGTATTGTTGTGCAATCATCAGCTCTGTGCTTAAAGAAAAAAAACCTTTGTCTTTTTCTCCTCCTTGAGAGCCCCAGACCCCTCCCTCCTCCTCAGGGACCCCAGACTTCTTATCAATCTGCCTAAGAATTGACTTGACCATCATGAGGAATGACATCCCATGACCTGAACCTGTTTGGAAAATATTTATTGTCATGAAGGATAGTATTTATGAAAGTTGGATTAATCTCAAAAGTTTTTAGATTTTCAAAAAACAAAATAATCAAGTACCAGAAAATGGGATTTGATTTAAAAAAAAAAAAAAAAAACAAAAAAAAAAACTGTACAAAACAAAAACTGGTTGGAATATTGATTAAGCCACTTCAAAGATGTTTGCCTTTGGGAAAACTAAGCACCCTAGTTTTTGTTGAAGTATTTTTTAATAATAAAAGTGAGAAAATAATATAGCTCTTTTTACAGTGAAAATGTGCATGGCACATAGAAATCATTCAATATTAGCAACGATGATGATAATGATATGATATTGGTAGAGTTTATTTGTCATTGTTTCTGTGGTATTAAACAAAACTCTTCCCAGGTAGCACTAGTAGTAAAAACCTGCTTGCCAATGCAGGAGATGTAAGAGACACAGGTCGATCCCTCGGTCAGGAAGATCCCTTGGAGAAGGAAAAGGCAACCAGTTCCAATATTCTTGCCTGGAAAATCCCATGGACAGAGGAGCCTGGTGGACTACAGTCTATTAGATCACAAAGAGTTGAACACGACTGAAGTGACTTAGCAAACAAAACTCACAGAAATCTTTAGATGTCACAGAGTCCCCTACAATGCACTATAGCCTGTATTAAGTATTGTAGAAAAATCAGAAGTAACCTTTAGAGAAAAGGACCAACTCTCTCACTGGCCTCCTTTGTGAATGGTGAGATATAGCACATCTAATTGTTAATGTAGCAAAAGAGCACAGAAGACTCCAAGCAATTAGGTCTGTTTTGTTGATAGAGTCTCTTAAAGGTTTTCAGAGAACATTTGATTATGTTTTGTTCCAGTACAAGTGTATATTAAATTATCTGTGATAGACAATGGCCACTGAGTCACTAATCTTTGAGAGGAAATTTTCTAATCATGGTTCATCTAATTGAGAGATGATCGTTATTAGACAACTGTGTTTTCTTCAGGGTTAATAGTGGGTAAGGTTGAGAGTTTATAATTTCAGCGATCATTAACGTTTAAGCCTAATCGTCACTTCTTTATATAATCCCACATTAAAGTTTAAATCAGGACCCTGAGTTATAATCTCCATTACACCTTTCAATTTTCATTTCTATCACTTACCACAGCTTGCAATTATGTCCCCAAATTAGTTTTTTAAAATCTCTCATAGGTTAGATACAGTACACATTTTTGCAACTTTAGGGCCCATATTATAAAATCTTAAAAAAAAAGTTATGCAAGGAGATAAACTGAGATACTAGCTATTTTGGTGAGGCTTTAGTGGGCTTATAGCTTTCTTATAAGCATAAAATTGGCAGAAATTATGCTGTGTGACTTCTGAGGCTACTTTAGAATAGGTTAGAGTTTCCAGCTTTAGTTTATGCAAACACTTACAGAAGGAGCTTTACAAGTAAGCCAATCTCATAGTAAAGTCACCCACAGGTGTTCCAGTGTACACAGTTTTTAGCCTCCAAGCCTAGGTGCCAACCGTGAAAATGGATAAGCCTTCAGATGCTTCTAGCCCCAAGCTACAAGCCACCCCAGCCTTGGAGTCTTTGTAGCTGAGGCTTCAAATATTGTGGAAGATAGCTAGGCTGTCCCCATGATAATCTTTCTAAATTCTTGACCTTCAGAATTTGTGCATGTAACACAGTTGTTTTAAGCCAGTAAATTTGGAGATAATTTGTTACAAATCAGTAGTAACTGAAATGTGGAAAATAATGGAAATATCACAAGGATTTTAGAATTTGGACACAAAAACCTAACCCTAAATTTAGGACTAAAATGATGGACTCTGAATTCAGACTCTAATTGCATATGGTAAGAACTACGTAATAAGTGTTCACTATATCCTAAGATTATGCTAATGATCATATATGCATAATCATATAAAATTCTTGTAACAACTCTGTATTTATGAACTATAGCTGCCCCTACTTAAAAATAAGAAACAGAAGCTCAGAGAGGTTAAGTAAATTGTTGTGTCACATATACAATAAGGCCTCACAGATGCCAATGGAATGCTTTGAAGTTGGAACTGTTGTTCAGTTGTTCAGTCATGTATGAATCTTTATGACCCCATGGACTGCAGCATGTCATGCTTCCATGTTCATCATCTCTCAGAGTTTGCTCAGACTCATGTCCATTGAGTGGGTGATGCCATTCAATCATCTCATCCTCTTGTCAGCCCCTTCTCCTGCCTTCAATCTTTCCCAGTGTAAGGTCTTTTTCAGTGAGACAGCTCTTTATATCAGGTGGCCGTTTATTAGAGCTCCAGCATCAGTCATTCCAATGAATATTCAAATTGCCCCAGTTGTTATCAGGGAGAGTTCAGCCCTTTACAGTCTGTGTCAACAAATCATAGCATGCAGACTACTCCAGACAGTCCTCATAAATTATACAGAGTTAATAAACAAGACAATAGATATCAGGAGAGTTTTTAATTGGTGGAAGCATTGCCAGGAAGGACAAAAACGTATGTTTCTGGGGAGCTTATATGACTCTGTTTATCAATCATGTTTTTGTTACAGGAATGTATATTTATTTTGAATATTCACTGAGCTACACACTCAGTTCACTTCAGTAACTCAGTCAGGTCCAACTCTTTGTGACCCCATCAAGCGCTGCACACCAGGCTACATTGTTCATCAACAACTCCTGGAAGATGCTCTAAATCATGTCTATCGAGTAAGTGATGCCATCCAACCATCTCATCCTCTGTTGTCCCCTTCTCCTCCTGCCTTCAATCTTTCTCAGCATCAGGGTCTTTTCTAATGAGTCAGTTCTTCTCATTAGGGGGCCAAAGTACTGGAGCTTCAGCTTCAGCATCAATCCTTCCAACATATATTCAGGACTGATGTCCTTTAGGATTGCTTGGTTTGATCTGCCTTCAGTCCAAGGGACTCTCAAGAGTCTTCTCTAACAGTTCGAAAACATCAATTCTTTGGTGCTCACATGGTCCAACTCTCACATCCACACATGGCTACTGGAAAAATACCATAGCTTTGACTAGATGGACATTTGTTTGCAAAGCAATGTATCTACTTCTTAATACGCTGTCTAGGTTGGTTGGTCATATCTTTGTTACAAGGAGCAAGCATCTTTTCATGTCTGAAATCACTATCTGCAGTGATTATGGAGCCCAAGAAAATAAACTCTCTCACTATTTCACTATTTCCATTGTTTCCCTATCTATAGATGCTATGAGATGATGGACCAGATGGCATAATCTTCATTTTTTGAATGTTGAGTTTTAAGCCAGCTTTTTAACTCTTCTGTTTCACTTTCATCAAGAGGATGTTTAATTCCTCTTTGATTCCTACCATAAGGAAAGTTATGACCAACCTAGATAGCATATTGAAAAGCAAAGACATTACTTTGCTGACTAAGATCCGTCTAGTCAAGACTATGGCTTTTCTACTGGTCATGTATGATTTAAGAGTTGGACTGTGAAGAAAGCTGAGCACCGAAAAATTGATACTTTTGAGCTGTGGTGTTGGAGAAGACTCTTGAGAGTCCCTTGGACTGCAAGGAGATCCAACCAGTGCATTCTGAAGGAGATCGGTCCTGGGTGATCTTTGGAAGGAATGATGCTAAAGCTGAAACTCCAGTACTTTGGCCACCTCATGTGAAAAGTTGACTCATTGGAAAAGACTCTGATGCTGGGAGGGATTGGGGGCAGGAGGAGAAGGGGATGACAGAGGATGAGGTAGCTGGAAGGCATCACTGACTCAGTGGATGTGAGTTTGAGTGAACTCCTGGAGTTGGTGATGGACAAAGAGGCCTGGCGTGCTGCAATTCATGGGATCGCAAAGAGTCAGACACAACTGAGCGACTGAACTGAACTGAACTGAACTGAACTGACTCTGTATATAGGTTAAATAAGCAGGGTAACAATACATCAGTTCAGCTTCAGCATCAGTCCTTCCAATGAACACCCAGGATTGATCTTCTTTAGGATGGACCGGTTGGATCTCCTTGCAGTCCGAGGGACTCTCAAGAGTCTTCTCCAATACCACAGTTCAAAAGCATCAATTCTTCAGTGCTCAGCTTTCTTCACAGTTCAACTCTCACATCCATACATGACCACACAAAAAACCATAGCCTTGACTAGACGGATCTTGGTCGGCAAAGTAATGTCTCTGCTTTTCAATATGCTATCTAGGTTGGTCATAACTTTCCTTCCAAGGAGTAAGCATCTTTTAATTTCATGGCTACAATCACCATCTACAGTGATTTTGGAGCCTCCAAAAATAAAGTCTGACACTGTTTCCACTGTTTCCCCATCTATTTCCCATGAAGTGATGGGACCAAATGCCGTGATCTTAGTTTTCTGAATGTTGAGTTTTAAACCAACTTTTTTACTTTCCTCTTTCACTTTTATCAAGACGATTTTTGGTTCCTCTTCACTTTCTGCCATAAGGGTGATGTCATCTGCATATCTGAGGATATTGATATTTCTCCTGGCAATCTTGATTCCAGCTTGTGCTTCTTCCAGGCCAGCATTTCTCATCATGTACTCTGCATAGAAGTTAAATAAGCAGGGTGACAATATACAGCCTTGACATACTCCTTTTCCTATTTGAAACCAGTCTGTTGTTCCATGTCCAGTTCTAACTGTTGCTTCCTGACCTGCATATAGGTTTCTCAAGAGGCAGATCAGATGGTCTGGTACTCTCATCTCTTTCAGAATTTTCCACAGTTTATTGTGATCCACGGAGTCAAAGGTTTTGGCATAGTCAATAAAGCAGAAATAAATTTTTTTTTTTTCGAACTCTCTTGCTTTTTCCACGATGCATTGGATGTTGGCAATTTGATCTCTGGTTCCTCTGCCTTTTCTAAAACCAGCTGAACATCTGGAAGTTCATGGTTTGTGTATTGCTGAAGCCTGGCTTGGAGAATTTTGAGCATTACTTTGCTGGCATGTGAGATGAGTACAATTGTGCGGTAGTTTGTGCATTCTTTGGCATTGCCTTTCTTTGGGATTGGAATGAAAACTGAGCTTTTCCAGTCCTGTGGCCACTGCTGAATTTTCCAACTTCACTGGCATGTTGAGTGAAACACTTTCACAGCATCATCCTTCAGGATTTGAAACAGCTCAACTGGAATTCCATCACCTCCACTAGCTTTGTTCGTAGTGATGCTTCCTAAGGCCCATTTGACTTTACATTCCAGGATGTCTGGCTCTAGCATAGCATAACATAATCCTTTCCCAGTTTGGAACCAGTTCATTGTTCCATGCCTGGTCTAAGTGTTGCTTCTTGACTTGTATACAGATTTCTTAGGGGGCAGGTAAGGTTGTGTCTGGCATTTCCATCTCTTGAAAAATTTTCCAGTTTGTTGTGACCCACACAGTCAAAGGCTTTAGCATAGTCAATAAAGCAGAGGTAGATGTTTTTCTGGGATTCTCCTGCTTTTTCTGTGATCCAACTAATGTTGGCAATTTGTCTCTGGTTCTTCTGCCTTTTCTAAATCCAACTTGAATATCAAGAAGTTCTTGGTTCACATACTGTTGAAGCCTAGCTTGGAGAATTTTCAGCATTATTTTGTGTGTGATGAATACAATTGTGCAGTAGTTTGAACATTCTTTGACATTGATTTTCTTTGGCATTTGAATGAAAACTGACTTTTTGAGTCCTGTGACACTGCTGAATTTTCCGAATTTGCTGGCATATTGAGTGCAGTACCTTAATAGCATCATCTTTTAGGATTTGAAATAGCTCAGCTGGAATTCCATGTCCTCCACTAGCTTTGTTCATAGTGATGCTTGCTAAGGCCCACTTGACTTTGCACTCCAGCCTATCTGGCTCTAAGTGAATGATCACACCATCATGGCAATCTGGGTCATTNTTATCTTGATCGTGAAGCTCCTTTTTGTACAGTTCTTCTGTGTATTCTTGCCACCTCTTCTTAATATCTTCTGCTTCTGTTAGGTCCATACCATTTTTGTCCTTTATCTAGCCCATCTTTGCATGAAATGTTCCCTTGCTATCTCTAATTTTTTTGAAGAGATCTCTAGTCTTTCCCATTCTTTTCCTATATTTCTTTGCATTGATCACTGAGGAAGGCTTTCTTATCTCTCCTTACTATTCTTTGGAACTCAGCATTCAAATGGAAATCTTTCCTTTTCTCCTTTGCCTTCACTTCTCTTCTTTTCACAGCTATTTGTAAGGCCTCCTCAGACATTCTTTTTGCCTTTTTGCATTTCTTTTTCTTTAGGGGTGGTTTGTTCACTGCCTCCTGTACCATGTTATGAACCTCCATCTATACTTCAGGCACTCTGTCTATGAGATCTAATCTCTTGAGTCTATTAATCACTTCTACTGTGTAATCATAAGGGATTTGATTTAGGTCATACCTGAATGGCCTAGTGGTTTTCTCTACTTTCTTCAATTTGAGTCTGAATTTTGTAATAAGGAGTTCATGATTTGAGCCACAATCAGCTCCCAGTCTTGTTTTTGCTGACTATATAGAGCTTCTCCATCTTTGGCTGCAAAGACTATAATCACTCTGATTTTGGTATTTAAAGTCTGGTGATGCCCATGTGTAGCATCTTCTCTTGTGTTGTTGGAAGAGGGTGTTTGCTGTGACCAGTGAATTCTAATGGCGAAACTCTGTTAGCTTTTGTCTGGCTTCATTTTTTACTCCAAGGCCAACCTTGCCTGTTAATCCAGGTATCTCTTGAATTCCTACTTTTGCATTCCAGTTCCCTATGATGATAAAAAAACATCATTTTTGGGTGTTAGTTCTAGAACCTTTGTAGGTCTTCATAGAACCATTCAACTTCAACTTCTTCAGCATACCGGTTGGGGCATAGACTTGGATTACTGTGATATTAAACGGTTTATCTTGGAAATGAACAGAGATCATTCTGTCGCTTTTGAGATTGCACCCAATACTGCATTTTAGACTCTTTTTTTGACTATGAGGACTACTCCATTTCTTCTTAGGGATTCTTGCACACAGTAGTAGATATAATGGTCATCTGAATTACATTTACCCAGTTGAGTTCACTGATTCCTAAAATGTCGATGTTCACTCTTGCCATCTCCTGTTTGACCACTCCCAATTTACCTTGATTCATGGACCTCACATTCCAGGTTCCTATGCAATATTTTTCTTTACAGCATCTGATTTGACTTCAATCACCAGTCACATCTACAACTGGATGTTGTTTTTGCTTTGGCTCACCCTCTTCATTCTTTGTGGAGTTATTTCTCCACTTTTTTCCAGTAGCATATTGGAAACCTACAGATGCAGGGAGCTCATCTTTCAGTGTCATATCCTTTTCCCTTTTTATACTGTCATGGTGTTCCCAAGGCGAGCATACTGAAGCGGCTTCCCACTCCCTTCTCCAGGGACCATGTTTTGTCAGAGCTACAGACTAATGAGTTGTAAACATTTTTGTGTGTAGTTTGGACATAAAAAACTTTTAAAATCTGTTATTCAAATCCTGATTTCCCATCAAAACAAGGTAGAGTTTTATAAGAATGCAAGATTCGTTTAACATTTTAAAATAAATAACTGCCATTCACCAGACTACCAGAACAGAGGAGTGAAAACTCATCTAACCATTTCAGTAGATGTAGATAAAACCACTGATAAATAGTATAACTGGAATAGAGTATTTGATAAGCATTGCCTCCTCTCGAACAAGAAAATTTGGGCCATCTCTTATATATACTCTTTAATTGTCTTTTACTCCTGTTTATCTTCACTCAAGATGCATATTTCCCAAGAGGAAATCTGATTGACTTTATTTTGGTTATATCCATACTCCTCTGACAAGAGTAAGACAGTTACTCTGGTTGCTGCTGTACAAAAGTAGTACTAGTCATAAAAAGCAGGCAAAAATAAGAGATACGCAATTCAATGTTTAATAGTTTTTTATTTAAGTGAATGAATTGACTACCGGGTTCAAAGGTACAGACACCTGCTGCTGCTGCTGCTGCTGCTGCTAAGTCACTTCAGTCGGGTCCGACTCTATGCGAACCCATAGACGGCAGCCCACCGGGCTCCCCCATCCCTGGGATTCTCCAGGCAAGAAAACTGGAGTGGGTTGCTATTTCCTTCTCCAATGCTTGAAAGTGAAAAGTGAAAGGGAAGTCGCTCAGTTGTGTCTGACTCTTCGCAATCCCACGGACTGCAGCCTACCAGGCTCCTCCATCCATGGGATTTTCCAGGCAAGAGTACTGGAGTAGGGTTCCATTGCCTACAACTACATATATTTCATATAATCTGAGCTATAAACGGTTTATGGAAATTGGAAAGACAGATGTAAGAAAATTACTGTATATAAACAGCAGAGGTAGACAAGAAGCAAATCTCAAATGACCTGTTAACCCATGTAAGTAATATGGATTTAATTATACAGAAATAGAAAGCCACTGAAGCATTTAAAGTAGATGTACATGAGTTAATATGGTCTTCAGTTAACAAAAAGCATGCTGGCATCTGTGATGGGAACATATATGAAAAGAGTGAACTTTAAGCACGGAGATTAAATGTAATAATCCAAGTGAGAAATATAAAAGACCTGAAAGATGTGGGTTTAATTGCAGTTTATAAGATACCATTCATGAGGCTGAATATCCAGCTGAAAACACAGAATGAAGAGTCAACTTTGAAAGGTGTGGCTAATTACCAATGCTATATGCTATGCTTAGTCACTCAATCATGTCTGACTCCTTGAGACCCCATGGACTGTAGCCTGCCAGGCTCCTCTGTCCATGGGGATTCTCCAGGCAAGAATACTGGAGGGGGTTGCCATGCCCTCCAGGGGATCCTCCCCACATAGGGACTGAACCCAGGTCTCTTGCAGTGCAGGTAGATTCTTTACCATCTGAGCCACCAGGGAAGTCCAAGAATACTGGAGTGGGTAGCCTATTCCTTCTCCAGGGGATCTTCCTGACCCAGGAAATGAACTGGGGTCTCCTGCATTGCAGATGGATTCTTTACTAGCTGAGCTACTAGGGAAGCCCCTAATTACCAAAAAGGATATATAAGAGAAAAATCAGTGAATGGGAAAAGATAGAGATAATAAATCAGTTTGATCTATTTTGTCATTGTTTCCTATTGTTCATCATGCTGGAGATGTCTGGTAAACATGCACCTGGACATAGAGGTCTGTTTTTAATTTAGGTATAAAGTATCAGAATGTGGTAAACAACTATTTCAAGCTTTTCCTTTAGTTTGAACTTATTTTTCTAATCCTCTTTTCTTTGATTACACAGGTTCCCTCTTAAAGGATATATTCAAGTGTCACTTCTGAAAAGCTTTACCTGTCAAAATCCACAAACCATAAAAGAGTACCTTCTATTCTTCCCTACTCTGTTTTTCTGAGTGCATTCAGAGCTGTTCATATTTAACTTTTACGTGGAACCTAACGAAATGATTTATATTCATCTAGGGTTTAAACTCTATAGGAGCAAGAATTTGGAATTTCTCCTCTAGAATGTATGTTTAAGGCATAGCAGTCTTCTTGGTAGATATTTGGGTATATGATAAAAATTTGGTGAACCAAATAATGAAACAGTGAATGAATGAATCTGCAAACAGAAACAGAGCCTCAATAGTATGTGATCTCATTATCCCAGTTTCTGGCATGCAATAAGTATGCAACAAAAAGTTTTAACTGTGAAAGACCAAAGAGCTGCAAAATTACTTACACTATAATAAATTCATAAATACATGTGAACTGTATGTATTTTCTTTTATTATCATTTCCAACATTACCTCTCTTTGGCTATTTATGTTTTAGCTGGAAGAGTACATTGAGGTTTGCACATCATATTTTAATAATATACATCATATTAGGAGTGTGCTTTATATATCTCCTGCCTTTATGTGTAATTTGCCAATTACTTCAGGTTACAAGGCTTTTGCAACAGTCTTTTGCATTCCATTGAAACTCTGGCCACTAATAGATATTCTACTCTTTTTCTTCATTACTTTACACTTTAGCTATCAATAATATTGAGAAATAATGACAAGTAAAAAGCTAAATGACATTCTAATTCACTCTGGAAGTGGCTCTTTAGACACTCATTGTCTGGCTAATGCACAGTAAGGGGAAATGTACAGCAGGTATTGTATTTCCCAGTCATTGGCTAGCCATCTAATCTTGCTACATTTACATGCAGGATCCCGATTTTATCTTCCTACATTCTGGTTGTGGTTGAGGACTGTTCACAAATGGGATTATTTGAGAGTATGTGTGTGTTTGTAGGTATAGGATTCTTGAGAAAAATATACAGAGTGTAATGAATTTTCCCAGGAAAAGGAAGCTTAGTTCTATCACTGATACTTTTGAAATGGTAATTCATGGTGATTTTCATCAAATACATTACAAATGTAATGGTCTTTAAAAGCAGAAAACACACTGTTCAATTTTTTTTGTTGTTTTGATGCATAAATTTCTGTTTTGATTATTATATTTTGTACCATGTGTTTCTTTGTGACATTTTATTTTTAAATCGTTCATGTTCTTTGTGTCAATCATTGAAAATTTAACAATAATGATACTTATTTCAAATAGCCTTTATACCTTTTCTGCTGCCTTTAATCTGTTGGTGCC
>SJYQ01009698.1:107849-119740 GCA_006410935.1 Redunca redunca | reverse complement strand
TTGTCTCAATTTTCATATATTATTAAATTAAACCAATAGCAGTATCTTTTCAAAAATCTCTGAAAATCAATTATACATTTTGTTTTTAAATTATTTCCTGTTCCCTGAATGATCTCTGATATCTCCATGATTAATTTTTTGTTTATTTTCTTTTCTCAGTCTTTCTTTTTCAATCCATTGCTGTTTGGAATGTCTTCTGCTAAACATATAATGCACGAGTGCTCAGGGGTGTCTGACTCCTTAACAACCCCATGGACTGTAGCCCACCAGGCTCCTTTGTCCATGGAATTTTTTGGGCAACGATACTGGAATGGGTTGCCATTTCCTACTCCAGAGGATCTTCCCAATACAGGGATCGAACCTGTGTCTCTTGTGTCTCCTGTATTGGCAGATGGATTCTTTACAACTGTACCACCTGGGAAACCCAAACATGTAATGCATGACCATTTACAATGAAGCTTGTAGTCAACTTGATATACGAGAGGGGCATTTTCTTCCATTTACAGTGAATTAGATTGCTGTCTGGAGAAGGCAATGGCACCCCACTCCAGTACTCTTGCCTAGAAAATCCTATGGACGGAGGAGCCTGGTAGGCTGCAGTCCATGTGGTCGCTAAGAGTCGGACACGACTGAGCGACTTCACTTTCACCTTTCACTTTAATGAAGTAGAGAAGGAAATGGCAACCCACTCCCGTGTTCTTGCCTGGAGAATCCCAGGGACAGGAGAACCTGCTGGGCTGCCGTCTCTGGGGTTGCACAGAGTCAGACACAACTGAAGTGACTTAGCAGCAGCAGATTGCTAGCTATTGATATGGCCTCTCAAATGCTGAGATGATGAAAACAATGTTATGTCCCCACAGATTTGCTCAGTTTCTTGGAGATTAGCTCTACAATTTTTTGTTTCCCCCTTGGGGTTGAATGCTAGATTGCCTAGTATTTTTCATTTAGATAGTATGTGAAAAGATATAGCTGTTTTTTGTTTTTTTTAAAAAAAAAAAACAAAACATCAACCAGTTTCCTTGTTTTCAGTAACCCTCATCACCTTGGCCCTATAACAAATTGCCAAAGAGAAGCATGGGTCTGTGTTTGACCAGGCAATCTGCATTTATGATACTGACATCTTTCTCTCTGCTTAATCTATTAGCATTCTCCAGAGTCCAACTACAGAAAAGTTAAAAAATCTCATCCACTTGTGAAGACCATTTTGTTCTTTGTTGTTGCTTCATTCTTTTTCTATTTCTCTCATTTATAAAGGGTATTAGGTATGCATTTTAAGAATAATGGGATGTAAATTCTTATGCTAAGCAATTCTATGCTTGCAATTCATCTTAAATTGCAAGTCTATTCATAACATTTAAGTACTAAATTGATATTGAATGGTTTGACTTGGAAACAAAAAGGATCATTCTGTCATTTTTGAGAATGCACCCAAGTACTGATTTCAGACTCTTGTGGACTATGAGGGCTACTCCGTTTCATCTAATCACAGTATCCAAGTCTATGCCCAACCACTAACACTGAAGAAGATGAATTGAATGGTTCTATGAAGACCTACAAGACCTTCTAGAACTAACACCAAAAACAGATGTCTTTTTTATCATAGGGGACTGGAATGCAAAAGTAGGAAGTCAAGAAATACCTAGGGTAACAGGCAAGTTTGGCGTTGGAGTACAGATTGAAGCAGGGCAAAGGCTAATAGAGTTTTGCCAAGAGAATGCACTGGTCATAGCAAACCCGTACTCCAACGACACAAGAGATGACTCTACACATGGACATCACCAGATGGTCAATACTGAAATGAGATTCATTATATTCTTTGCAGCCAAAGATGGAGAAGTTCTACACAGTCAGCACAAACAAGACTGGGAACTGACTGGCTCAGATCATGAATTCCTTATTGTAAAATTCAGACTAAAATTGACCACTAGACTGGTCAGGCATGGCCTTAATCAAATCCATTATGATTATACAGGGAAAGTGATAAATAAATTCAAAGCATTAGATCTGATTGACAAAGTGCCTGAAGAACTATGGATGGAGATTTGTGACATTGCACAGGAGGTAGTGATCAAGACCATCCCCAAGAAAAAGGAGTGCAAAAAGGCAAAATGGTTGTCTGAGGAGGCCTTATAAATAGCTGAGAAAAGAAGAAAGTGAAAGGCAAAGGAGAAAAGGAAAGATATACCCATTTGAATGTAGAGTTTCAAAGTATAGCAAGGAGAGATAAGAAAGCCTTCCTCAATGATCAATGCAAAGAAATAGAGGAAAACAATTGAATGGGAAAGACTAGAGAGCTGTTCAAAAATTTAGAGATACCAAGGGAACATTTCATGCAGACATGGGCACAGTAAAGGACAGAAATGGTATGGACCTAACAGAAGCAGAAGAAATTAAGAAGAGGTGGCGAGAATACACAGAAGAACTATACAAAAAAAAAAATCTTAATGGCCCAGATAACCATGACACTGTTATCACTCACCTAGAGCCAGACATCTTGGAATGTGAAGTCAAGTGGGCCCTACGAAGCATCACTACAAACAAAGCTAGTGGAGGACATGGAATTCCAGCTGAGATAGTTCAAGTCCTAAAAGATGATGCTGTTAAAGTGCTTTGCTCAATATGCTGGGAAATTTGGAAAACTCAGCGGTGGCCACAGGACTGGAAAAGGTCATTTTTCTTTCCAATCCCAAAGAAAGGCAATGCCAAAGAATGCTCAAACTACCACACAATTGAACACATCTCACTCGCTAGCAAAGTAATGCTCAAAATTCTTCAAATGAGGCTTCAACAGTACATGAACTGAGAACTTCCAGATGTTCAAGCTGGATTTAGAAAAGGCAAGGTACCAGAGATAAATTGCCATTATCTGTTGGATCATAGAAAAAAGCAAGATTTCCATAAAAACATATACCTCTGCTTTATTGACTACACCAAAACCTTTGACTGTGCGGATCACAAAAAATCTGTAGAAAATTCTTCAAGAGTTGGGGATATCAGAGCACCTTATCTTTCTCCTGAGAAATCTGCATGCAAGGCAAGAAGCAACAGTTAGAACCAGAAATGAAACAATGTACTGGTTCCAAATTGAGAAAGGAGTAAGTCAAGGCTGTAGACTATCTCCCTACTTATTTAACTTAAATGCAGAGTATATCATGTGAAATGCTGGGCTGCTTGAAGCACAAGGTGGAATCAAGATTGTCAGGAGAAACATCAATAACCTCAGATATGTAGATAACACCACCCTTATGACAGAAAGTAAAAAAGAACTAAAGAGGCTCTTGATGAAAGTGAAAGAGGAGAGTGAAAAAGTTGGCTTAAAACTCAACATTCAGAAAATGAAGATCATGGCATCTGGTCCCAACACTTCATGGCAAATAAATGGGGGAGCAATGGAAACAGTGAGATACTTTATTGGGGGGGGGCTCCAAAATCACTGCAGACTGTGACTGCAGCCATGAAATTAAAAGATGCTTGCTCCCTGGAAGAAAAGCTATGACCAATCTAGACAGCATATTAAAAATCAGGGACATTACCAACAAAGGTCCATCTAGTCAAAGCTATGGTTTTTCCAGTAGTCATGTATGGATGTGACAGTTGGATCATAAAGAAAGCTGAGAGCTGAAGAATTGATGCTTTTGAACTGTGGTGTTGGGAGAAGACTCTTGAGAATCCCTTGGACTGCAAGGAGATTCAACCAGTCAATCCTAAAGGAAATCAGTCTTGAATATTCATTGGAAGGACTGATGCTGAAGCTGAAACTATACATCTTTGGCTACCTGATGCGAAGAACTGACTCACTGGAAAAGACTCTGATGCTTGGAAAGATTGATGGCAGGAAGAGAAGGGAACGATAGAAGATGAGATGGTTGGATGGCATCACCAAATCAATGGATGCCGGGGGCCAGTGTGAGGAACTCTGCCCATGGCAAAGGTCATGAGGAAGGAGGCTTGGCATATGCAAAGGCGTGACCAAGCCCCAGGAAACCCCCTGTTCCCAAGCATCTACCCCAAAACCAGAGTCTGTTTTATGCTCTCACCTACACCTCTGACTTTACGGGGGGCTCTCCCCCATAACCATTTCTCTCAGAGAAGGAGTTAACCTGCAGCTTCAAGGCAATAAAAATTCCTGGGCGTGACAAAAGTGTTTCAGCTTACAACTCCTCTGAAGGTTATCTAGCTCACCTGTATAGGTTCATCTGGCCACATGTGATTGTTTACAGCCTCCCAACCTGAGAAGCATGAGATGTTTTAGACTTACTAAAGGCAAATTCTTTTGGGGAGTTGAAAATTATTAGTATAGTGGGTTGGTTAAGAATTATATTGGTGAAGGGTTTTTCATTTGTTGTGTCAATAATTGCTGCTAATTCCCTGTCCTGGGTGTGACAAGGGTGTCTCAGGTCAAACCTCTCTGCTGACAGACTAGCTTGTGTGACAGGATTATCTATACTCCTGCCACTAGCACATGATTGTTTACTACCTCTCAACCATAAACAGCACAGAGAGTTTTGGAGTATTTTAAAGTCTTAATTAGCATAGGGTTTTTCTCATTGTTGAGTCAGTGATTGCCACCAGGCCTCCATATCATTAGGCACCTGGGAGTATATTGATCAATGTATTTGGAATATAGAAAATGAAATATAGTAGTTTGAAGGTTAGCAATACTAGACTTTTTGAGTAAATGAATTTTCTCTTTTGTAATAGATCACTGTACTTTGTTATGAATCACTGTGTCCTTACTATGTAAAACTGTAACTTTATCACTATCTTAAGACTAAATGGATCTTGAGGGGAACACTGGTGAAAGGATTTTCATTTGTTGGGTTGATGTTTGCTGCTAAATCTCCATGTTCCCTGCCCTTATAATGAATATAACTAGCATATAGGAGAAATAAGTATTAACCTTTAAGCATATAGGAGAAATAAGTATTAACCTTTAAGATTAATCATGTTAACCTTGGGTTAAATAAATCCCTTTCTTGATTGTAACTCACTACACCCTCACCCTATAGGAATGTAACTTTATTTGGAGGGTGGTGCCTGGTTTAAGAAAAAACACTCTTGGAAGAAATAAGTTTTTTTGGTTATCAGAAAGAAAGGATCATAAAATTTCAGCAGGTCTCATGGCCAGAAGATGATGTAAATTCCCTAAGACCTTTTCTTATACATTTATGTAAAGCACCTGATTTGATAAAGGTCAGGACTGCTGACCCCCACGTGACTCTGTATTCATCCCTACGTGTAACAAAAGATATATAAGCAAACCCAAAAATAAAGAAATCGGATCAGTTTCCGGAAAGACTGATTCCCCCATGTCGTTTCTTTCTTGCTCCCATTTTTCTGGCTGAATTCCCATCTGAAGCATGGATGCTATTCCATGTAAACCAAGTTATTCAGCCTCTTTTTCTCCACTAATTTTCCTACTACACTATCCGTTTCTAATCTCTATATATATCTGTGATTAAATATGTAGTTTTCCAAAGACACCGATGCCGTCCCCACCTTCGAATTCCCTGGGTCCACCGGGGCTGGACCCCGGCAAATGGACATGAGTTTGAGCAACTCCTGGGGTTTGTGATGGACAGGAAGACACCAGGCAACCCCTTATATATGAAGAAACATTACAATAAGTGTATTTATCTGGCATGACTATGTGATAAACACTTAAAGACATGTGTCCATGGGGTCACAAAGATTCAGATATGACTGAACTGAACTGAACTGAAGTACTAAATTAAAGTTATTATAAGGATATATTTGCATGCAGAGAAAATCTCTTAAGCATTATATTTACCAATAATTTCTAGAAATGGAAACTGTCTTTTGTATTATTCTTTCCATTACAACCAAAATGTATTTACCAATGGGTTAAAAAGGGCTTCCCTGGTAGCTCAGATGGTAAAGTGTCTGCCTGCAATGCAGGAGATCCTCGTTCAATCCATGGGTCGGGAAGATTCCCTGGAGAAGGAATGGCAACCCACTCCATATTCTTGCCTAGAGGATTCCACGGACAGAGGAGCCTGGCAGGATACAGTCCATGGAGTCTCAAAGAGTTGGACACAACTGAGCGACGAACACACACAAAAGGTTAAAAAGAGAAAGTATACATTGAATTCTCTTAAATCCCTGTAGCTATTATAGTATTTTTAGAAATCTCCTTTTATCTACCTTGCATTCAAGAATAAAATACTCTTGAGTTTCTGAATGTTACTTTGTTTAGTGATTTTTTTTGCATTTACTTACATATTTATAGTGAAACTGAAGCATGCAAAAGAGCATCATATTACACAATTTAAATGATATTTGCTTGAATACCATGTCTATCTGTATGTAAAGCATAAGAACGCTATATTATCTTTTATACTTATATGTGTATATTTTTAAATTAGACCCAGAATGTTTCCTTCTCTATTTGATCTGTCATTTACTAGAAATGTAAGTTAACAAAGTCATTTTATTTTCCTGGTTTCAGTTCTTCACATGGGGAAGGAAATGACTTTGCTAGACAAGTATGTATTTTCCCTAAGATTTTATACTTCATCAAATAAATGTTTTAGTCTGTATATGCATCTCATGTTTGGAACCTCAGCAGTTACATTCAGGAATTTCTAGTTTTAGTGTTCTATTTTATTTTCTAATATTTAGATATCAGTGAAATAATTTGACCATCTGGCTAAAAATTTTAAATGTTACTTGTTTCATTAACTGCAATAAATATTAAGTCATTTCTTTCAAGTCTCTGAAATTATTTTACCAACTGAGCTAAAGACAGTTTAGAGGCCAACACAATATATAGATCAAATGTACACTGGGAACATGTATATTTTAAAAGTACATGCATGTACCGAAACCACTCTGAAATTTATATGTGAAAGTTTTAGTCATTCAATCATGCCCAACTCTGTGACTCCATGGACTGTAGCCCACCAGGCTCCTCTGTCCATGGGGTTCTCTAGGCAAGAATCCTGGAGTGGGTTGCCATTCCCTTCTTCAGGAGATCTTTCTGACCCAGGGATTAAACCCTGGACTTCCATATCGCAGGTAGATTCTTTACCGTCTGAGACACCACCAGGCAACCCCTTATATGTGAAGAAACATTACAATAAGTATATTTATCTGGCATGACTATGTGATAAACACTTAAAGATACCTATTACTTAGCCATTCTCAGCTTCTTTCTAGTTGAACTCTGATATTTTCAAGAATGTAATGCACTAAGAAAAACTTGTAGATTCCCATTGAATTACTTTTGTGTTGCTGACCCATATATCTGATTAATTAGATATAAGCTTCAATCTACTAGTGACACTTCCAACAAGTTTTTGTTATCTAAAAGCAGTATTAAACTTGACTGATATTCTTTTGCCTTTCACTTTCTCCCCTCTTTTTTAAAGAAATTAATTAATTAATTGTTTTTATTTTTGGCTCTGCACTGGGTCTTCACTGCCTCTGCGTGGACTTTCTCTACTTGCAGAGAGTGGGGACTACCCTTCATTGCAGTGCACGGGCCTCTCATTGCGGTTGTGGAACAGGGACTCTAGGCACAGGGGCTGCACTCGTTGCCTCACACAGGCTCAGTAGTTGTGCCTCAAGGGCTCTAAAGCCTGCTCCGAGGCATGTGGAATCTACTCAGGCCAGGATTTGAACCCATGTTCCCTGAATTGATAGGCGGATTCTTATCCACTGAGCCACCAGGGAAGTTCCACTTTCTCCCTTTTTTTTTCCTTTCTTTCCTTCTTTTCTTTTTTTTTGATTTTTATTCTCTATTTATCAGTTTANTATTCTTTATTTATCAGTTTAAAAAAAAATGATTTAGTTCCTTAGCTTCAGTCAAAGTAATCCTTAAGGTTTGTTTTGTATTTTTTAGTATCTTTGTAAACTCCCGGACTCAAAATTCAGCGTGTTTCTTTTTTGTTTTTTTAATTTAAATTTATTTATTTTAATTGGAGGCTAATTACTTTACAATATTGTATTGGTTTTGCCATAACAGCCATCTTGTATAAGGCAATGAGTAACAGAATAAGGAAAGAAAGGTAAAATCACCCTTGGAAGCTGATTATATCATACAAGTACTTATACCAGCTCTGATCTCCTTTATGCCTGAGGTTTTTTGCTGCATGAGAAAAACAGATTGCTATTTACATAATCTGCAGTCATATATTCCCATTATGTTAAGTTGGGTGTTTTAATTTTGCGGTTTCTTAATTATTCAATTGAACAGACACATGCTGATTTAATAACGTAGGAATAGTATAAAATAATATTAAATTTTTCTATATTGAGAATAAGGGAAGTCTGTTATGCAAATTCGAGCGAGAAAATATTTAAACTTTCTCAGAGAGATGGCATGTACTTGCTAGGGGGTGTCATTTCTAAATATAGGCAACAGTATTATTGAAGTAGTGAAATTCACAAAGAGTTTCAGAAATAAAATAAGCTAGATATGTACTCACCACACAATTTAACCTGAGGGATAAAGAGAAATTCATGAGGTGGTCTAAATATGAAAGGACATTTAAAGCAGAAGGATCAGTATGTCCAAATGCATAGAGACAAAGAGTTGCACAATATTTTTAAAGAATGACAAATAATTCAATAACTGTAATTAATAAGCTCTGAAAACAGCAGATCTTGTAAATTGAGCCCATCTGTAGCACTCACTACTGTGTCCTGGTACATAGTAAGGACTGGTACCTCAAAATATTAATGAAATAAATGAGTAGATAAATACATTCATGAAAAATCACAAAAATTTGGAGTGGTAGAGGAGAAAAAGAGAAAATGTACATCCATTCTTGTCTAGTAACTTTTTTCCTTGTGTCTCTCACAACCAGGTTCTTACTATTTAACATGATAAGGATAATTATCTAATGAAGGCTATCTTGCTTTGAATGATAAAACATTATGCCTATACTCATTCAACATTAATAAATAGATATAATTTATATGAGTTTGCTAAGCATTTAATATCAAAAATGTTAGACATTATAGAATTTAAAAAACAAATATCAGATAACAACTGCTTAATTCACTAAGTCAAATACATAAGTAAGATTTCAGCATTTTATGCATTTTAAAAAATAATTTGGGGATATGGTAGTGAAGTTATATCTCAGAAATCTATGGATCTAGTATCAGATCAGATGAGTTATTTAAAACAAATAATTTAGAGATTTGATTTTCTTAATTTATAGGAGTAAATATAAATATTTCCTGCAAGATAACATATATTCTTAAAAATTAAATGTCTGTCTAGCCAATCTCCATTTCATCCTGAATTATAGCTTACTTTTACATAAAGTCATAAAAATTGCATTCTTCCAATTTCTGTTGGTAATCAACTGTGACATTAAATGGCATAAATCTTTGTTCAATTCATTTCCTGGTTCTTCGAAGAAATGAAAATAAAGTATATCTAAAAATGATGATTATAGAAAGCACAAGAGATTCTAACTTTTTGCTAAGTTCTTGAAAGTTGTGATTTGAATTTCAACCTTTCCTGCCATTCACCTGTAGAAGTAAAAGAAAACTTGCTTTATTTTTGAACTAAAGATGATAGCTTAAAACTTAAACTTTTTATTATTTCAGATCAGTTCAAAAAGTATCACTCAAACATAACCTGTGTTTTCTAATTCAAACCTCAGGCAATGTCAGTGAACATAATAGCCTAAGGTAAGGGTGGCCAGGCAGCAAGAACAGATGAGTCCAAACCAATATCTCTCCTAAGATGGACTCATTCTGCTGCATTGCTCACATTTCTAGACCAATCTGTGCCTAAAGTTTTTCTTATCCATAAAAACTAGATTTTTTATAATACCTTTTTCAGATGGATGGTCTGAAGGTTTGTGAGTTAATGTATACATAACTTTAATCTGGAAGATATTTTAAATTACAAATTTTTAATTATTTGTTTTATTTTTGGCTACACTGGGTCTTCATTGCTGTATGGGGGCCACTCTCTAGTTATGGTGCACAGGCTCCTCATTGTGGTCACTTCTTTTGTTGGAGAGATGGGATCTCAGCACTCGGGCTTCAGTAGTTGTGGTTCATGGGGTTAGTTGCTCCGAAATCTTCTCAGACCAGGGATAGACCCAGTGTTTTCTGCATTGGCAGGTGGATTCCCAACCACTGAACCACCAGGGAAGTCCTTAAATTACAAATTTTAAAGTAGTTTTTCTCTTTTTTTTTAATGGAAAAAATTTCAGGCACAGCAAAATAGATAAAGAGTATAGTCGAATTCCCAACACATACAAAATGTTCAAAAATTATCAAGATTTCTCTTCTTTTCATTAATGAAATTGTTATCCACTGAATTTCTAAGAGAAGTCTCAAAACCTATATAATTTCATTCCTATATATTTGTTTGCATTTTTTAAAATAGGCAGTTTTTTGCTAAGTTGTTCTGCTCATATGACACACATACAACAGTAAGAAATTCTTGTAATCATTAGACGTACACTTGGTTCTATGACAACCACTAAAAAAAGTTTTTTAAAACAGTAGTATAGCTGATGTGTTAAAGAAGGAAATAAAATGCAATAATTTTTAAAATCCTCAATTAAAACCACAGAAGAGAGTAGGATGGAAGATAAAATTGCAACCAAGAATATGGTAAAAAATAGAAAAAGGCAATGCATAGCTTAGATATTAATCCAGCTAAATCAATAATCACTTTCAATATCAAGGTCTACACGCATCATTTATAAAAGAAATTGTCAGAATAGACCAAAAACAAGACACAAATAAATATTGTCACCAAGAAATCTACTTTAAAGACACATATAGATTTAAAATAATAAATGAAGGAAAATATATCATACCAATCCAAAGAAAGCAATAGTAGCGGTATTAATTTCAGACCAAACAAACTGCAAACTATGGACAGTTATTAGGATTAAAGTATATGATGATAAAAGACTCAATCCCCAAGAAGACATATGATCCTTAGTATGTATGTATCCAACTGAAAGTCAAAATGCATGAGACAGAAAAAACAATACAACTGCAAGGAGAAATAAATGAATCTCTAACATATTTGAAGGCTTCAATACCCAGCTCTTAAGAAGTGAACATATCCAGCATGCAGAATATCAGAATATCAGGAAAGACATAATGAAACTCAGCACGATAAATCAACTTGATATAAGTGACATCTATAGACTACTTTGACAGTGGCAGTAGAGTTCACATTCTTCTCAGGCTCACTTGGAACATTCAACAAATTGAACCACATTCTGGGCCATAAAACACATCTTCACAAAACTAAGAGAGTGGATATCATATGATGTCTACTTTCAAACCACTATGGAATTAAGCTAGAAATCAGTAATAAAAAATAACTGGAAACCCTGAAATAATGGAGGTTAAATAGCATCAGTTCAGTTCAGTTCAGTCACTCAGTCACGTCCAACTCTTTGTGACCCCGTGAACTGCAGCACGCCAGGCCTCCCTGTCCATCACCAACTCCCAGAGTTCACTCAAACTCACGTGCATTGAGTCGGTGATGCCATCCAGCCATCTCATCCTCTGTTGTCCCTTTCTCCTGTTGCCCCCAACCCCTCCCAGCATCAGGGTATTTTCCAATGAGTCAACTCATCACATGAGGTGGCCAAAGTACTGGAGTTTCAGCTTTAGCATCAGTCCTTCCAATGAACACCCAGGACCGATCTCCTTTTAAGATGGCCTGGTTGGATCTCCTTGCATTCCAAGGGACTCTCAAGAGTCTTCTCCAACACCACAGTTCAAAAGCATCAATTCTTCCGTGCTCAGCTTTCTTCACAGTCCAACACTCACATCTGTACATGACCACTGGAAAAACCATAGCCTTGACTAGACGGACCATGGTTGGCAAAGTAATGTCTCTGCTTTTGAATATGCTATCTAGGTTGGTCATA
>SJYQ01009698.1:96807-107299 GCA_006410935.1 Redunca redunca | reverse complement strand
AATTTTGAGAAATTACTTTCCTAGAGTGTGAGATGAGTGCAATTGTGCGGTACTTTGAGCATTCTTTGGCGTTGCCTTTCTTTCGGATTGGAGTGAAAACTGACCTTTTCCAGTCCTGTGGCAACTGCTGAGTAGTCCAAATTTGCTGGCATATTGAGCTAATTCAGACTTAAATTGAAGAAAGTAGGGAATACCACTAGACCATTCAGTTCAGTTCAGTTCAGTCGCTCAGTCGTGTCCGACTCTTTGCGACCCCATGAATCGCAGCATGCCAGGCCTCCCTGTCCATCTCCATTCAGGTATGACCTAAATCAAATTCCTTATGATTATATAGTGGAAGTGAGAAATACATTTAAAGGAGTAGATCTGATAGATAGAGTACCTCATGAACTATGGACTGAGGTTCATGACATTGTACAGGAGACAGGGTTCAAGACCATCCCCATGGAAAAGAAATGCAAAAAAGCAAAATGGCTGTCTGGGGAGGCCTTACAAAGAGCTGTGAAGAGAAGAGAAGTGAAAAGCAAAGGAGAAAAGAAAAGATATATGCACTGAATACAGAGTTCCAAAGAATAGCAAGGAGAGATAAGAAAGCCTTCCTCAATGATCAATGCTAAGAAATAGAGGAAAACAACAGAATGGGAAAGACTAGAGATCTCTTCAAGAAAATTAGAGATACCAAGGGAACATTTCATGCAAAGATGGGCTCGATGAAGGACCGAAATTGTATCGACCTAACAGAAGCAGAAGATATTAAGAAGAGGTGGCAAGAATACACAGAAGAACTATACAAAAAAGATCTTCATGACCAAGATAATCACGATGGTGTGATCATTCACCTAGAGCCAGACATCCTGGAATGTGAAGTCAAGTGGGCCTTAGGAAGCATCACTATGAACAAAGCTAGTGGAGGTGATGTCATTCCAGTTGAGCTATTTCAAATCCTAAAAGATGATGCTATTAAGGTACTGCACTCAATATGCCAGCAAATTTGGAAAACTCAGCAGTGGCCACAGGACTGGAAAAGGTCAGTTTTCATTCCAATCCCAAAGAAAGAATACTCATTCCAATCCCAATGCCAAAGAATGCTCAAACTACCACACAATTAATTAGCATACTTTTAAATAATAGATGAGTCAAAGGAGAAGTATCAAGAGAAATTTAAAAGTAAAATTAAAATTAAAACTAAATATAAATGAAAGCACAAATTATCAAAATGTGTGAGATGCAGTAAAAGCATGCATTAAATGCTATGTTATAATGATTTTTGCCACCATTTTCATTTGTTTAAGAGAGATGGGATTAAACGTTTCTGGTGCTATGAAAAGAGGAAAATCTTCAATGTTTGATGCACTCTAATCAGGATTTAANCAATGTTCGATGCACTCTAATCAGGATTTAAATAGCATTCTAATCATTTTGGATGGGACAGAAAAACATCAGCATCCATTGATGTTGAAGGAGAAGTAAGGAAAACCCTGACTAGTTTAAGAGAATAAGCAGAAAGAAGAGCCAGATACAAACACCATCAGAGGTAGCTGGAAGAGTTCTCCATGATATTCATGATGAAGAGGTTCTCTACATGCCACCATAAAGAAATTCAATAAAGAGGCGAGTAAGTAAAATTCAAACAAACATTGACCTCCAAACCCAACTGTATTGCATATAAATGAAATTTCAGAGGATTATGAAGTGACCAGATATGGAGAACCATTTCTTATGCACAATTCCACTATTTTGTTGCTCATGATAACAAAAGAATCATTCAGTCAGTCAGTTCAGTTGCTCAATCGTGTCCAACTCTTTGCCACCCCAGGGACCACAGCATGCCAGGCCTCCCTGTCCATCAACAACTCTTGGAGTCCACCCAAACTCATGTCCATTGAGTCAGTGATGCCGTCCAACCATCTCACTCTCTGTCGTCCCTTTCTTCTGCCCTCAATCTTTCCCAGCATCAGGGTCTTTTCAAACAAGTCAGCTTTTTGCATCAGGTGGCCAAAGTATTGGTTTCAGGTTCAACATCAGTCCTTCCAATACCCATGACTGACCTCATCTAAGATGGACTGGTTGGATCTCCTTGCAGTCCAAAGGACTCTCAAGAGTCTTCTCTAACATCACAGTTCAAAAGCATCAATTCTCTGGCACTCAGCTTTCTTTATAGTCCAACTCTCACATCCATACATGACCAATGGAAAAACCATAGCCTTGATTTGATGGACCTTTGTTGGCAAAGTAATGTCTCTGCTTTTTAATATGCTGTCTAGGTTGATCATAATCTTCCTTCTAAGGAGTAAGCGTCTTTTAATTTCATGGCTGCAGTCACCATCTGCAGCGATTTTGGGGCCCCAAAATATGTCAAGCACTGTTTCTCTGTTTCCCCATCTATTTCTCATTAAGTGATGGGACCAGATGCCATGATCTTAGTTTTCTGAATGTTGAGCTTTAAGCCAACTTTTTCACTCTCCTCTTTCACTTTCATCAAGAGGGTATTCAGTTCCTCTTCACTTTCTGCCATAAGGGTGGTGTCATCTGCATATCTGAGGTTATTGATATTTCTCCCAGCAATCTTGATTCTAGCTTGTGCTTCATCCAGCCCAGCATTTCTCATGATGTACTCTGCATATAGTTAAATAAGCAGGGTGATAATATGCAGCCTTGATGTACTCTTTTTCCTATTTGGAACCAGTCTGCTGTTCCATGTCCAGTTCTAACTGTTTTTATTTACAAAACTTATAACAATATTTGATACTTAAGTACCAGTACACATTATTCAGTGATGACACTTTCAAGATGGTACTAACATAGTCCATTGAATTATTTACTGTGCACAATGCAGTTTGGGTTATACTATGGCATTAATTTATGTGCTAACAATGAGAAGATGAGAGGAAAGTATTTGCATTTGCACAAGTAAGAAGTCTTGACATCAACCCTTCACTGTGTATGATGGATTTCAAGCTTGCAAATATGAATGCGATTTGATTACTACCAAGAAATGCACAAGGAAAAAGATGCTTATTTTACTTTTCACAATCACAATGGTGAAAAATATGTCCTTTGGGTGTAATGTGGAAATATATGACAGTAGAAAATGACTCTCATAAGGGTGCATCCGTACTGTTTGGATTTTCATTTATGCCTTTGGAAATTGGAAGTTAAATTTTGAGTACATTGTGGAGAATGCAGAAAAAATTTTAGATGACCTGGTGGATTATGTTGAGAGACTATATGTCTGTGTAAGATGTGGCAGGGGCAAAAGATCAAAAGCTCCAAGATTCCCACCAGAAATTTGGAATGTTTCTACATCATTACTGAATAGTGATTATGGACTGAACAGTGCCAAGGAAGGCTGGTACAGCAAATTCCACAAGCTGATAGTGCATCATCCTTCAATTTTGAGATATATTGAAGAATTAAAAGATGAATAGCAAAGCAATGAACAAGTTATCACTCAGTTTCTTAATGATTACATTCTGGTATGATGACCAAATTCATGATGATAGACAAAAATCAGATTTTACAACTGAAATTGTTAACATATATAACAAATATAAAGCCAGCAATTAGGTCAAAATATACTTGGGAGTGATTCCTCATTGAAGTAAGAGAAACTCTGCCAAAATTCATCGGTAAGAACAAGAATAAATGTGAAACCCAAATTCATCATGAATTACAATAAATATAATGTAAATAAATTAAAGCATTTAAACTTGAATGTTACTGTTATTTGTAATGCTAACAAATCATGGACCAAATATCTCAATGGATGTTTTGGACAGGACCAATTTCAAGGAACTTTTTGGTGTGGACCAAATTGCTCAATGGATATTTTGGACAGAAGCAAATATCAGAGATATTTTGGTGAAGTTAAACGTTTAATTATTTAATGAATCACAAACTGTTTCAATTGATGTTTTCTTTCAATGTTCAGTTATTCTGAAGAGATTATGTCAATTCTCTACATTCGCTTTCAGAGGATAGAAAAAGAGGAAACACTTCCTAACTCAGTCTATGAAGTCTGAATTACCCTATTAAAAAAAAAATATGTGAATTAAAAACTGGAGACCAATATCTCTCGTGAACATAGACACAAAAATCTTCAACAAAATATTGGAAAATCAAATCCAACAATGGATAAAAAGAATTATACACCACAAACACAAGTGGAATTTATTCCAGATATGTAAGGCTGGTTTAAACAGTTGAAAATCAATTAATATAATCCATCAGGCAAAAAAAGAGATCAATAGGCAAAAAAAGAAAATCACATGATCATATCAAAAGATGCAGAAAAAAGGATAAGACAAAATCCAGAATCTATACATGAAAAATACTCTCAACAAACTAGGAATAGAGGGGAACTTTCTCAACTTGATATAGTATATCTATAAAATACCTATAGCTAACATCACTCTTAATTATGAGAATCTCAAACTCACCTCATTACTGTCAGGAGCAAGGAAAAGATATCTCCTGTACTTTCATTAGTGAAGGAAAAAATCAAACAAGTTCATAGAAAGGAATCTACTCTTATCAACTGGAAAACCTTACCACCACACTTAGAGCTTGTGCTGTTTGAATATGCCATGAGACGGCATTTGATGAATACACCCTGATGTCAAATGGAGGTGTTATTCCGTGGTGGGATGAGACCTGGTTGCTGAGTTGCAGCAGAATGGCCCTGCCAATGACCCCATTCTGAAATTTATCACTCAATTTAGCATTTGACTGAAATGCGAGGTTAGCATTTCAATAAAATATCAGAAATGCAGCCATAACAAAAATTTCTATAAAGAAAAAATATACATGCCATTTGTTTGCACAAAGCCATTTTTCATAGTATATAGAGAGCTTCCATATATTAACAAGAAAAAAATCAATAATAGAAGAGTGAGCAAAGCAATAATGAGATTTTTCAGGCAAGGAAATACAAATAAATCTTAAGGAATAATACATACTTATCTTCAATAATAATAAAAGAAANATCTTAAGGAATAATACATACTTATCTTCAATAATAATGAAATATAAATTAAAATTACATGGATAAAATTTTTTCTCCTTTAATATTTATAAAGATCAGAAAGCTTAAGAATACATTGTACTGACAACGTATGGGTAAAATAAACTTTCACTTACATTATTTGGGGATGATAAATAGTAAAAAAGTGGAAACAGTCTAAATATCTATTGATAAGAGAATGGTGAAATAAATCATGGTTCATCAACGCATAAAAATTCTAGGTCAGTTCAGTTCAGTTCATTTCAGTCTCTCAGTCGTGTCCGACTATTTGTGACCCCATGAATAGCAGCATGCCAGGCCTCCCTGTTTATCACCAACTCCCGGAGTTCAGCCAAATTCATGTCCATTGAGTCGGTGATGCCAACCAGCCATCTCATCCTCTGTCATCCCCTTCTCCTCCTGCCCCCAATCCCTTCCAGCATCAGAGTCTTTTTCCATGAGTCAACTCTTCGCATGAGGTGGCCAAAGTACTGGAGTTTCAGCTTTAGCATCAGTCCTTCCAATGAACACCCAGGACCGCTCTCCTTTACGATGGACTGGTTGGATCTCCTTGCAGTCCAAGGGACTCTCAAGAGTCTTCTCCAACACCACAGTTCAAAAGCATCAATTCTGAGGCGCTCAGCTTTCTTCACAGTCCAACTCTCACATCCATACATGACCACTGGAAAGACCATAGCCTTGACTAAATGCACCATTGTTGGCAAAGTAATGTCTCTGCTTTTGAATATCCTGTCTAGGTTGGTCATAACTTTCCTTCCAATGAGTACATGTCTTAATTTCATGTCTGCAATCACCATCTGCAGTGATTTTCGAGCCCAAAAAGATAAAGTCTGACACTGTTTCCACTATTTCCCCATCTATTTCCCAGGGAGTGATGGGACCAAATGCCATGATCTTCATTTTCTGAATGTTGAGCTTTAGGCCAACTTTTTCACTCTCCTCTTTCACTTTCATCAAGAGGCTTTTTAGTTCTTCTTCACTTTCTGCCAAGAGTGGTGTCATCTGCATATCTGAGGTTATTGATGTTTCTCCCAGCAATCCTGATTCCAGCATACTCTGCATATAACTTAAATAAGCAGGGTGACAATATACAGCCTTGATGTACTCCATTTCCTATTTGGAACCAGTCTGTTGTCCCATGTCCAGTTCCAACTATTGCTTCCTGACCTGCATATAGATTTCTCAAGAGGCAGGTCAGATGGTCTGGTGTTCCTATCTCTTTCAGAATTTTCCACAGTTTATTGTGATCCACACAGTCAAAGTCTTTGGCATAGTCAATAAAGCAGAAATAGATTATTTTATGGAACTCTCTCACTTTTTTGATGATCCAGTGGATGTTGGCAATTTGATCTCTGGTTCCTCTGCCTTTTCTAAAACCAGCTTGAACATCTGGAAATTCACAGTTCACATATTGCTAAAGCCTGGCTTGGAGAATTTTGAGCATTACTTTACTAGCATGTGAGATGAGTGCAAGTGTGCAGTAGTTTGAGCATTTTTTGGCATTGCCCTTCTTTGGGTTTCGAGTGAAAACTGATCTTTTCCAGTCCTGTGGCCACTGCTGAGTTTTCCAAACTTGCTGGCATATTGAGTGCAGCACTTTGACAGCATCATCTTTCAGGATTTAAAATAGCTCGACTGGAATTCCATCACCTCCAATAGCATTGTTTGTAGTGATGCTTTCTAAGGCCCACTTGACTTCACATTCCAGGATGTCTGGCTCTAGGTGAGTGATCACACCATCGTGATTGTCTTGGTTGTGAAGATCTTTTCTGTACAGTTCTTCTGTGTATTCTTGCCACCTCTTCTTAGTATCTTCTGCTTCTGTTAGGTCCATACCATTTCTGTCTTTTATCGAGCCCATCTTTGCATGAAATGTTTCCTTAGTATCTCTAATTTTCCTGAAGACAGAATGTGGTCCACTGGAGAAGGGAATGGCAAACCACTTCAGTATTCTTGCCTTCAGAACCCCATGAACAGTATGAAAAGGCCAAATGATAAGATACTGAAAGAGGAACTCCCCAGGTCAGTAGGTGCCCAATATGCCACTGGAGATCAGTGGAGAAATAACTCCAGAAAGAATGAAGGGATGGAGCCAAAGCAAAAACCACACCCAGTTGTGGATGTGACTGGTGATAAATGCAAGGTCCGATGTTGTAAAGAGCAATATTGCATAGGAACCTGGAATGTTAGGTCCATGAATCAAGGCAAATTGGAAGTGGTCAAACAGGAGAAGGCAAGAGTGAACTTCTACATTCTAGCAATCAGCCAACCAAAATGGACTGGAATGGGTAAATTTAACTCAGAAGACCACTATATCTACTACTGTGGGCAGGAATCCCTTAGAAGAAATGGAGTAGCCATCATGGTCAACAAAAGAGTTCGAAATGCAATATTTGGATGCAATCTCATAAATGACAGAATGATCTCTGTTCGTTTCCAAGCCAAACCATTCAATACCACGGTAATCCAAGCTTATGCCCCAACCAATAATGCTGAAGAAGTTGAAGTTGAACGGTTCTATGAAGACCTACAAGGCCGTGTAGAACTAACACCCAAAAAAGATGTCCTTTTCTTTACAGGGGACTGGAATGCAAAAGTAGGAAGTCAAGAGATACCTATTGTAACAGGCAAATTTGGCCTTGGGATATGGAATGATGCAGGGCAAAGGTTAATATAATTTTGCCAAGAGAATACACTGGTCATAGCTAACTCCCTCTTCCAACAACACAAAAGAAGACTCTACGCATGGACATCACCAGATGGTCAACACCAAAATCAGATTGATTATATTCTTTAGAGCCAAAGATGGAGAAGCTCTATACAGTCTATACAGCTCTATACAGTCAGAGAAAACAAGACCAGGAGCTGACTCTGGCCCAGATCATGAACTCCTTATTGCCAAATTCAGACTTAAATTGAAGAAAGTAGGGACAACAACTAAACCATTCAGGTATGACATAAATCAAATCCCTTATGATGATACAGTGGAAGTGAGAAATAGATTTAAGGGACTAGATCTGATAGATAGAGTGCCTGATGAACTTGGATGGAGGTTTATGACACTGTATAGGAGACAGGGATCAAGACCATCCACATGGGAAAGAAATGCAAGAAAAGCAAAGTGGTCTTACAAATAGCTGTGAAAAGAAGAGAAGTGACAAGCAAAGGAGAAAAGGGAAGATATAAGCATCTGAATGCAGAGTTCCAAAGAATAGCAAGCAGAAATAAGAAAGCCTTCCTCAGCAATCAATGCAAAGAAATAGAGGAAAAGAACAGAATAGGAAAATTCTAGGTAGTTGGTTAATAAATTACAAGAATGCTTTTCACCCAGTGAAAGTATTTCTAGCAAATGTTAAGAGTCAAAGTGTACAATAGCATACTGTAGTGTATAGTATGCTGGCAATTATGTGAAAGATGAGGATGAGAACATATATTTATAAGCACATTTGGTTATACAAATATAAAATACATGTGGAAAATAGCCATATAAAGTAATAATATAGCTTGCAAGGAAAGAATAATGTAGAGATCAGATATGGCAAAGGGACTTTTTCACTCTTTATCCTTTGATATCTTTTGAATTTGAACTATGTAAATATATTACATCAACAAAATATACTAATTAAATATTTTCAAATTCCAAGTATGATGTGTAAACAATGCAATATATTAGCAGTCATAAATGTTTCATCACATTGGAAATCTGTTTATTCAAGCAGGTATATTCTTTTACAATTCTGCCTCTCTCTTCAATATTTAAAAGATAACTTGTGAATATGTTGAACCCATTTAATGCAGGAAAATGCCCTGATTTTATGGTTAGCTGATTAGCATTCTGAATTCCATCAAAAATTTAAGCCCTTTTCATGTAACATTATATTTTCATAGGTTCTGGGAATTAAATATAGACATCTTGGTAGGGTCATTCTTTTGCCTCCTGCAATAGACAACTTTTGGAAATATCTCCATTTATATACACTTTGCTCATGTGTAAAATGGTGATACTACAACCTCAAAAACAATTTAGGTTTGAGCTTTTTCTGTTATGTGGAAGTCTCAGTTGTTCTATATTAAATAACACAGAGTTAGAAGTCAAGAGAGGTTTAGCTACCAACCACGGGTAGGTGTCAGCTTCCTGAGATGTAACCTTGAGCTATGTCTTTCCATTTTCTTGAGCTTTGATTTCTTACACTCAAAATGAGAATAAAAATATGTATCTCATGGAGCTGTTGAGAGAATTAAGTGAAATAATGGGCTTCCTTTGTGACTCAGATGGTAAAGAATCTATCTAAAGTGAGGGAGACCTGGATTCAATCTCTGGGTTGGGAAGATCCCCTGAAAAGGGAAGGAAAATCCATTCCAGTATTTTGCGTGGAGAATTCCATGGACAGAGGAGCCTGGCAAGCTTCAGTCTGTGGGACTGCAAAGAGTTGGACATGACTGAGCAACTAGCACACAATATATATAAAGCTCAAGAGACCCAGTGGTGAAACCATTTCAATTTAACAACATAAATGAATCTTAATGTTAAATTTTTTTTAATCTGTAGAATGCATACATTATATCATGCTTTTTAGGTACTCAAAACCCAAACAAAACTTTCATGTTTAAAGAGACACATACATACAGCAAAACTATACAGAAAATCGAAGAAGTATAAACATGGAACTTAGAATCATGGTTGTTGCTGGAGTTGCATGGGAGAGAGATTCTTAGAGAAGCATATAAGCACCGTTACCAAAATATTCTAATTAAGTAAGTGGGTAAATTCCAGAGAAGGCAATGGCACCCCACTCCAGTACTCTTGCCTGGCAAATCCCATGGATGGAGGAGCCTGGTAGGCTGCAGTCCATGGGGTTGCTAGGAGTTGGACACAACTTCACAGAGGATGAATTTATAGCTTTATTATGAAATTCCAAAGATATAAATAGGCTATCACTACCTATCTATCCTGTGTTCACAGATTGTTATGGAATAAAATATTTTTAGTCATTTAAAACCAAAATTCAAAATACTATGATTAGAATGAGTAATTATAAAATAATCTGGTAGAACAGAAATGTCCACTTATTAAGTAAAAATAATCATTCTATTACCTTTCTAATATATAAATTCAGTTCAGTTCAGTTCAGTTCAATTCAGTCTCTCAGTCGTGTCTGACTCTTTGCGACCCCATGAATCACAGCATGCCAGGCCTCCCTGTCCATCACCATCTCCCGGAGTTCACTCAGACTCACGTCCATCGAGTCAGTGATGCCATCCAGCCATCTCATCCTCTGTCATCCCCTTCTTCTCCTGCCCCCAATCCCTCCCACCATCAGAGTCTTTTCCAATGAGTCAACTCTTAGCATGAGGTAGCCAAAGTATGGGAGTTTCAGCTTTAGCATCATTCCCTCCAAAGAAATCCCAGGGTTGATCTCCTTCAGGATGAACTGGTTGGATCTCCTTGCAGTCCAAGGGACTCTCAAG
>SJYQ01009698.1:82574-96735 GCA_006410935.1 Redunca redunca | reverse complement strand
GCTTTTCACTTCTCTTCTTTTCACAGCTATTTGTAAGGCTTCCCCAGACAGCCATTTTGCTTTTTTGCATTTCTTTTCCATGTGGTTGGTCTTGATCCCTGTCTCTTGTACAATGTCATGAACCTCATTCCATAGTTCATCAGGCTCTCTATCTATCAGATCTAGGCCCTTAAATCTATTTCTCACTTCCACTGTATAATCATAAGGGATTTGATTGAGGCCATACCTGAATGGTCTAGCGGTTTTCCCTACTTTCTTCAATTTCAGTCTGAATTTGGTAATAAGGAGTTCATGATTTAGCCTATTATTTATTTAAATATAATGAGAATAAGACTGATACAATAGCAGTAGAAAATTGAATAAAGTCAAGTATTCTTAGAGGAATGTTGGTTCCATTCATTTAATATTCTCAAATAATACATTTCATTAAATTATCAATATTTTTTTTGGTTCTAATTTCCTCTTTTGGAATGGATCCTACAGTCTTATTGACTCCTGGTAAATTTTTTGTATTCACCCCACAGTAATTCCTTGTGAGTGAACTCAGCATACATTTGTAAGTAGGAAAAGAAAAATGAACCTGAAGAAAATTGACCTGCATCCTTCAACTGACTTTGAAACAACCACAGAGCATTTTAAAAATTAAGTTTAGAGCTATTTATCGCAGTGAGAAACCTAGAAAGAATATGTTCTTTACAGTAAAAGGGGGTGAGGGGGAAAACTGACTCCAAAGAAACAGAATAAAAGCTTCTTATCAATAAAAATGATCTAATTAGTATTGTCAGGATCATCTTTTATGTAGCACCTCAACACTCAAGAGAGGACACCATCTGGGCAGATTTCATGTCGATGGCAAAGGTAACCTAGCTGAAATGGCACCAATAAAATCTGCTTTCCAGATCTTTCTGATTAAATACTCTAGTTGAAATTCATTCAGAATTGTTAGGGAAACCACTGAAGTTCAGTTGTTAATCCTTAAAAGTTTCACCCTGAAATCCACAAATTGTTTGAAGTCTCCTCTGTACTATAATCTGATTCATGTTATACATCCTTAATTGAACTGTAATTGTCTGCCTTTTTCAGTGATGTAATTAAATCAGAATGACTCAACTCTGACTGAAGAAGCATGTGGCTTTAGTTCCTCTTTCCTTTTTAAAAGATTGCTGGTTTGTCAGTGAAATGAAATCTGTGGGGTTGGATTAAGGCAAGTAAATGTGACTTCCAAAAGGAAATGTGTTGCCAAATCAATGGATTGCCTTTGCTAAGTCTTCCTCTGATGTAGAACTGCTCTGAGATATTTCTACCATGTAAGGTTTGCTGAGTTTACTACTAATAAAAGATTCTATTCGTGGAGTTATTCTATCTTCTTTCCCTCCAGAATCAGAGTTTGATTTGAAAGTATGCCAGTGATGATTTGGAATCTCAAATTGTGGTCAAAATAGAATTGTGAACATGTACGAATGCCTACCAGATACATTTATCACTAATATTCTAAGTCATGTGCACAGCAAAGACTGAGATAATTCTCCCTTTGGGAAAGGCCTATTTTCCCAAGCTTTTACTTTCTTGTCTTGCTACCAACACATATCTCACAAACAAAATTCCACCTTTCTGTTCTTATTGATATATAGCTTAAAAAAAAAATGGACTTTTCCTAAACTGGATTATTGTCTCCTTTTTGAACCTGTTGACTTTGAACTTGACAATGGTCCTTAAGGTATGCTTATGAAGAAGAATAATCCAAACACAGATTCTACAAATAACTACCAAACAGAATCATTTACTACTTTTCATAAGCTAATCAACCAATCATTTCTTTTCCCTTTGCCTTCAAGTTGAGTTTGATCATGGTCTTGGATCAGTTGTGGGTTTAGTCAGTGCAGTCAGTATCCTACATACAAATGAATTCTATTGTGAGAGCACATTCACAGGTCCAGGAACAAAAGCAAGATCCAACTATATGCTGTATATGAGACTCTCTTTATGGTTCAAAGAAATGAAAGAATCAGAAGCGAAAGAATGGAAAAATATGTTCCAATTAATTAGTAATCAAAAGAAAACAGGAGCGGCTATATGAATAAAGTAAGTCCCCTAAATATGAATGAGTTATGTTCTGAGTATGTTCATAAGTCCAATTTGTTTGTAAGTCCATCAAAGTTAGCCTGGGTAGCTAAAAAGTTAGTTGGGTAGCCAACTAACACAACCGGCTATATAGTACTGTACTATAATAGATTCATAATACTTTTCTCACAAATACTGCATAAAAAACAAGCAAAAATTAAAAACATGTTTAATCTTACAATACAGTGCCTTGAAAAGGACAGTAGTACAGTACAACAGCTGGCATACAGGGGCTGGCATTGAGTGAACAGGCAGGAAGAATTATTGACAAGTAGGGAGAGGAGGTGGAAGATGGTAGAACTGAAAAATCCTCAACAAAAGGAGATGGAGGGCAAGCTGCAATTTCACTCACACCTGGCATTCGTGGCACAGGTTCTGGTTCCTTGCTGAATTCAATCCTATATACCCTCTTGAAAAAATGATCCAGTGATGTCTGTGTGGTAGCTCTGTTTTTCTCATCACAGATGACACAGTATCACTGGATTGCATTCTGAATAACTTCTGCAACCTTCGTGTACCTTTCTACGTTCAGGTCCTGTTTCTCAAAACCTAACAGTGCCTTTTTAGATAAAGGAAATCCCCTTGCTCTTTCTGCATCATGAATGTCTTCAGTTTGTCAGTTACTTCTTTCTCTTGCCTCTTTTCATCCTTCTTGGTGCTTGGCACTCCTTAGCAGCACTAGCTACAATCATCACTGTTTTTGTGGTTACTTTTGGACATCCTGGGCTTGAAATAAAGATGCTGTACCACTGTTCTCTATACAGTACTGTCCAGTAAGACATGTTCAAATCCTTGAAAGTTCTCAACTCAAAGGTTCATATGTAGGGGACTTAGGTAAGGATAGCTTTCCAATACTGAGCAGGCTTAAAAAATAAAGCAAAATCAGCATATTATGTCTTAATACCAGAAAGCAAGATTCCACCTACCTTCCTCCTACACTGTACATTAAAGCTCGAGAAACAGGGTCCCTGCCTTACCAGTTCTTCTCAAGAAAGTCTAGCCGTAAAACCGTATCTAGATCCTGGGTGCCCACTCCTACTCCTTTTCTGCTCAGAATTCCATTCTCCTGATACTCTCTATACATCTCTGCTCACACAGACTGCTCTGTCCTTGTGTAGTTTTGCCTGTTGGCAACTACCTGTTCCTTCTTATTAAACTCTAACCCATTCACTGCTGGTATGAATCACCAAGTCAGCTGTCATACCTTCTGGATGAAAAGAAAGTGTTAGTTTCTCAGTCGTGTCTGACTATTTGCAATTCCACAACTATAACCTGCCAGGCTCCTCTGTCCATGTAATTCTCCAGGCAAGAATACTGGAGTGAGTTGCCATTCTCTTCTTCAAGGGGATCTTCCTGGCCCAGGGATCAAACCTGGGTCTCCTGAATTTCAGGCAGATTCTTTACCATCTGAGAACCAGGAAAGCTCCTAATCTTTTTGGTTATCAACAGCTAAATTGAACTTCATACCTGACTGACCCTAGTAAACATCGCTATTTTCTTAATATCTGACTCCTCTGATCTGTTCTGTCCCATCATTCACTGACAGAACTTTAAAGCACATCTCCAAAAACCATTTAATCAAGTGTTTCTATTTGAATTGTGTAGACAATTGACTAACTTTTTATTTTAATACATGTCCATTGGTGACAACATAGATGTTATGAACAAGCTCTAGGGTGTGTGTTAAAAGATCAGTTTCATCCAACATGTGCAGTAGCTGGAGTTACACAAGAGATAAGAAAATAGTCCTGCTTTTAAGAAACTTTGTACAATGATACAGATAATATGATAGCAAAATAAATTATCCCGATAATTTTAAGTTTTGATGGTTTTTAATAATATGAAATAGCAATCCAGGAAAAGATGAGAGCAACAACTAAGTATTAACAGTCAACAAAGTCTCAAATAATTATGAGACACTAGCTTTAGGGCAATCCAGAAAGATTGTTCTAAGGGAGAGAAGAGCAAATGCAACATTTCAGAAGGAAGCATTAAAAAAGGTTAGATCATATGTGTCATTAAAAAGTTATAGCTCAAAATGAGGAAGCTGACATTCAGATTGACACAAAATATTTCTAGAAAAGAGCATAAGATTCATTAATATTAAATCTCATTAATAATACTAAATAACAAATTTCTTTAAGAAGAGCAAAGAAATGTGGAAGTTTGAAGACACACTCAGAATAATTATTGTTCTCAGATGATATTCAGATTTCTAAAAGCCTATAAAAGACAGTTTATTATTGCTATTTTTATCACCTTTCATTTGTATTTTTTCATCTTCATTTTGTTCTATAATTAATTTTCTCTCCAGGAAAATGTGCATGACTACTCTGAAATGTCACAATAGACTTCCATTTTAGTAATTCCATATTACATGTTGTACAGCTGAAGATAAGCATGAATAAAGAGAAAGTACCTGATATAAACTGTAGGAGTCCTCTGCTTTACTTGGCCTGAGTGACTATGGAAGTTTAGACAGCAGTGACTTAAGTTTGTAATGATTAAACATTGATCATCGTCTTTCATTTCTGAGCTACCACCTTGAAGCTATTATACATTTATACTAAATGGAGAAGATACTCCAATATTATCTTCTTTGACAGTTCCCTGAGAAATGTTTAAATCTAAACTGAATGTATTGGTGAATAGTGATGGCAGCTGGAATATCTTTAAAATGTAAATGGTAAGCAATAAATTGCCTTTTCTGTCTTTGATCACAGTTAACTTAAGTTTATAAGTAGTGTTAAGAGATGTTATACTAGTTTAATCATGATGCTAGACAAATCTGAGTTCAATTCCAGTATTTGCCACTTCTATGCCTCTACTTATTAATACTTACCTATCATTCTACCTATCATAATCTATTCATCTACCTTTCAACCTACTGTAAATATTCAAAACTCATCATGACAATCATATGAAAAAAATATCTCTTCATTTCACAAAGGAGAAGAATTCAAGGACATTGCCAAATTCATAGGCCTAGCTTTTTGGTAATAATCTATAGCCCTCTTCAGTTCAGTTCAGTTCAGTCACTCAGTCATGTCCGACTCTTTGCAACCCCATGAATCACAGCACGTCAGGCCTCCCTGTCCATCACCAACTCCTGGAGTTCACTCCGAGTCACGTCCATTGAGTCAGTGATGCCATCCAGCCATCTCATCCTCTGTCATCCCCTTCTCCTCCCGCCCCCATTTCCTCCCAGCATCAAAGTCTTTTCCAATGAGTCAACTCTTCGCATGAGGTGGCCAAAGTACTGGAGTTTCAGCTTTAGCATCAGTCCTTCCAAAGAAATCCCAGGACTGATCTCCTTCAGAATGGACTGGTTGGATATCTTTCCAGTCCAAGGGACTCTCAAGAGTCTTCTCTAACACCACAGTTCAAAAACATCAGTTCTTCAGAGCTCAGCCTTCTTCACAGTCCAACTCTCGCATCCATACATGACTACTGGAAAAACCATAGCCTTGATTAAATGGACCTTAGTCGGCAAAGTAATGCCTCTACTTTTGAATATGCTATCTAGGTTGATCATAGCTTTCTTTCCAAGGAGTCTTTTAATTTCATGGCTGCAGTCACCATCTGCAGTGATTTTGGAGGCCAGAAAAATAAAGTCTGACACTGTTTCTACTGTTTCCCCATCTATTTCCCATGAAGTGATGGGACTGGATGCCATGATCTTTATTTTCTGAATGTTGAGCTTTAAGCCAACTCTTTCACTCTCCACTTTCACTTTCATCAAGAGGCTTTTTAGTTCCTCTTCACTTTCTGCCACAAAAGTGGTGTCATCTGCATATCTGAGGTGATTGATATTTCTCCCGGAAATCTTGATTCCTGCTTGTGTTTCTTCCAGTCCAGCGTTTCTCATGATGTACTCTGCACAGAAGTTAAATAAGCAGGGTGACAATATACAGCCTTGACGTACTCCTTTTCCTATGTGGAACCAGTCTGTTGTTCCATGTCCATTTCTAACTGTTGCTTCCTGACCTGCATATAGGTTTCTCAAGAGGCAGGTCAGGTGGTCTGGTATTCCCATTTCTTTCAGAATTTTCCACAGTTTATTGTGATCCACACAGTCAAAGGCTTTGGCATAGTCAATAAAGTGGAAATAGATGTTTTTCTGGAACTCTCTTGCTTTTTCCATGATCCAGCAGGTGTTGGCAATTTGATCTCTGGTTCCTCTGCCTTTTCAAAAACTAGCTTGAACATCAGGAAGTTCACGGTTCATGTATTGCTGAAGCCTGGCTTGGAGAATTTTGGGCATTACTTTACTAGCGTGTGAGATGAGAGCAATTGTGTGGTAGTTTGAACATTCTTTGGCATTGCCTTTCTTTGGGATTGGAATGAAAACCGACCTGTTCCAGTCCTGTACCACTGCTGAGTTTTCCAAATTTTCTGGCATGTTGAGTACCGTACTTTGACAGCATCATCTTTCAGAATTTAAAATAGCTCAATTGTATGCCATCACCTCCACTAGCTTTTAGCCCTTCACAAATGTATCAAGCTAATCTGATGACTGTCTTTACCACTGAGCTGCCAGGAAAGCCCAGTCTATAGGTCTGCTGCTGCTGCTGCTAAGTTGCTTCAGTCGTGTCTGACTTTGTGCGACCCCCTAGACGGCAGCCCACCATGCTCTCCCATCCCTGGGATTCTCTAGGCAAGAACACTGGAGTGGGTTGCCTTTCCTACTCCAATGCCTGAAAGTGAAAAGTGAAAGTGAAGTCGCTCAGTAGTGTCCAACTCTTGACTTTTCGCGACCCCATCAACTGCAGCCCACCAGGCTCCTCCGTCTATGGGATTCTCCAGGCAAGAATACTGGAGTGAGGGGCCATTGCCTTCTCTGCTATGGACTATTAATTCTTTGCCTTGTTTATTATTTTCTTAAATTTCTTGAAAGATTTTGTTGAGGATATCGGGTTGTTAATATAACTATCTGAATTTTACTCATCCCAGCCTTGTGATATCCTTTAGCATTTCTCCTCTGTATTTCCTTCTTGTTAAACCAGAGACTTGATAACATTCAGATTTAAACATCTTAGTGAGACTATTTCTACTATCTCTCTGCCTTTCTTTTTGCAGTGTTAGCACACATAGTTATGAATGTTAAAATCCATGAATTTTTAGAAGTTGAAAAATTTTATACTTTAAATCTATGGTTATTTATTCATTTACTGGCTAAAAAATACTTTAATAAACATTTTATCAACCATTTCATTAAGCCAATGTNATTTAAAATAGCTCAATTGTATGCCATCACCTCCACTAGCTTTTAGCCCTTCACAAATGTATCAAGCTAATCTGATGACTGTCTTTACCACTGAGCTGCCAGGAAAGCCCAGTCTATAGGTCTGCTGCTGCTGCTGCTAAGTTGCTTCAGTCGTGTCTGACTTTGTGCGACCCCCTAGACGGCAGCCCACCATGCTCTCCCATCCCTGGGATTCTCTAGGCAAGAACACTGGAGTGGGTTGCCTTTCCTACTCCAATGCCTGAAAGTGAAAAGTGAAAGTGAAGTCGCTCAGTAGTGTCCAACTCTTGACTTTTCGCGACCCCATCAACTGCAGCCCACCAGGCTCCTCCGTCTATGGGATTCTCCAGGCAAGAATACTGGAGTGAGGGGCCATTGCCTTCTCTGCTATGGACTATTAATTCTTTGCCTTGTTTATTATTTTCTTAAATTTCTTGAAAGATTTTGTTGAGGATATCGGGTTGTTAATATAACTATCTGAATTTTACTCATCCCAGCCTTGTGATATCCTTTAGCATTTCTCCTCTGTATTTCCTTCTTGTTAAACCAGAGACTTGATAACATTCAGATTTAAACATCTTAGTGAGACTATTTCTACTATCTCTCTGCCTTTCTTTTTGCAGTGTTAGCACACATAGTTATGAATGTTAAAATCCATGAATTTTTAGAAGTTGAAAAATTTTATACTTTAAATCTATGGTTATTTATTCATTTACTGGCTAAAAAATACTTTAATAAACATTTTATCAACCATTTCATTAAGCCAATGTAAATATTATGTAAAAAGGGGAGATTAAAATCTGACTTCTCTTGTTAATTCACCAGTTTTGAAATAATGACTTGCTCCCTAGAATCCTCTGAAAGTGAAATTGAGTTCACTTTTTCTCGTCTTTGTTAATATGATTAATCTATGATTTTAATATATTTTACTCATTTTAACTTCTTGTAGTTATTATTCTTATCAATTCACAAATTTTGCTATCATAGTTTATTCTCAGAGGTACCTGTGTTCTGTTGCATAATCTAGTGGTCTTTAAGAGTTTTCTAGTATTATTACTAAAAGTTCTGGTCTGTCTTCTTGCAGCTCAAAAGCCAATAAAGAGGCCTGGTTGGTGGAAAGGAAAGCTTGCTTTATGTCAGACGCTGACAATGGGGGAAACGATAATGGACTCTTGTCCAAAGGCCAACTCTCCTCCCACTGATAATCAGTGGGCAAGAGTTTTTATAGGTGAAAGGAGGGTAGTATGTGCATAAATGGCATAGTCAGGTCTAGCAGTCATCTTGAAGTTGGTCACTGGTGGTCCAGTCAGCCTCATCTTGATTGTTTTAAGTACAGTTAGTCTTTAGTTCCAGGGCTGGCTTGTTTCCATTTCTTTCAAGCCAGTTCTCAAAACGGTGGTAACTTATGTCATGGCTATAGTCTGGTCATCATATACTTAACTTTTGCCACTTGGTGGGGGTTTCACTATCTATAAGACAGCTCATAGTATATAGCTCAGAATATTAGGTATAGCCCTGGAAGAGGATGAGTACATTATTATGGTTTGGTCTCCTTTGACAATTTTCCTTTGTTTCTACATGTTCTCACTTTTTTGACTAAGCATATTCTTTGGCTAAAGTTTTTTCACAGACAGAAGAGGACACGGGGAGCAAGGACCACAGGGTCCTGCTTCTTTTCAGTATGACAGCATATTCTAAGCCCTTCCTGAATACTTCTGGCATCAGATGTTTACTTAGCTATTTCTTCAAGAATTCTGGTTTCTTTGGTGAAAAATAATATTTAAAAAATGCAATTTATTTGCCAAAGTGTTCTCACTGCTACCGAGTTGGTCCCTTTCTGAGTTTTTTTGGTAATAAAAGCTTGCAAATATGTCCTTTGTTTAAAATATAGTTTGAGTTCACAGTCCTGATTTCAAATCAGCAGTTTGGGATTTTTATTTAATGGGCATATGTTTTTGGTTATATTTGTTATGATAGTTTTTAACCATTTAAACCTCTTTCTGTTTTCTAGAAACTGCTCAGTGTTTGCTGATTCTGCTTTAGTTACATAACAGAACTCAGAGCTGGGATCCATATAGTAGTTAAATAGTTCCTACCACAGCATGTACTATAAGAAATGGCACAAACTCCCATGTACTCATTTCTTATTCTGAAATAGTTGGGGAATTCCTCCATGACATGCCCAAGAGTGCTTATAATAAATTCTAGCAAATCTTAATAGTTAACTCAGAGTCTGAACCTTGTCTAGTAGAATGCTTTCACTGAGGATTTTACTAAAAATCTTCCTGGAACACCCTGGACTAAGAAGGTTATGATTCTACGATAGAATGGAATATTAGAATATTTTAGTTGTATCTTGTTTCCCACTTATTCCACCATCCATATGAAACAGCTTATCCTGATATGATTTACCATTTGTAGGTTTGTAATGGCAGAGTCGGAGAAGGCAATGGTACCCCACTTCAGTACTCTTGCCTGGAAAATCCCATGGACGGAAGAATCTCGTAGGCTGCAGTCCATGGAGTTGCTGAGGGTTGGACATGACTGAGCAACTTTACTTTCATGCATTGGAGAAGGAAATAGCAACCCACTCCAGTGTTCTTGCCTAGAGAATCCCAGGGATGGGGGAGCCTGGTGGGCTGCCATCTATGGGGTCGCACAAAGTTGGCGACTTAGCAGCAGCAGCAGGTAATATGCATATGAAACAATCAAATGTTTAATTACAATACTTGTAGAAAAAATAATATCTGTTTTATCTTTTTTAGTCTTTAGTATGTGAAGAGGGTATTTATGCAAAGAAGCAAGGAGAATGGAGAAAGTTGGAAAAATGGATCTTTCCTAGAAAATATGGAAAATTAAATGTGGAAGAGACTTAAATCACTTAAAACACTGTTCAGTCTTTCTAATGTCCAGTTATACACAGGATCACATATGGAAGTTAATAAACAAAAATTTATGCCTAGGCTGTACTTTTAGGGCCTTTGACAGATATGAGTACTTTTAAAGCTCTTCAGATAAATCTAATGTGCCGTCAGAGTTGAGAACCGATAACATACTCCAAGGTCTTCATAAAGTAAAACCTAAAAAACTGTGTGTATGTCTATATATATACACACATATAAGAGCCAGTCTTATGCACAGGCCTATGTATTTCATAAGCCTCATATGACATGTCACTTCTTGCTACTATTACTACTGCTAAGTCACTTCAGTCATGTCTGACTCTGTGAGACCCCATAGACAGAAGCCCACCAGGCTCCACTGTCCCTGGGATTCTCCAGGCAAGAACACTGGAGTGGGTTGCCATTTCTTTCTCCAATGCATCAAAGTGAAAAATGAAAAGGAAGTCGCTCAGTTGTGTCCGACTCTTAGTGACCCCATGGACTGCAGCCCACCAGGCTCTGCCGTCCGTGGGATTTTCCAGGCAAGAATACTGGAGTGGGGTTCCATTGCCTTCTCCGTCACTTCTTAATGCCTTTTTAATTTCTCAGCTGGGTAAACTACACTTTTTTTTCCTTTTGTTTCACTGTTCATGTATGGTCATCACATGTACTAGATACTCATGCAACAAGTAGGGAAACATTTCCAGCAGGGAACACTGGACTGAAGTTGGTGACAGTTCTCTGGCTGATTTCCCCTGGCAGTCCCTCCTATCAGGCTCTGTGTTGGCAGAGTTGTGCATGGAAGCAGTTTCAGAGATAACCAGCTTCTACTAATCAGGCTGTTTCTTACCCTTTACACCTTAGGTGCATCACACTGATAAAAGGCTTTGTACTTCTCAGCCTTCTCTGGATCTTCAGGAAATATACTAGCTCCTGTTAACTTATAGCATGTAATAATAACAAAAGGAAGTGACAATATGTAAGAAATTATGATATTTTCAGCAAGGATTTTCACAGCTTAAGAAAGGAAAGCATAGCCTAAATCTGCTCATTTCTTGTGGACTCTTTTCCTCTTTTTCTATTTTTTCTTGCTCTACTTAAATATTTGCATACTTAATCTTATAAAGCATAGGGCATGTATTTGTCATCTTGCTAAAGTGAACTATACATGCTGTAAATATTGGAATGATACTGGAAAGAAGTGACAAAATTGGAATGACAATTTAATAGCTATGGATTTTTTCTTTTAATTTTTTAATTCAGATGTTAACTGATATATAGCATTCTATTGGTTCAAGTATACAACATAATGATTATATATATATATATATATAGTGAAATGATTATAACAATGTCTAGTTAATATCAATCACCACATAGTTACTATTATTTTTATCATGATGACAGGTTTTAAGATCTTCTCTCTTACTAACTTTCAAATATTCAATACTGTGTCATTAACTCTAGTTGCTATGCTGTATATTATATCCCCAGGACTTATTTATTGTATAACTGGAAGATTGTACTTTTTAACCCTATTCACACAACAATCTGTTTTCTGTATCTGGAGTCCAGTTTTGTTTTGTTTTATTTTATGCACACGTGAGATCATATGGCATTTGTCTTTCTTGGTCTGAAATGGGTCTTTCCATTTCAGATGTCTATTAAAAGTCTGCTACGAGTTTTTAAAAGTCAAGAAACAACCTACTATTATCCCCTCTACTTCACCTTTATGATTGGAATCTTCTCTGTGTTATAATTATATGAATTTTCTAATTAAGAAAAAAGGGTTTATGTGAATATTTTGCATGAATTTACTTCATGGTGCATTGTGTAAAAAGAAAAGCTCAGGCCATATCTATACACATGATTCAGGTACACCGTGTATACACTGCTGCTGCTGCTGCTAAGTCGCTTCAGTCGTGTCCGACTTCGTGCGACCCCATAGATGGCAGCCCACCAGGCTCCCCAGTCCCTGGGATTCTCCAGGCAAGAACACTGGAGTGGGTTGCCATTTCCTTCTCCAATACATGAAAGTGAAAAGTGAAAGTGAATTTGCTCGTGTCCGACCCTCAGTGACCCCATGGACTGCAGCCTACGAGGCTCCTCCGTCCATGGGATTTTCCAGGCAAGAGTACTGGAGTGGGGTGCCATCGCCTTCTCCCAATACAGTACTACTTTAGTGCATTTAACCTCTAAAGATTGTTTCTTGAGACAAATCCTATTGGGGAGTGGGGAAGTAAGAGGTCCAGCTGATCTAGATTTCTTTCCTCCACCCCACCGCCCCCTCGCTACTGCCTATCTGTCTGTCTGTATGTCTTTCTCTCACACACACACATATACATATATGTACAGATAGTTTTTACACGCATGGCTTATTGCCCAGTCAAAATTTCTGTTCACTTTATTATATCATTTCCTAAATAATCCTTCAGTATTTCAAGAGATGGCTATTTGGAAGTCCCTGAAATTCCCTATGGAGAAAAAAAAAAAAAAGAAACTATACTAAGTCTATTATGAATGATGCTCTAGCTAATTTGAAAGTATTCCCAGTGAGGAAACTAGTAACGGTAAACATGTGATGATTGAATTAAAGTCCAAAAGAGGGTCTCAGTCCATGTGTCAAAGCCTTTATATGAGATAAATTCTGCATAAGAAATAATTAGATTTTGCATTTTTAATAAATATAAAGAAAACTACACTTGAAATTATGCTCCAAGTACATTTAGTTGGATCAAATTAGAGTAATAATCATCTATCAGTGTGAAACTAGAAACTTTCTATTAGACTAACAGCTTAAAAAACAGCTTTATTTTCCAAGCCAAAGTACTATGATACTTGATTCAAACCCATATTATCTGTACCAATAAAGTTTAAAGAAATTGGTTTATAAAAATAGTGTTAAATATCTTCTGACTTACTTTAAAAATAAATCCTGAATGTGTTTGCTATAGTGAGCAAATTAAAAGAAAGACAAAGAATGAGGAAAGTTTGTATTTGTATTTTTAATCCCTGAAAAATGCCTGCCAAGTGATTATAATATGATATATATCTTGCTTGACTGAAATACAGACTCCTTACTAAATGATCAAACTTACAGACTTCAAACATCAGGATACTCTATAGTGTGGAAAGTTAGAATTTATAGCCTGATAATTATAATAAGTCTATCTTAATATGTGAGGGTATAATCTTTACCTTAACAAATATATTTCTTAGACCCATGCAGTTTTCTTATCTAAGTATCCTAAAATGAGCCAATCTTTCTCTTTGCGTTTTCTTAGTGACAGAACACTAGTTCCATTTCCCACAGTGAGATGAGTCCGCACTGTGCAGTACATGGAAATTTGAAAGACTAAACAGAAGGTAAAAGATCAGAGATATAAATTACTTACTTTAGAGTAAATCTTCATTTTGAATGCATAGCATCGGTTTCACATTTTAAAAAAATCATATCGTTATATCCTAAACAACAACAAAATTAATGTAAAGAATAAGATCACTTCCTTTAAAACATTTTGTATCTTAGGGAAATACAAAATTAATATATTTTGTCACAAAAAAACTGAATAGCAAATGATAAGATATGGAAGAAAACCATAAGCATAAGAGTCTTATATTCTGATTACCATTGCTTTTTTGCTTTTCATTATTTTTCATCTTTTTTATGTCAAAGGAAACTTTCATATGTACTAGTAGCATGAATGCCTCTATAGAAGATAGCACTGTATATTTCCAAATAGGCAACTAATAATGAGAGGAGATATTTATTTAGCTTGGCAAAGCTTAAAGAACACAAAACTAAGAATTATAAAACTAAAAACTAAAATTGAGAAATGTCTTATTAAAAAACCTACCATAATTATACATGATGCTAATTTAAGATTTGTATAGAATATGTTTTTGTACTAAT